>CM069441.1:115074936-115334936 GCA_035610835.1 Ophiura sarsii | reverse complement strand
ATAGTTGTACCGACGAAAGGCATGATTTACCGACAACAATTTGTTTACAGACTCCCAATAAATCGTAAAACATGCACAGAAAAACTGGACCCCCCTGGGTACGCCACTGCTCGCCCCACAACTCGCCTCACAACTCTCCATACACCTCACTGTACAACTCTCTACAAATCAACTATCCCATCCCACTCACAACTCGCCATTTAGCCATCCACTACTCATGTTTAATATGTTGATTGGCCTATAACCTAAATGTCCCTGAACGAGGCTGTTTACTATTACAGGACTGTATTACGCGGGCTCGAAATGTTTGTACCACGTGATTGGAAAATATTATCCCACGGCATCGATTCTCTATCCCACGTGCTCGAAACTCGATTGGAATTGGTCAATATCAACCACGTGGTTTGAAATTCGACCACGCGTGTTCGAAAATCGAGTGCGTATATTAATACGTGTATTGATATACGTTATGGCGGACTCGGCCAACCATAAACGAGGGTATTGGACGACGTGGAAATGGACAAAATGGGAAAGGACGAACCGGCTATTGGACGAAGCGGTAATGGACGAAGTGGCTATAGACCATACTGATAAATGTTCAAAAAACGATGCATTATAACATTGGTTTGTATTAAAAGCAAAGCACCCCCTAATTATACCATCGATTTCACGGCATATCTAGTACGGTTTGTAAATGACCTAGAATGCCATTATCGTTACAGATTTCACAAAACGGCCATATTCGCTACATAGGTTAACATGAATATATGGAATAAGATTTTCTCAAGACGCATTTTTTTTTTTTTATCTTGGTCCTTTTTTGGCCAAAAAACGCCTTTTTTGGTGTAAAATAACAAAATCAAAATTGTCATTATTTGAATACGATACAACTTGTTTATCGCTTCTTAAAACGGTGGAAATGTTGAAACATGTTGTAGGTTTAATTGGAAGCCAAAGAAAACGGAATTGTTTGATACTCAGACATTGTTTTAAGCCAAAAATGTGTGTTTTTAGGTGAAAAACTCACTTTTTCTTATTTCATGTTTTGAGGACTTAACTTCTGAAGTGGCTTTATTTTACAGATAAGGCTTTAGAGAAAATTTTGGTTACAATAAATTGGGTGTTATTAATGGCAAAACAGCTCAAAAAAGGTTAAAAATCGTAAATATTGGATTATTCTTTTTTTTTTTAAATTTAAATATTTCATTTTTATGGTGTTTTTACATAATAAACACATTTTTACGCCCGAGTTTTCTTACAGACATTAACGTGTAATAGAGGTTGCAGAATATATAAGCGAATCATTTTTTGGTTATTCTTAACTTTTGGAACAATAAATTAAAAATGAATAATTAATAGATAATCAGTTATAAAGAAGAAGAAAACATTATTCTCAAAAATACATGAAATAATAAGTTTCAATCACCTAAGTGTTGTACAAGTATTTGTGTATATGTGTAGTGCAATAAAATCTCAAAACGCAAAAATTACGTCCATCGTTATATAACATTTTTATATTAAAACTTATTTTTAAGCCAAAATACATGTTTTTTTACATTTTTAGTGTTCTCATCGTAAAATGACATTGAGCAATCTGCATACTGCTTTAGGTCACAAGGCAAACGTCCGATTACAACAAATTACGCAAAAGAATGCGATTCAAAATGTCTAAAGTATCATATTTTTAGATGTAAATGTCTTCATTTTAAGGGGGAAAACCGACCATTTTAAAACAAATTGTCATGGTCATCATTTGTGTATTGTAAATAATATGACGGATCAGTAATCGGAATTATTATGAAAAGGTTCATTGACACGTGTAGTGTCATTATATAAATGGTTTAACAAAATCAAGTAGTTGCTATCCAGGTTTTGGGGGGAAAACAATGACAAATTCTATTCTGCTTTCGAAGATTTTGTTTAACACCAGGCAGTTATATAATATATTTTTTGATTTTGAACCACAAACTACAAGTAGAAATGTTTATTCTGAAAGGTAATGTAAGAAACTTGTCTGAATCCCCTACATTTGCTGCCTATGGTCAGGCATTTATAGCTTACATTAAGCGTGAGCTTCATAAAACCAGACGGATTGACATCGTATTGGATACATCGCAGCTAGTATCAAGGAATCAGCCAGAGAAAAGAGAGGGAACGGTGTTAGAGTAAAGGTGGGCCGAAGAACCAAGGCACCAGCAGAGTGGAAAGATTTCCTTCGAAATTCTTTTAACCCCTTTCAGAGATAGTTCGTGAGGAATCGTTTCCGGATAACAAAGAGATTAACATCACACACGGGAAAGCAGTCATATAATAAATGTACTCCAATGAACGATTTGTATACCAAGGCAGTATCGCATGTCAGGATGCAAATTACCCAGACCAATGCTTAAGGTGTGGGATGGACCTTCAAGAACATGCACTGGGCACAGTGTGGATGACCCGACCCAAAGATGCAGCGCAAAGGCTTGATTAGAGCTCACCAAGTAGTGCGGATGCAGGAGCGAACGCGGTTGCATCTTTTGCAACTGTGCAAAGGCAAAGCTACCTTGCTCGAAACTCTGCCGCTGCATCTATCAGCAGGCGCGGATACAGGGGGGCACGACGGGCCCGGGCCCGCCCCCCCCCCTACCAAAAAAAAAAAAAAAAAAAAGGAAAAAAAAGGAAAAAAAAAAGGGGAAAAAAAGAGAAAAAAGAGAGGAAGAGGGGGAGGGGGGGGGGGGGGCACATCACCCCTCAGACTCCCCCTGTTCAAGCTTTTTAATCATCTATACTTAAATCAAAAATATATCAGTATAATATGCTCAACTTCTTTCGTGCATTGATAAAAAACAAACATATTTATTGGAAATGAAGAGGTGGCTCCGAGCATAGCATAACATAAATGAAGAGGTAGCATAAATGAAGAGGTAGCTCCGAGCATAGCTCGGAGGGCGGTGCTGCGCACCGCTTCGATGGTACCGGCAACATTTCATTTTTTGGGCCCCCCCCCTAAAACATTTCTGGATCCGCCACTGTCTATCAGATCCCAAATTAAAGCTTAAGGAATTATTATTATGTCGTTAAAGATTGTTCTGACGTCATATGCGATTCCTACGCACATGAGCAATGTCTCTAACAGTAAATTACGGCATGATTGTATAAATAAATGTGAATAGTCTTAAAATATGCATTATGCATTTACTCGTTAGCATGAAACCGAGATACGACTAGTTTAAGATGTGATTCTGCTATTATATGTACTGTTTTTGACCATGGAAATTTGATAATTTGTTAATTACTAAATTGTCTACGAATTTCAAAATTGTTTGTGAATTCAGGGAGTTACTTTGTAGATCATATAGAGTAAAATCTTTGAAAATGACTTTTTTCCACCAAAATGCACATTTTAGCCGAATTATGGATCAACATTTTTGCGTCTTGAGAAATTCTTGTATCTTATATCCATACCAATATGTGTGCCAGAAATGGCCGTTTGTGAAGTTTGTAACGATAAAATCCTTTACAAATTTTACGCTAATCCCAACACCAGTAAAGCCGCTATACACCTATGCCTCAACTCATTTTTCCAAGGGAGACTCAAGTTGTGAAAGGATAGTTCTACCGAACCCATTGGGCGTACGTACAAATAGGGTCCTCGGACTAGACGCTGCCAAATTACCGAAAAGTGGTATTTGGGGTTATCTCTTAGCAAAATGGTCTACGAGTGACGAATTTGTGAAAAGTATCAGAAAATTCTTTAGCTAGGAATTCTTTTTGTTCTTGAAAATGGAATGTTTACTTTAACGATTCGCAAACATTTGATGTCTTGTGGTGACGTTTAAAAAATGTATAGGGTTAAAGAAAAGGAGGGCGGGTCTTTTAGCATAACAACGATATTTGTACTTCGATAGGCGTTCTTATTTTACTTTAATTTTTACTTTAGCACTTACTGTCTTCATCAATGACGCTGATGCACGTCATTTCAAAAGGTACAATGACGCCATCGACGGGTTGTTCGATTCCAATCCAGAAAACCTCGGTTTCTTCCGGAATATAGTCATTGAGTAAAGCGATTCTAACGACCTTGCGTTCCTCCCAAATATCAAACGAAATCCTTCGGTCGCCCTCTCCAGCGAAATCGCTTATAGCCACTGCCGAATCATCAGTAGAAGTTAACACTATAAGCGGAGATCGAACACGAGAAATCAGTACAAAACAAATCCCAGGTGGTTTCATTGAACGATTGAAGACATAAGATTTGAATTTAAGTTTTGTGTACGGTAAAAGTGTTGTGAAGTCGGATACATGTAAAAATACAGATGTCTTACATCTCCTGACGATATCATTTATACAATAAGATGAAATACAAATTTTGAAAATAATATAGTTCAATCAATATTCAAGGCCTTGCAGCGTATTGACTTTTTGATAGTAGCCTATCTATTTCAGTTCCCTTCGTTCACGTACAGGGTGACCCAGAATGGTCATTATATAATATTATTTGACAAGTGTTTAAGGCCGCACTGCCGAACTAGTTCGTATCGCTCGTACGTACATCTCGTGTGACTTGTACGTAGTTTCCATAATGATATAGAAATATTTGCATTGGTCTCATTTCAATTTTAGGGTTGCTTGTACGTATGGTGAAACAAAATATTACTTTGGAGATTATCGTATAAATCTTACGTACAAGTCACTTATATAATACGTATGAGCGACACGTACTAGGGTTGCAATGATTTATAATATTCATCACTTAATGTCAATAAATGCGTAAGTGCTGTATTGAGAAGAAAAATATAGACAACAGTCACTGGACGCTATAGCTGATGTTGATGCGTGCACATCGGTGTGGATTGGATTAGAGAATCAAAACTACGACACAATATGAATCAAAATCCACAATTGTAATAACGAAATAGCATGTTTCCTAAATGTTGGCACCCGCTTAGAGGAACATAAATTAAAAGCGGAAATGATAAGCTTGTCAGTATCCACGAGAGTGAATAGAGGGTATCACAATCGGTAGTCCACAAATGGGCCATATCACGGACCATGTAGCTGAGAAGAACCATATCATCGTGTGGGGAAAGATCATATTATAGGTACAGCAATATCGATACAAGATATTGATTAATTGAAATTGGAAATAAGAAAGAAGGGGATTACCATGAATCGGGACGAGAGGCAGTATAACCTTTCCCATTTTTTGCTGAAATATTGCTCTCTGGGAAAAAAATCGTTGTTAAGCGACCACCTATAGAGTCGGTAGCGGTGGTAGCAGTAGTTAATCACTAACTATCATTCATGTGTTGATGAAGGCAACAGTGGTTGCCGAAACGTCCACAATTACAGTAAGTGAACCTTTCTCTCATACTAACAATCCCGATGAATCTTTTTAAAAATTATAAAAGTACTGTTTTGCAAACATATCGCACCAAAAGATAAATGTCTGATATATTGAAATATATGACACAGCGAAGTGCATGCGCAGTATTTCAAAATGTCTTTGTTCTGATTACAGAAAATATCATTTCGACCAAACTTACAAGCCACCATATTTGCTCTTTGTTCAATGATTTATATTTGACGTATTCAATTGTTATAATTTAACATTCTTAAAAAAGCTCAATGTATTTTTAAAAACACACCTGCAAATCACCAACGACATGTATTCATAACGATATGATATCAATCTTCTCGGTAAAGATCATACTGAGACACCCAGTTTTATGAACGATTCACTTACAAACAGAGCCTGTGCGACCAAGGTGGCCCCAACGAATAATGGCGATATCTACATAACCAACATCCTCGTTTACTTCATATTTATCCAATTCTATCGCAAATGATGCTGTAGGAAGAAAATCACAAGCAATTAATATTTAAGGTATGCACATTGTATATGTAATTTAGATTAAATTCTCACTTATTTACTATTAGAGCAATGCATATCAGCTTTCCATTTATGCAAATTGATTGATTGGCCCATCAGAGCTTCTTGTGGAGAGTAGTTACCCGTTTTATTTCTAATCACACAGTTCATTAACCTTGTTAATGGTTTCTCTTTATATTAACGCTTTCCATGCGGCAGGCGGCTGCAGACGACATTCCTAATTTTGACAAAATGTTTCAAAAATGTCAAAATTATTTAATTTCATTACCATATTTGGAATCACCATGAGAAATGCATTGAAATAAGTACAAACATGACTAGTATTGGTTCAGTAATCGTTGAGGTAGACCTTGAAAGTTGGGAAAGGTTTCTGAAAAAAATGTTTTGTATGGAAGAACTAATAGCCGCGTGGAAAGTGTTTTAAAAACCAAATCCAATTGGAATCTGTATCCCACCAATGTTAAAACTCCTCAGGTAAAATAAGTTGATACGGACTAACGTTTTTGTTTAGACTGGTAGGTGCTTGTAATGGAAAAGTTCACATTTGACCAGGTGATATTATAGCGTCTACTATCAAACTCTCAGACATTCAACATCAATATGTATACCGATAAGCATGGTAAGTAACAACGCCAGATTTGATACTATACTGCGAGCAGTAACTCACACTCAGCATGCTAAGTGACAACAATATGATATCGAAGTGAATACGTGGTACTTTATTATGAATCTCCAGAGGACGCCGCCCAGAGGGAAACACCGAAGTCTAAAGTGGCCTCTGATTGGAATACACCTGATATGCATAATCATAAGGTTATGAAGTTATAAGGTTAAGTAAACATAAAAACCATACATACTATCATCATCAATGATGTTGACAGTTGCCGTGGTTAACCATCCGGATGTTGGTACCTGTCCGTTGACAGGGTTTGAAAGACTGATTGTAAACGTCTCGTTATTCTCGGCCACTTGGTCATTTACGATGTTCACGGAGACGGGGACGAACTGAACATTGGCTGATACTCCAGTTGAAGATGGGAAATCTACCATTACGGAAGTCTCTACGAAGTCATTCGTAACAACAGCATCGTTGTTGTTGAAATTCACCACTGTATGTGGTATACACAGAAGAGGTTCACATCATAATCAGATTTAAGAAAAGTAGAACACTATATTATATTTCATCATTCTTTATTCAATCATTAAAAATACAATAATATTGATCAAAAAAGAACGTACATAAAAACCATGACACGATGTTGGCCCGTCAATGACCAGCACTGATCGACCAACATACAGGCAGGGAAAGACAGGACAAGACAATACAAACATCAACATAATTAATAATTTAAGATTTGAATAAGGTATGGCGGAGACCCGATGCCACTGCGTAAGATTCTTGGGTCATACTTTTAGACATAGGGCTGTATCCCATTGGGGCTCGTTTCGAGCATTCCAGATCGTGTAACTGCACAGCAATGAGATTTTACTAATCTCTTTTATAATGACAGGATTGGAAAGTTTGAACCCGACAAATCTAAACGCATTACGTAGTCTCTTCAGATTCAACTAGTGACAAGACCCCTCGAACCGATCTCGACGCAGTTTAGGTTGCATTTAAAACCGTTGTTTGATATATTAATTTGGAGTGTTTGATACCGCTCAATTTAACGTTTGTAAGCATTTGTGATATTGATTTCAAATGGAACATTTAGCTCGAATATATGAACAGAAAATGTTTGCACAGGAAATAAGAGATCTATTCAACAATCACCCTGATCTTATCTAATACAAAAACATAGAGCATTAAACTGAAAACCAAGCTTCTATATTTGAATTGTACATCGTCCAAGCTGGTGCAATGTCTGCAATGCCTATTGTCTAGATTTGTCTGTATATTCATCAACCATGTCAACAGATGTGAGAGGTCCTTACATGAGATATCTTTAACATATTCAACCATTGCCCAAAGATCAGCTACGCTCACCCGCATATATGTTGGGCCAATACGGACGTAACGAGTAGGTCCACCGCCCCCCCCCCCCCCCCCGCATTTGTTTTGGTCTGTATTAATGTTCATGACGCTTACCAACGGATCCAGCGTTCTCGTTCAATCCAGTCCTATAAACGTTAAATGCAACGGACATCTCGCCTTCAATCACCGTAAATTCGTCACATACTATGTGATACACAATAGCTGATGAATAATAAAAGATAAATAAATGTAATGATGAAAACGTGGTAACAATAAATAAACGGTTTTATCTTCGTCCAATAGTTCGTTTGACACGACGCAACTTTATTTTCCGTATTTATGTAAAAAAAACCCAGATTTAGCTCTATTCTGTAATTATGAGTTTAGTCTTGTTTTGCCATTGTCTCATTCCACCAACCCCGGATTTCTTCAATTTAACAATATTCACGTATTAAAGGCATATTATGTGATCTTTTCCAGAGAGCGCCCTCTATTCATGATTTTTTTTAGAAAGTAGATTTTCTTGCAGATTTACATTTCTGATCATAAATCGGAAATACATTCCAAGTTACAGAGCGATACAATTACCTCAAACTCATGGTTTTAGGGTGAATTTAGACTAGAGTAAAATAAGTTGTCGGACAAAAATCGACAATCCGACAGTTTATTTTCAGTCTAAAACCATGATTTTGAAGTAATTAAGAATCGTATCGCCCTGTAACTTGGAATGTATGTACGATTTATGATCAGAAATGTAAATCTGCAAGAAAATCTGCTTTCAATTTTTGTTTCGATGTTGAGGGCGTTTCCTGGAAAGATCACATAATATACCTTTAATTATAGACCTATCTATTCCGTGGTGTCAAAACAACTTTTTGCTATGACAAATCTGTATTACGAGAAAAAAAAAGGTGCCACCCGGAATTATTTTGGATCCCAGCGTAGTAGAAGTGACTTTACTCTGGATCCCAGCGTATCGAGTTTTCATTCCCGCCCTTTTTACCTCACCTTGACAGTCGTATCCGCTTCCCCAATAGCCATCATTGCATTCACATGTATATGCTGAGGCCGTATCAGTACACAAGGCATTCGTATCACACGCGTCATCACCGTTGTCACATTCGTTCACCAGTACTATATAAATTTAAAAGTGGGCAATATTTTCTAAGATATGAGCACAACAAGAGTGGTATTATGTATCAAGTGGTATCATAGCAATATGCCATGCATATGTTGTTTAAAGGGACATTAAGTGGTGTTGAAAAGTTTAAATGTTTAAAAATTTACTTCAGAATTCAAGATGAACATTAAAAATTGCCATTATTGTTGTTTCTACTAACAAAAAACACAGCAAAACTAGATTAAAACAATATCATCGCTATTTATTGAAAAACGCCCTCTATGCAAATATGGTTCGCGTTATGTATCACGCGTACTGCACGGGGATACTGTCGGACGTAAAATGCTGGTCCCGCGGGACCAGCATTTTTTGAATCGACGTTTTCTTGTACAAAGAGAGCTGATTTTTCTTAATCCTTATAGGGGTAAGTTCATACATGTAATACAATTATAAAAATAAACTAATCTCAGTTTTTATCATAATTGAGGGCGCTGCCTCCAACACATCTCTTAGTGTCCCTTTAAGTTTATCAATGAATATTAAAATTGCAATGTCTCTGTGCAAAATGAGCGTGTTTTAAAATTTGGAATCAGCGTTTTGTACAAGAGTTCGTAGAAAACACGTTTCTAAATGCAGTTATAAAAACCGAGTCAACTGAAGTCAGAATTTTGAAATGTTGCTTAAATATTTGCCTATATGTGACCCTATTTCAATTTCGCTTTTATTGTCCCTGTTATTTTCCCCGTGTGCAAGTCTATAAACAGGGGGCCTAGTTATTAATTAATACTATGTGATAAATTGTATCATTCTATGACTCTAGTAATGTTTGTTTAATTATTGTTTACGCGCGCTAGCAGTAGCAGTCATTACTACTTATAGCAGTCATTACTCGTAGAGCAGTCATGACTCGTACCAGTCATTACTCGTAGCAGTCATAACTCGTAGCAGTCATTACTCGTAGCAGTCATTACTCGTACCAGTCATTACTCGGAGCAGTCATTACTCGTACCAATCATTACTCGTAGCAGTCATTACTCGTACCAGTCATTACTCGTAGCAGTCATTACTCGTAGCCCCAGTAAACACAACGTTTATAAAACGTTTTAAATTGGGTTTAATTCGGTTTCGTTTTATGTGAAACGTTTTTAAAACGTCACAGTTCAAAATCATGTTTTTTATTGCTAATTGTTTAATCAAAACGCTATAAAAACGTTAAAATAACGATGTCAAAATACTCATAAACAAACACATAATTGAAACGAAATCAAAACGTTTATAGAACTTTATTTTACAACCTAAATGAAACCAAAATATTCTGGACCATATTTTCATTTTTAGGAAACGTTTTAAAAACAATTCCACGCATGCGTACTTAGCTTGGTTATATTGGTTTCATAACATTATGGATTGTATATTTGTACATTTCATCAAACGATTCGATCTGCGTCATGCACCATTTCATAATTAAATGGCAAGTAAGAACATCACTTCACAAAATAACTGCACACATGAACACTTTCGTTGGAGAATGTTAATAAAAAGCCAAATTATTGAATTTGTCTTTCAATTACCATTCAATTATTAATTATCTAATATAGGTTATAAAAACGTTTTAAATTGGGTTAGGTTTTATTTGTGTGAAACGTTTTTAAAACGTTTTAAAAATGTTTTAAAAACTTTGTGATACATCTTACTTGAACAATTAATTTTAAATAGTTATTTTCACGTTATATTAACGGTTTTTAAAATGTTATATTAGCGGTTTTAAAACGTTACATGAAAACGTTATTAAAACCCATACAAATACCACGCAGATACGTTTTTATAACGTAATATTAAAACGGTTTTTTTACCAATACGTGGGGTTTTTTTCACGTTAGAAAAACGTTAAATGGCCAGATAGAGCAGTCATTACTCGTAGTAGTCAATACTCGTAGTCACAGCAGTCATTACTTGTAACAGTCATAACTGGTGGCAGTCATTACTCGTAGCAGTCATTGCTCGTAGCAGTCATTACTCGTACCAGTCATAACTCGTAGCAGTCATTACTCGTAGCAATCTTTACTCGTACCAGTCATTACTCGTACCAGTCATTACTCGTACCAGTCATTACTCGTACCAGTCATTACTCGTACCAGTCATTACTCGTAGCAGTCATTGCTCGTAGCAGTCATTACTCGTAGCAGTCATAACTCGTAGCAGTCATTACTCGTAGCAATCTTTACTCGTACCAGTCATTACTCGTACCAGTCATTACTCGTACCAGTCATTACTCGTACCAGTCATTACTCGTACCAGTCATTACTCGTACCAGTCATTACTCGTACCAGTCATTACTCGTACCAGTTATTACTCGTAGCGGTTATTACTCGTACCAGTCATTACTCGCAGCAGTCATTACTCGTAGCAATCATTACTCGTAGCAGTCATTACTCGTAGCAGTCATAACTCGTAGCAGTCATTACTCGTAGCAATCTTTACTCGTACCAGTCAATACTCGTACCAGTCATTACTCGTACCAGTCATTACTCGTACCAGTTATTACTCGCAGCAGTCATTACTTGCACCAACCATAACTTGTGGCAGTCATTACTCGTAGCAGTCATTACTCGTAGTAGTCATAACTCGTAGCAGTCATTACTCTTAGCAGTCATTACTCGTAGCAGTCATTACTCGTACCAGCCATTACTCGTACCAGTCATTACTCGTAGCAGTCATTACTCGTACTAGTTATTACTCGTACCAGTCATTACTCGTACCAGTTATTACTCGTAGCAGTCATTACTCGTATAAGTCATTACTCGAACCAGTCATTACTCGCAGCAGTCATTACTCGAACCAGTTATTACTCGTACCAGTCATTACTCGTAGCAGTCATTACTCGTACCAGTTATTACTCGTACCAGTCATTACTCGTAGCAGTCATTACTCGTACCAGTTATTACTCGTACCTCGTAGCAGTCATTACTCTTAGCAGTCATTACTCGTAGCAGTCATTACTCGTACCAGCCATTACTCGTACCAGTCATTACCCGTAGCAGTCATTACTCGTACCAGTTATTACTCGTACCAGTCATTACTCGTACCAGTTATTACTCGTAGCGGTCATTACTCGTACCAGTCATTACTCGCGTCAGTCATTACTCGTAGCAATCATTACTCGAACCAGTCATTACTCGTACCAGTTATTACTCGCAGCAGTCATTACTCGTAGCAGTCATTACTCGTACCAGTCATTACTCGTACCAGTCATTACTCGTACCAGTTATTACTCGTACCAGTCATTACTCGTACCAGTTATTACTCGTAGCAGTCATTACTCGTATAAGTCATTACTCGAACCAGTCATTACTCGCAGCAGTCATTACTCGTACCAGTTATTACTCGTACCAGTCATTACTCGTAGCAGTCATTACTCGTACCAGTTATTACTCGAACCAGTCATTACTCGTAGCAGTCATTACTCGTACCAGTTATTACTCGTACCAGTCATTACTCGTATAATTCATTACTCGAACCAGTCATTACTCACAGCAGTCATTACTCGTATCAGTTATTACTCGTACCAGTCATTACTCGTAGCAGTCATTACTCGTACCAGTTATTACTCGTACCAGTCATTACTCGTAGCAGTCATTACTCGTACCAGTTATTACTCGTACCAGTCATTACTCGCAGCAGTCATTACTCGTACCAGTTATTACTCGTACCAGTCATTACTCGTAGCAGTCATTACTCGTACCAGTTATTACTCGTACCAGTCATTACTCGTAGCAGTCATTACTCGTACCAGTCAATACTCGCGGCAGTTATTACTCGTACCAGTCATTACTCGTAGCAGTCATTACTCGTAGCAGTCATTACCCGTAGCAGTCATAAGTCGGAGCAGTCATTACCCGTAGCAGTCATTACTCGTACCAGTTATTACTCGTAGCAGTCATTACTCGTACCAGTCAATACTCGTACCAGTCATTACTCGTACCAGTCATTACTCGTAGCAGTCAATACTCGTAGCAGTCATTACCCGTAGCAGTCATAACTCGGAGCAGTCATTACCCGTAGCAGTCATTACTCGTACCAGTTATTACTCGTAGCAGTCATTACTCGTACCAGTCAATACTCGTACCAGTTATTACTCGTACCAGTCATTACTCGTAGCAGTCATTGCTCGTAGCAGTCATTACCCGTAGCAGTCATAACTCGGAGCAGTCATTACCCGTAGCAGTCATTAATCGTAGCAATCAAATTCTGATATTTTAAACAGATTCTAATTCAATTGAACTCAATGTATCTGTATCGAATGCCTTCAAGCGAAATATATTACAAATGTCGAGATTTTGTTTCGTCAGTTTGAACAATAGTTACCAACAGAGAACATTTTGGGAAATGTATCATGATATGTAAATTATAAAAGGTTTATTCATTAAGTCTGTCTTCAAATTCAAATTTATAATTTATGAATAATGTATAATCTTTGTATTTGTATCATACTGGCTGCATCAACAGTAAAACCACCCTGGTTGAATTTTATATTCTCATATTGTCCAAATAACTTCCTCTGGACAACGACATAACTGAACTAGTGCATTATTTACGCACGCGTGTACAGTAAGTCTTCCATCTTTTAGTGCGTGTCGGTTTATACCGCGCCAGCGCTTCAACTAGACGGTGCGCACGATTAGCCACTGGTGGCCACTGCAATAAGGCAATGACGTCACTGTTCAGGGGAAGTGTAATGGAATATTAAGTCTCACACGTGTCTTACCGTTCCCCATACATTGAAGATGGCCGACATTCATATATGCACTTTCGGAGGCGCTACCTGTATCCGAATTACGTATTTGCACAATCGGTAGTGTGGCTTCGTCAACAATCGTCCCTCTATCATATCGTTCAACCGCGTCATTCTCATCGCATTGGCACATTGTGGCATCAAGACCCGCCAAACCGCAACCTTTTTACAAGGGAAACATTGTTTTTGATTAATGCAAACTAAGAAAAACAATTTGATCAATTCAAACTTACAAAGGCAGGGTTTTTGTATTGGGTTTTTTTTTAAATGCTCATGCAAATGTGTTACGGTTGCCCCGGGATATATTTAACCATCTTATATCTTTTAACCAGATTATATTTTGATGGAAGGATTTGATGAATGAGTTTGTTTACACTTAGCATCATTTCATCTAGGGAGTGCTAATGTAAATTCATAAAATAAGTAAAATCATAAATACTTGATATTTAAGGAGTGTAATTCAACGGGTGTGATAATTGTCTGAAGGGCAGAAGGGTCTGTGACTTTTCTATTTTCATGAAACCCACAATATGGAAATGATATTTGCTCTCATGCTTGCAGCCTCCTGTATACAAAATGAAAATTGTTTAATTATTTGTATTCATAGATTTTAACCATATCTCTAGACTATAGTCTATGATTTAACATACGCTATAAAAGTCAAGTTGTAAGCATTTTTACAACTGATCACTACAGTATGGTTTAGTATAGGTGAAGATGATAGCGTTATATTCATGTCCGAATGAAACCATTTATTGTATATGCTCCTTCCCCCCCCCCCCCCCCCCAATAAAAAAGCACAATTCTCATTGGCATTTCTTTGTTCGCAATTTTCAGTTGTACAATGTGTGTTTCTTTATTTTTAAATGTTTAACCCTCTTTTAACCACCGGGGGAAAAGTTGCAACGCACGAACTCAAGAACTCACGACCTCGTGCTGAAAATCAGGCGGTTGTGTTTGAAACACACGAACTCGCGAACTCGTGCTGAAAATCAGGTAGCTTGTGTTTGCAACACACGGACTCACGAAGTCACGAACTCGTGCCAAAAATCAGGCGGTTGTGTTTGCAACACACGAACTCGTGCTGAAAAATCCGGCTGCTTGTGTTGACAACTCACGAACTCACGAAGTCACGAATTCGTGCCAACAATCAGGCGGTTGTGTTTGCAGCATGTGAACACACGAACTCACCCCACACGATATCCACAAAATCAGCAGGCGGTTGTGTTTGCAGCATATGAACACACGAACTCACGAACTAAAACTAACCAAGTCGCGAAAAGTGGAAAAAATTGGAGTTTCATGAGTTCGTGACTTGGAGCCAAAATTTCTTTACTATTTCTTTATTTTCAAAGTGTTCAAGTCACGAACTCACGAACTTTGGAATGTTGGCACGAGTTCGTGAGTTCGTGCGTTCATAACCCTAACCGCCTGGCACTAAATTTCTTCCGTAGGCCTAAATATCATTTGAAAGTCAGTAGGGCGTAAGGGGTCGTCCATAATTTGCGCCATTTATAGATACGTAAAAAGCGTACGTAACAGTGGGGAGGGGTAAAAGTATACCCTATAAAGCATACGTAACTTAAATGGCGATCTTGTGAGGCGGGCATTTTTTTCGCCGTTTATTGCGTAGGCCTACGGTACGTAACTCCATGGGGGTGGCGGTTAAACATTTACGTGCGCTCTTTACGTATGTGATAATGGCGATAATTTTGGACGACCCCTAAGGCGATAACGTACAGGTCAGAAATCGAACAATTGAATAAATGATGAAGTTTGTCATCACTATTACTATTAGAGTTTTGAAAAATGTAACTGAATGATGGCCTTGATCTTACCACATTAAAAATGTGCCCTGGTCACGAGGTATATTTTGACATAGAATTTAAGGCTAATCAGTACAATTGTAACATTTGACTCCTGTATGACCTCTTGACCAGATGTGACTCCTGCAAAAAAAAATTAGACAATAAACTCGTTGCACTGTTTTGTTAGCTAAATTGTTTTGGATTGCAACTACCAACTAGTAGCGCACAGAAAGTGTAAAGGTTGGACAACAACCAAAGATCAAATCGACTTACCGTCATCAAGATTCATGGCACAATCACATCCAGTGCTACCAGTAGAAGTTCCCCAATTATATCGCGGAGTAACTAAGTCGTTTCTACCGTACCACCAACGTTGATGAACCGCCGAGCCGTCAATGTATTGTGAATCAGTGCATGTTACTTGCAATGTTTGTTGACAACTAGTTGATGCCTGATCAATAAGTGCCACCATCTGAGGTAGTTCTACATCGTAATCGATGTTGACCGTAGCACATCCGGGGGTTTCACAATCGTCAACTCTCTCCCCGTTATAGGAGTCGACAGCACAATCTGGAAGTGTCACGCCGTCCCCTTGCGTACGGCAACCCATGTCACACAAGTTGTGTGTAACCCATGTTTCTCCTATTAGAACAAAAACAATAGGTAAAGTCATAGACGGTAAATATATTGTTAAGTTAGGAACTGTGCGTAATCAACAATTTTGAGAGCACCAAACCGGGGTAAGCTTCTAGGTTAGTAACTTTGAGTAAATTAAGCTAAATCTTATACCTGACCGGACCCAAGAGTAAGTTGGAGCATAACGTTATGCTGCTGCAATTATCGATGCTAAAAGTTTTGCAAGGTGTACGCTGACATAGTTATGTCGAGGAAATAGGTGACTTTAATCAAAACATTTTGCTTGGATTAACTGAACACTCAAGTCAAATCAATTATTTATCAAGCAATATTATATATAATTATAGAGTTAAATAAAGCAATCAAGAGATAAATAAAATATAAAAATATAAACACGTGGACCTTTATAATGGATAAACAATTGACATAAAAAGGATGTTACAATAATCCACCATCAAGTTTAAAAAAATAAAAATAAGAATAATAAGGAATACACGCGGATCGAACCCGTGTTTCTCGATTGCCAGTGACATAGGCTACATGCGCACGCCACAGAGATCGACGAGTGTATCTGTGATAGCTTTATTATTTAAAGGAGGGGTCCCACAACCACAACATTGAACATAATTTGTTAGAAACATAATTATCGAGCCCAAATTACGTAATCATATAGAACAAAACATCATACTTAAAACAAAAACGAATAAAAACTCAACATGCAATATTTAAAATTCGCGGCGATCGAAAGTCCCGGTGTCGATGACGTCATGGTTATAGTGCTAACATTTGCGCATGTGCATTGTATCCTACTATAAATCTGGAAACGGTGTATGTTTGTGTGTTTGTGTGTTTGTTTGTTTGTTTATTTGTTATCCTTATTTCTCCGTTGCTTTTAATCAAAGTGGCGCCTAATTTGCATGAAAGATAGAGGAAATGACGGGAAGGGTGTTAAAGTTTATTCCACTGAAATTGGTTAACAATTGGCTCAAAAAACAGCAAAAAACCTCTCAGATTTGGCTCATAAATGCCACTAGAATTGAACAACATTGTGCGTTGCGCGTACTACTACAGCGTAATCTTACCGTGGTAACACGTCGCGTGCATGTTTGCGCAAGGGCTCACTGCCGCTCGCGGCACACGCACCCTTACACATGGCGCAGAAGCCACACGGGATAATGGTTATAGGCCTGTACAGTGTGTTGGTTGGGTATTTGGTGTCATGTTGGGGAGGGAGGGGGAGGGAGGGAGGGGGAGGGAGGTGGAGGGAGGGGGGGGGGGGTGGTGTAAAACCACGGGAAATGATTTAGGATAGGCCTAGGGTTATAATGGATAGCGTTTGGGAAACAACCTGATTTCTTTACTTTAAGTTGGCATGCCAAACAATCTAAGGGACCGAGGGTTAATGAAGTAGCCACGGGAAATGGTTTAGGGAGGGTTGTGATTATAAATCAAACTGGTTTGGGTGTGTGCATGGGCCGGGGGGGGGGGGGGGGCTGTAAAACCACGGGAAATGTTTTAGGATAGGGTTAAGAGTTAATGAAGTAGCCGCGGGAAATGGTTAGGAGGGTTATGATTATACATGTAAATCCACCTGGTTGGTGTAGTTGCAGTGGAGGGGAGGGGCGATTGTAGAGGGTTTATGTGGTTTTAAAAGTACTGAAGGTTAACTTGATGCGGTTTGAGAGGTAGGGGTTAATAAAGTAGCCACGGTAAATGGTTTAGGAGGGACATGGTTATAAATCAACCTGATTTGGGGGGGGGGGGGTTGTAGGGAGTTTATGTGGTTTTAGAGGTAAGTAATGTGGCATAACCATCTAGCGGATGCAGTAGCCGCGGGAAATGGTTAGGAGGGTTATGATTATAAATCCACCTGGTTGGTGTAGTTGCAGTGTGGGGGGGGGGGGGGGCAGTTGTAGGGGGTTTATGTAGTTTTAAAAGTACCGAGGGTTAACTTGATGCGGTTGAGAGATAGGGGTTAATAAATTAGCCACGGTAAATGGTTTAGGAGGGACATGGTTATAAATCAACCTGATTTTTTTTTTTTGGGGGGGGGTTGTAGTGGATTTACAATGCCTTTAGAAGGGATATGGTTATATATGGTGGGGTGTTGTAGGGGGTTTATGTGGTTTCAGAGGTAGGTAATGTGGCATAACCATCTAGCGGGGACCCGAGCGTAGCGAGGGTACGCCGCTAGTAACTATAACTTCATCGTCATCGGGACATTCGATTGCCGCGAATTTTAAAAATTGCATGTTGAGAGATGGTAGTTTTTATTCGTTTTTGTCATTAGTATGGTGTTTTTTCTATATAATAACTCAAGTTGGGCTCGATAGTTATCTTTCTAATATATAATGCACAATGATGTGCTTGCAGGACCCCTCCTTTAACCATTATTCCATTTATTTTCAACGAACGGTTTTTTATCGTGACATTTTGCTATTTTAAACCATATTTCTATGTTACTCTCGCACATGATGTGTTTGTAATGTAATTATAGTCCTATTTTTGAAAGAACGGTATTAAACAAACTCAGATTTCGGGCAATGTGAGTTTGACTCGGACTAGAACCCGAACCTTTTTTCCGTCACAATCGTAATTATAATTGACAAATATTTTACTGATGAGAAAAAATATAACATACGGATAAAAGGTGTGTAATGAATTTGGTTTTTTTACCTGAATTACAGTACACTAGGAAAGGGTCCAGTACCCCTCCCCCGTCGGCGTCAATCAGGTAATATTCAGTTGCATCCCAGCCATTAGGATCGTCGAAAAGTGCTTTACAAGATCGATATAGCGGAACTGCAATGTATATAATTAATAAATGATTAAACCAACTTTGGTTTTCAATGAAAAGTGGTGATTGGTGAAATCTGATGAATAATGTTAACGGTTTTGGTGTAAAACAAAATGAGTAATTTGTTCTGGAGCGTAGACGGGCAGAAGATGTTTGCAAATTATTTGAGAAGAGGTCGAATGGGGGACATTTTTGAGAGCCTGGGTCGGGGCTGATGATCCCTGTTGCTGTGGTTGTTCTACTAACTTTATGTTTGTTTATATTTAATTTTGGTATTAAACAATATCTGTGGTTCCAGGATCTGTGCTAAGGTTGTGTTCACATTTTAACTGTTAAAGTGTTCACATTTTAACTGTTAAAAGGTGTATTCGTTAACATATATTTTTCCATGAATTTTTTACCTGTTGGTCCAGTGCAGATTAGTTTTCCTAGCACGTGAGATGCTTGACTCCCGGCCCCAACGCCTCCAAAGTTAAGTTCTTTAACAGGAAGTATATCCTTGTCGTTGATAACCCCAGTATCCATTCTTTGTGTCGAATCGCCTACATCACAATTGCACTGTTCTTCTCCTTCATTGCAAGCTGCAAAGAAAAATGGTCTTAACAATTGTGTATTCATTTTGAATTGCATAATTTGTGCTTAGTCTAATCATAGCAGTTGTCTAATGAATCCACGTTTTGTCTCCAGAGATTTCTGGGCATTTGTCACCCATAAAAAGTGATAGTATTGCTTCGGCCTAAACCTATTCGAAACCAACCATCTCGTGTCCCAATATCTCTCTTTATGTCGTTGAACGAACTCCGTCATGTCCGTGCAAACCTGTGACTTCTCGTATTCCTATTTTTTTTAAATCTCCAACTTCACCCATCTCTTACCCGTCGTATCATAGCTTTTGTTCTTGGGCATATTTGTATGCACGCGATGCTGATGTAAACTTTGAGCACTTATACAAGGTAACCATCCACATTTTAAGCGGTTTTTGACACTCTTTTCAGCAATTGACTCCAAAATCAGCACCAAAAAACACGCTTAAAATGTGGGGAAAAGTGTACTTTAGGTCCCAGATTCTGGACTGTACTATTATCGTCCAATACTGGAACAACCAGTATCGTCCCATACTGGTATAAAATAGTCCAGTATCGGGCGATACTGGAACATATTTATGTACCAGTATTGTTCATTATTATGCAGTTCGAACCTTCCGTCCTATACTTGCAATGCATTAGTAAAGACCTATTATTCTGCACAATATGTCACTCGAGCGATATTGGTTGACCAATATCCTTCGAAATTGGTCAGTTGGTTACCTGCCTCTTTAACACATTTGAAGCTTACGCACGAATCCACTAAAAGCGTGTGCTAATACGCCGATTGTAGCGATCGCATGTGTAGCGTGCAGAAAATGCAGTAGAGACTAATGTTTCCGGATCTTTTGCATCATTGATGCTCTCTCGATAATGGCGTCGGGTTGAACTTGACTGAACTTTAAAATCGCGTTTTGTTACTCTAAATGAACCAAATTTCAGGACTTAATCAATAATAAGGATAGTTCTGCAACGCGAAGAAGCACCGATACAAGTGTGTCTATCTGTATAAATGAGGAAGTTCGTGGCCTAAAAAATGGCGATCGTTTTGTATTGTTTTAAGTCAACAGTAAGCTTCTTACATGTGATTCAATTGGAAAACATAGTGTTAAATACAGACTATCGCTGATGTCTTTTCACTCTTTTGAATTTATTGCAAACAGGAAAACTTGGAACTTGTTACGTGTTGGAATTTGTTTTGGAGCTTCTGGTCATAACAGAAATGTTGGACAGTTTGGAATGTAGGCTACAGACCTTTATTTTACGGTGTTATTTTTTAATTTCTCAAGTCAGATTCTCACTGAATAATAATGATAAAATTGGATGGATTTTTTCGCATGATACACAAATATATTGGTCTCGCTATGAGTTTTAAAAATATTGTGCTCGACTGCGTCTCGCACAATATTTTTAATAAAAATTGCTCGACCAATATCTTGTGTATCACGCTCAATCCATCCAATTTTATATCAATACTAGGACAAATCTCGCTAATATCACGTGTGCCAGTATCGACCGATACTGAAACACAATATGGAGTTCCAGTATTGACCGATACTGGAACAGTAAAACTATACCAGTATCGACCGTTACTGGCAACATTTATGTCCCAGTATTGGACGATACTGGTAAGTATCTGGGACCTAAAGTACACTTTTCCCAATTGCTAACCAATTTCACTCGAATATTGTTTTATAACACTTCCCGTATTTTACTCTATCTTTCATGCATATGAGGCGACATTTTGATAAAAAAAACTAATGGGGTACTAAGGTTACCAAACACACGCACAGACACTATTTCCAGATTTATCAGATTTATAGTACGATAAGAAACCACGCTATTTCATTACCATGCGTTAAATCCATAGCTTTATAAATCTATGGTTATGCCACATTACTTTATTAACCCCTACCTCTCAAATCGCATTATTTCATTGACTCGGTTCCGTGGCTTATGCCACCATACTTCATTAACCCCATACCCTTCAAACTGAGGCCGCTGGTGCAGGGGCGACTTGGTATTTTGGTAGGAAGACTTTCACACTAGTGGGGGTTCTTGTGAGGATTAATAAATGCAGATTTTGCTGATTTTCGTTATTTAAGGTACAAAAATGAACAATTGAGATAATATAGCCACAAAAGTTTCAACGGGCAAAGTCGGTTGTATATATCGGAAGATATGAAAAGGAAAATATTTCATGTTCACTGTGTGGACAACGCGGCATGATGATTTCACCGCATGTGGTCGAGCTCGCACCGCGCTGTAGTAGGCATACATCTAGCAAGTTCCCCAGCATGGGATATGTAGGCATGTTGTCCATGGACGGTAGGTCTGCCAATTGCTGGTTGAAACAACACCCAACACCCAAATTGTAAGGTTTTAGCATGTTTTATCGAGGTTGTATAAAGAATTTCTAGCTTTGAACTTTAATTTGTTAAACAAATTAGTGCTTAGTATTCGATATAGCATTTCTAGATTACATTTTTGTTTAAATTGTTTAAATATAACGTGGCAAGACTGTATTGGCTAGACAAAGTCGGACTCGGGACACATGTTCACGGAGCAATTACTAATATCTTGGCCTGTCATTATGTCAAAAAACATATTCCAAATTTGCTCAAAAAATAGAGGCGATGGAACCGTAATTCGCCCGTGTGGGCGCCCTGTGTGGGGTGTGTGCGTATAATGCCAAAGAATCGCGCCCTTGCGCCAACAAACATGCACGCGACATGTTACTACAGTATTACGTGTCAGTACTCGCACAATATCGTGCAATTCTAATGACATATTGTGAGCCAAATGTCAGTGATTGACCCAATTGTTAACAAATTTCACTGGAACATACTTTATAACACCTTCCATGTTTTCCTCTCTTTCATGCAAATTAGACGACACTCTGTTAAATACTAACGGAGACCACATACATTTTTATGAAAACAACATATTTCCAGATTTATAGTTAGATTTCATGCTTTACATGTACTTTATGTCTATAAAAAAAGCTTTTCTCGTCGGAATTTGTTCTTCTTTTTTTGGTTAGACATTGAAGTAATTTATTATACTGCACAGTGATACTAAAAGGGCATTTGATGACCATTTTCTAAACAATGCTGGAAAGTAACACGATTGTTTTCCTTCAGTCACTAAGTTTACCGTCAATTACCGCGATCGCGAGCGGGGGAAAAGTTCCCATTAAAAGGTATTATATCCTTCATCAATATATTCTTGTTCATTAATTGGTTAAAAGTGTGTCACATGAATAGTCTCACCATTAGGCAAGAAGACCAAAAATGCTATTGACGAGGAGAGAGGTACTATTTGGAGAATGAAATAGTTGACTTTAGGATTGACAAGCCTTTCAAAAGCAAGAATCTTGTCAAAAACCAGACCACAAAACGTAAACAGACGACATCGGTTTCAACAGTGGCGGCTGCTGGTGAAACTCTACGGTTTCGGCGTGTAAATGAGGATCAATTGACTCAATTTATTGACAGCGCAGACAGCGAGAACATTAAAAAACAATACAATATGGGGTGTCATTTTTTTCACGAATTTTGCAAGGAAACCAACGCCGATTACACTTTAATGGAAAACGCCGCACTCGACATATTGCTTTCCAAGTGATATGCCAGTGCCCGTAACACATTTGAATGAAATTTGAATTGAACAATTCGTGAGTTCGAACTTTTTGAAACTTTTGAACAGTTAGCTTTTGACTTTGAAACATATTGCAGCTACTCTACTAGTGCCAGGTGGTGAGTAAAATTCTTTTTTTATATTTCTTGTTGCCTAGGCTCTAGGCCTAGGCTAAACTTTACAAAGCTTAGTCTTAGCCTAGTGAGGCCTAGGCTTAGCTCAGTCTTGAGAGTCTACTTTTAACAAATTAATGAACAAGAAATATATTGATGAAGGATATAAAACAAATATTTTCTGCTCTTTATTTGGGAGTCACGGGAAATAGTACCCCACGGTCTCCAGTTCACCTCGGGGCCCAATAGATTCCACCAGATCCCTCAAGAGCAGTAAATATTTGTATGCTATTTCCCTCGCAGCTCCTCATCACAGGGAAATAGTAATTTTTGTATGGGAACTCTTTTCCCTCCGGTGAAATAGCGAGGAAATAGTCCAACTATTTCATGTCACATGATGTGGTATTCAATAAAATTGCAGGAATATTTGTATGTGTTATATAATTAGGTAATATAATATATACTCACTTGAAGTTTCGCTACAACTGCACCCACGTGTGTCATGTTTCGCTCCCCAATTGTAGCGAATAAAACCATCACGAGATATCCACCATGATAAAGCTTTCTGATTCTCATCCCAGATGGGAGCTCCCCGACAATTGTACGTCATCGTTTGCTGACAGGAATCGGAAACGTCTATCAACGCCTGTACTTGATCCAATGTACCGTAGTCATACGTTATTGGAACTGACCAACTTCCAGGTTCCACAAAAGAATTCGGCACAGATTCTTGATTTTCGTGGTCATGGCCAATTTCCGTATTACCTGGAATAACAATTTTGAACATTTACAGTATTATTTCTAGTTATTCAACTAAGTGATACATTTCAAGTGAATGCTGGGTTTTTAAAATTTGTAAATGATATAAACAGAACAAATTATTAAATAAACTGATTTTATTTTAAAGAGGCCTACATATGTTCAGAAATAGAAAAACTACATGTAGCATAATTCGTAGGTCACAAGATCACAAAAACACTTTAATGTTACCCAAGTTTTTCACATAGTTTTCCTAAACATGAAGTCACCCATCAAATACAGTCTTATTACAAAACATGAGTCGAATTAATTAAAAAGTGCTAATGATGGTAGGAAACGCCATTCAAATTGTCCCATTGGAACATACACGACCAATTGCTGGGTGTGGAATAAATCATTTGAAGGTTTACTCACCAAATCTTCGCCATATCTCATACAAACAGCTCTCAATTGTTTGACGTTTTGCATGGATAATGGGAAATATTTGGATTAAAAATGTCAACAAAAATGGGATAAAATATACTTTAAGTCCCAGGCATACGTCATTCACAAGTTAGAACAAAAATGACTCGTTTGAATAGCTTTGAATTATAATTTAGTGAACTTACTGTCAAAGATTTGATGCACGATTGAGACCTTTTATAGGGTACATTTATTACTGGATCGGATCGCGTCATAGCCTACATTTTAATATTTACCCTTCAATGAGTTAAAGGGACAATTAAGTGGTGTTGAAAATGTTAAATGTTTAAACATTTACTTCAGAATTTAAGATGAACATTAAAAATTGCCATTATTGTTGTTTATACTAACAAAAACACAGCAAAACTTGATTAAAACAATATCATCGCTAATTTGAAAATTAAGCTTATGATCTCAACACAATGGTTTGACATACCTCGAATTTTCGACCGATCACATCGATCTTCATCTGGAGACTGGTGCATGAAGATCGATGTGATCGGTCGAAAATTCGAGGTATGTCAAACCATTGTGTTGAGATCATAAGCTTATTTTTCAAATTATTGTCTACCAACACAGATGAACTTTCACGCTAATATCATCGCTATTTATTGAAAAACGCCCTCTATGCAAATATGGTTCGCGTTATGTATCACGCGTACTGCAGGGGATACTGTCGGACGTAAAATGCTCGTCGCGGCTGTACGAGCATTTTTGAATCGACGTTTTCTTGTACAAAGAGGGCTGATTTTTCTTAATCCTTATAGGTGTAAGTTCATACATGTAATACAATTATAAAAATATACTAATCCCTGTTTTTATCATAATTGAGGGCGCAGCCTCCGACACATCTCTTACTCATTCATGTCATTAAAGGGTAATTTAATTCTAATGATTTCTTACCGTTCGTCAAGTCGCAATACACCTGAAAAGCATTTACTCCGGTTCCTGGTCCATCTGGATCGATAAAGTAGAGACCATTCTGCCACAAATTGGTGCCTGAGTAACCAGCATGGTACAACTCCCAACAGGAACGCAGTGTGGTGGGTGGCGCCAATCTAGGCGTAGTTGTAGACGCACCGGCTATAAACAAAATTAATTATTACTAAACTAGTATTCAATATTCAATTCACTAAATAAATATTGTCAATAGGCTTTTTTATGAAGTTGCTTAATAGGACCTAGAGGTGTAGGGGTAAACATTTTTATTTTATTTCATAGGCTCTCTGATCTCTTTATATAATATATGTGTGGTGGCATAGGAAAACCCTTCACATGGTCATTTTCTAGTAACTTGTATTTTTTATTAGGCAGCAAGTTACATATTCTACTGATTTCAGAACTGTTTACATTAATTTTCAAAATTCTATCTAGAACTACAGTTATAGCTGACGAATACAATATCATTCCATCAGCAAAAATAGCCTGATTTGCCTGGGATTTGCCTGTTTCGGCTGTATTTTCATGAATGGGAGCTCAAGAAAAAAATATGTGACGTCAAAAGACCGGCAAAGTGTTTTGCTTGCTGATTGGTCCGTGGACATCAGCAACCTATACAAAGTTGACCTGAATTCAACTTCAGCGTTGGCCCGTGCGTTCGCCGCTCTCGCCCAAAGCGTAGGCTGATCGAATTATCGGAAAACGCTTATCTGATCGGGCGTTGTTTATTTGTTTTGTAATGGGCACTAAAACGCATGTGTCAGAGCGCAAGCGTTGCAGCGTTGGTGGAGTATGGTCAGGCCTTTACAAACCATGAACCAGAATCTAAAACTATAGTTTGAGCAAATACAACAAATACCAAGTCTAAGGGAGCCGTATGACTATCGCACCACTACATCAAGTAAAACCAAAATCTCGAGGCCGTTGTGCCACTTCTAATACATTTCTGGACAATGGATGCGGTGCGGCTTGATAACCAAGACTTTTTTTTGAAAAGGTACATTGGTACCCAAAAAATCGTAAAAGGTTGCCCCCAATTTTTTTTAAGTCATCTAAGACAATTTTGAGGGGGAGGGGGGGGGGGGGTTAGGACATGTTTTAGTCCAAAACGGCTCGAAAAAACGCTTTACACAATGGGAAATGGGGCGTTTTTCGGAAAATTGGGGTGGGTAGGGGGAGTTTTCACAAAAAAAAGGTACATTAGTAACAAAAAAAGGTACATTGGTACTCAAAAAAGGGACATTGGTACTCAAAAAAGGTACATTGGTACCAAAAAAGGTACATTGGTACAAAAAAAGGTACATTGGTACAAAAAAAGGTACATTGGTACAAAAAAGGTACATTGGTACAAAAAAAAGGACTTTTTTCAGATTTGGGAAAATCCGCCCCCCCCCCCCCCCCCTAGTTACGGGCCTGAGTATGGGCGATATATGAAGATGGGTTTAGATCATGTTTAATGTACTATATGATTGACAGATATGCAACAGTAAACATATACATGCAGTACAGTCGTCTTAAGATGCTAGGTGCATATTGCATTTGATGGGTGCTATATAATTTGTAGTGTGCTTAGGGACTTTTCGAAATGTGATTAAAACCATAGCTTGTGGTTCAAATGACCGTAAAATGGCGCATATTGCTAATATGGGACATTGGTGGTTTGGATTTGCGATCAATATTATCATTTCAAGAATGCTTTAACTCAAATAATTATCACGGGTATTCATTTGGTAGAGTTATTAGTTTATGAATTTGCAAATAACAAAGTACAACATTTCTAATTTTATCTAAAGACACTCGTCTACTTGTATAAGACCCGAACGCCGTAATATTTGCGAATTCAAAGATACTCGCTGGCTACAGAAATCTGTGTAGCCTAATGGATAAAAACCAAAATGCAGTTTTGCATTTTTCTCTGAAATGTATTGGAGTTATTGATTATTATGACAAATGGTGGTATGTTTTAAAACCTTTTGGCGTAACATTTATTACGTCACAGGCGTGTTTGAATATTGTTTCATCTCGACAAAGTGCTAAGTCATTTGTTGGGGCAAGTGGTCCGAAGGGGTATGGGGCAACTGGTCCGCCTGCAAAAACTTAATCAAAATTGTAAAATTAATTTGGAAAATTAGTTAGTGTCAATAAAACATGACTCGGTATTGAAATGTGAATAGAATATGAAATAATTCACATTCTTTCTAGTTTTTAGACATTTTGGGTCTAATACCACTATTTCTGCTATTGAAGGATTACAATATGACATGAAATTGCTTTAGAATGGTTTAAAACCTCGGTATTATGAATTTCATCTTTATTATATTTTGAATGGTGTCTGTAAAGGTATTTGCAATGACAAAATATCATGATTTATGTATTTTATCCACTGCTTTTTGTGTATATTAACCGTTGGGTCATCATTGTCATATTGACTAACTTCCCCTGTAACATGAAAAGCTGGCGAAATATCAAGATGGTTTATTATAAGTACTAAATGATGATTATATGAAGTAAATAAAATCATTAAAGAAAGGGGTATATAAAGACAAATGTATCGGGCATCTGAATATCACAACCATGTAACCATTTAACTAGGTTCATATACCGTTTTATCTAATAAATGTGCAGTCGAAAATTTCGCTTGCTTTGTACACCATTAGTATACTGCTATTTAAACGTTAACCACGAAAACTGTATAAAACATGGGTTTCATGAGACATGTATCCTTTTTACATGTTAAATAATATGGAAATGTGTTTGGAAAGAAAATACTGCCTAGTTTCCGTGTTGTCATTCACTGATTTCTGTGTACCATCAGTCAAGTTTTCAGTTAGCTGGTTAGTGGTAATTGGCCTTTTCTTTAGATATTTTTTAACATTGATTATATGTTATATGTAAACAGTTACATGGGTGATATTTTCATAGCAATTCCATAAATATATACACAAGCTTGAATCTTTTGTATCATAAAATATGCTTAACCGGACCAGTTGCCCCATCCTCCCCTACATTATAAGACCATGGTATATATATAGCAAAACAGCTAAGAACTATATTTTATTCTCTAAATAAAATATCTGGGATGATTTTAACACCGTAACCATGTGTCCTAAGACTTTTGGTTGCTAGTGTTATAATACTGTTATTATATACCTACTTTGAACATCAGAGATACTCAAAAGAAAGTAATCCATCGAGATAGGATTATAATTGCCTGAATGGAGGCAGATGGTTTGCACCGGAATTGGCAGCACCCTTATAGTTGATGCGATCTGATTCTGATGATTTACCGAAACCAGGGGACACATTTTTCGACCCTTTACATGTGAAGCAAGGGAGAACGACGAGAAAACGATATGGCGTTGTGTTTATGTTTGAATTCAAGAGCAGTTGCAAATCGCGTGTCACAAGATGTCATTATTGGATATCAAAAAGAATCAAACATGATCCAACGAACGAATAGTATAATAGTAATACTGCAGCCCTAGCCTATATTGGGATGCCCAGATGCCCTAGATTGCATATCCGATTTGTAACATGTTTCAAATGTACATAAAAAATCTGTAACTTTGCTCTTCCCCTGCCCTGTAACTTTGCTCTTCTATTCCCAAAGATATTTTCATAGAAAATTGCATTTGGAAACCAAACAGTGGAGTTACATCCCTTTGTCGTGGTGGGGCAGTATAATAGCGCTACAATGTTATGATTTGCAATGATCAGACAAAATCACGTATTGTTAAGTTCGAAAACCATGGCCTTACACCAATTGAATTAAGTACATTTGATTTTTAAAATATCAGTAATATTCATTAATTTATAATCACCACGTAATTCTTACTTTTATTTTTAAGTAAACTATCATTATATATATAGAAAATTAAGAAAACAAAAGATATACTTACAAGTACTGCTTGTGTAAACCAATAATAACAACAGGCAACGTATGCCTAACCTGTTCGCCATTTTATTTTCAACATGATATCTTTGATACAATATAGGACCATAATAATTTTACACCGCACCTTACACAAAATGGCCACATTTTAAAACTATTTTGTTTCTCGATATATTGAAAAGAGAAGGGGAAAGTTAACAAAACACGTTGACTGATCAAATTAATTTCATTTCAATAGATCTAAAGCTCCCAGATGTCTACGTTTCATATTGTTAAAACCCTGTTCCACCCTAATGACATTGCTTAAAGTTGGAACCTCTTGCCATTTCTTTTTTAATTCATAATTTTTTCTCACTCTGCCTCAGGTAAACAAAACTAACATTTTTATCAAAACTTGCTATAGAAATATCCAAGTACAAAATTATGATACGCCCGATAACAATATAATTGATACCCGGGGATTCCCATGATGCATGGCTAAACAGAAAATAAAATTTGTTAAAATAGAATCAACTTCCAAACACTGGGTAGCCATTCAAGTCATGGAATCAAAATGCATGCTGGTATATTGGTCATTTAAGGTAAAAGAGGGTGACGCTTGGATGACTCCGTGTCATTTCGTACAGTCCAGTGGTTCCAAAATCACCTAAGTGAAATCTGCTTTATTGTCTAAGTTCAATTGTACTTATTTTTAATATAGAATTGACCTTGCTGGTAAAACTTGGGTCTTTTCCAATCACCATTCCAACTTTGAAGTGCTTGATATTTTACGCAACACTAGTTTCACGCTTCATTCTACGTCTATGGAGGCCGGATCCGGACTATGGCTCCAGGGGATCTATGGCTCCTTTCACGCCGGACTCTGATCCAGGGGGGGACAGGCTTCTTTCAAATCGGCCCTTACTTATCCTTTTTCTAATACAAAAATGCCGTGTGTTTTTTTCTTAAACATTTTTAGTTTTGAAAATTATTGCCCAAAAAGTGCAAACATTTTGTTTTTAATCTCAAAATTTACATTTTTTGCCCTTTTTGGTCAATATTTTCAAAACTAAAAATGTGTTATGCCCAAAAATAAAACCTAGAAAATAGACTTTAGATGATTTGGTGACATTTTGTAATTTTTAACCCAAAAATGATTTTGTTAGGTTGTCTGAAATAATTTGGCGCCAAAAAAGAGATTTTTCGGCAAAAATGTAAAAATCACAATTTTTTGTGGAATTTGATACCAAAAATGGATTCTTCGACTCATTTCATTTCAAAAATTGTATGATTTTATGTACATTACAGGGTGACTCAAAAAAATTAAGACTGTTTCATGACGGTGTAATTCTTATTGTAATCAATGGACCATGACCAATTCAGTCTCAATGTAAAGCCTAATTAATTATATACATAATAGCTCGTTCGTCTGGTATCCATGTAAGCACAGTCCCTGTAGCCTAGTGGAGTAACCAATCGCCGCGATAGCGAGAGGGACCGGGTTCGAGGCTGTGTATTTTAAGATCTTTGTTAATTTAATTCTCGCCAGTTTGTCCGAGTCTATATATTATCTAATTAATTATTATGATATCCTGAAAATATGAGATCCTGAAAATATGAGATCAATCCAATGAAAAATAAGAAAACTAGCGTACTTTGCGTACACCATGTCATTTACTGGTTAGTACAATGGGATCTACATGTACAGACCAGTAAATAACATGGTTTACGTTTTAATAGTACGTTATAATTTTGTCAACATAACTAGTAAATGATCTATCAGTCAATAGCAAAGTTTAGTTTGGTAACCCATTAATTCTGGCACAAATCAATACTTGCTAAAATATCCGCAAAACATAGGCATGCATATTATGTGCAAATTAATGGTTCATTGAGTTACAAGTCGAGCACTTTCATGTTACTCGACTGTTACTGTGTGAATTCCACAATTTGTACAAACCAGTAAATGACATGGTTTACACAAAGTACGCTAGTTTTCTTATTTTTCATCGGATTGATCTCATATTTTCAGGATATCATAATAATTAATTGAACTGTACATTGAGACTAAATTGATCATGGTCCAATGAATATAATAAGAATTACACCGTCATGAAACAGAGTCCTATTTTTTTTGAGTCACGTACCTGTACATTATTAGTTTAAAGTTACAGTGCTTGATAAATTTCATAAAAGAGGGTTGACACCTTCCTTAACAAGACGGCTTCAGGAAAGTTTTCCATGACCATTTTAGTTCAAAAACTATTTAAAATAATTCGCGCTTCGCGCGTATGTTTTCTACACGTTTTAACATACATGTATATTATGATGAACCTCAAACCACACCAAATATTCCAAATATTATGTGCAGGACGTTTAAAACGTCATACAGCGTGTCCCAAAAAATTGGGTCCAAAATCTGCAGAGCTTGTAACTTAAAAAGTTGAAAACGTAGCTGCTCCATATTTGAGGATATCAAGGTACCTATACCTGACCTTACTTAGTTGGTTAAAATGTGGGACTAATCGAATGGCATCTCTCTGAAATACAAAGCTTTCAACAGAGCGTGGTTAGAATCCGTTTTTTCCAATTTAACAATAAACCACCTCATGCCTTGCGTTGTGTGCAAGTTTTCCCTACATCATGTGCATATGGTGTTTATTCTCCGAAATATCTTATGTTTGGTAGAAAAGAGTTAATTTATAGGTATTTAGGATCAATATTCAGAGCAACAGAGCAACTGTTACCCTGATACAATGCCTGGAAATAGCACCCGCCCACCTTGTACCTGCCCACAGCGGGTAAATGTTTTTACCTCCAAAATCCACATTTTTGGCACTCTTTGGTCGATAATTCAAAAAATAATAAAGATTTTCAAAAACAAATAAGACGATTCCTAGGGAATTGTATGAGGAATATAATAAAACTTATATGACAACATTTGACACAATATATCAAAATGGTCAATTCCATGATCATGGTTGGATTCATTGAACCCTTTCCTACAAAAAAATGTATACTTTTATAAAGATTAAATGAATAATGAAGAAGTAACGGCAGTTTTACGGAGGCTGTACCTGAAGGTGCACAGCCCCCTTACCAATATGGCCCCCAAAATCATTAAATTTGCCATAACCCTTTGTGACAGTATATTTTGTGGGCTATATAGCATAGACGGTAAAAATGAACCGTCTATGGCTATAATAGACTATAAACATTAGTAAGCATAAGGGATCTACAAGCAGTTATAGAATGTGATCATTACATAACTAACCCCCAGATACCAACATATTTTTGAAGTAGGGCAAAATTTCAATCACGGCATTTATTTAAAAGGAATCCAAAATGGCCGCCGCCACCCACCAATTTTCATTAAAATGGACATTCTGTAAGAATGTGCGATAGAGACATAATTTTGGCTCTACACCATGGTGTTTAGATATATACTGAAAGGAGTGACGTTGTTTGATTGCGTAGTTACCATATACATCACATCCTCAGGTTACCAAACATAAGAAATCTACTACAGAGTGGTTATTCATTGATCACTACATTTCCACTAACTTACAATATGGCCATTATTCTATAATTACAATGCCAACTATCATATAGGCCTAGTCATAGTACCAGTTACCACTGTGCCAACATTCTTTGAAGATTCTAACATCATTGTTACTATCATAACTTGACTAACATGATTAGTTGGAAGATTATGATAACCCCAAGCCTAAATCCTATATGGCACATCTCTCACCCCTTTCTAAAATTACTTTTGAAAGACAAGCCTTACTGCACCGAGAACAGCAAGGAATGATGTGCAGAAAAAGGCAAGGCGTTGTACCAACGGCCACTGTCAGACGGACCCTGTGCCAAAGCTTCCAGTCTTGAGTGAATAGTGCCTCTAAAAGACAAGGGTGACACTATCATCACCGACTGTGTCAAACAGATGCAACGATGGGAAGAGCACTGTCAAGATATTTATTCCACAGAGAACATGGTCACTGATATTGCCATATATACCCCCCCCCCACCCCCCCCCCCCCTTCACAAGTCATAGAGAAGCTGGATCTACTTCCAACTGTGAACGAGCTTAGCAAAACCACAGACTCTCTTGCTCATGGTAAATCACTTTGAAAAGATATCCCAGCAGAAATCATTCAATGCGGAAAGCTATACTTATATGTTAGTGTTGAGAGCATTGCAAGGATCAGTACCCCAAGTTGCTGAACATCGCCATCTCCTTTCATGCATGATGGTATGCAAAATACAGTGCAGTTTGACAATTCCTGTGACGTGAAGCAGGGTCGCGTCCTCGCTCCAACATTCTTTCGAATATTCTTCTCCTTACGTACTATCAATGCCCTCAAGATAGACGCTCGCAAACTCTTCAACCTGACTCAGCTCAAGGCAACGAAAGTACATACCGTCCTGATTTGCAAAAAATACTGTTTGCAGATGACGCTGCATTGCTGCCCGTACACAAGCTGGTCTATCATTCTATAGAGGATAGTCAGTCGCCTTGGACAAGCATAGAAATTGTTGGTCTTACCGTCAGCCTTACGAATAATATGGCGATTATGGACCGGGATGTAAGTGAGTTCTCCAGCATATATATTGGTGACTTAACGCTGCAAGTGGACGATGAACTCGCTGCGCCTATCTGGGAGCAAGTGTTTCATTCACCATGTCTTCGACCTATTAGCCATATGGGCAAGTTGTCTAAGAGGGTATGGGAGGACAATAAACTCACCAAATCCAGAAATATATCAGTGTACCAAGCCTTTGCAATGGATGACTTTCCTCTATACCGCAGCGATAACTGGACCACCTCTCGCTAAGAGCACCGGGACACCACCTTAACAGCTTCCCCCTCTGTCAGATTCTTGGAATCTTTTGGAGGGACCATGTGTGTGCCCAACATCGATGTTCGGAAACGGCATGTTTGCCCTTCAACAACAGCATCGCCTTCGCCAGCTTGCTTTAGTGTGGGATGAACTGTATACCGATGACGATTGACGAGTTACTACGTAACTAACAGGTGTTACTCCCAAACTCGGTATCGCTCCGGATCTCGATCGATAGGTCCAGTGGCGTAGCCAGAGGGGGGGGGGGGGGGGGGGGGGGGGGGGGGGCGAGGGGGGCGATCGCCCCCCCCCCCCCAATATTGAGTCGTGTCGGTTGAGATTGGCACTGTCGGTTCATTTGACCAGAGGAATCATGGAATTATGATGGTCAAAAGTACACATATGAAAAATTTTCGCGCGCTACGCGCGCATAACAGTCACCTAAATGCAGTATTCGTTGGTAAAAGCTTGTTTAGAGCCAAAATGTACCTCAATCGTTTCAAAAATAGGTGTAAAGTCAAAAAAATTCGCGCGCTACGCGCGCATGTCTTTAATCAAAACAATTTTGTCGGCTCATTTTCAGTTCTCGCCCCCCCCCAATATCAATAACTTGGCTACGCCACTGGATAGGTCTGCACAAACAAAAGTCATGAGAGGGTGCCTACGCTTACGACCTAATGAGGTTCTGTGTTCGAGTCTGGGTTACACTTGTGACGTATACAGGGTAGCAACATTCCATCGTTTTCCATGCTTACAAACTATTATTTTGTTTCCGGTGCAATATTCAAGGGTAATTATTTTTGTATTTTTTTATACAATATCCCCCATTGAATAAAACACACTTGAATTACCATTTTGGTTGATCTTTAATATTATAATATAATAAATAACATTTGCCTTTAATAGCCAGTGATACAAAGCGCATTCATGAAAAATACACTAAGCGACAAAAAGAAATGCCAAAACCGAAAAAGGAAACTTTCAAGGAAAAAGTTAATCCTTGAGCTTGGACTTGAACAGTTTCATACTTGTCTGGGGTCTTTGTCAGAAACACAGTGACATGAAATTTGCCCATACAAACTGGGGGGCGTGGGGGGGGGGGGGGGGGGGGGGGGGGGGGGGGGCGGGGGGGGGGGGGGGTACTACGTAAAATAATAGCGCAGCTGGGGTGTTTATTCCAAGGACAATTAAATGTATATCCTGGGTTTATTTCACCGAATGACGTCGCATCATAACTTGATGCGCGGGAATTTTTAACAACATATTTAGGCCTACACGAATCTGGCCAAGGCATATTATGCCAGACGACGGTGGCTACGAACGGCCGTTAATTTTGAATTTCCGTTGGTTTCAATGTAACAATGGATTTTGATTATATGACCCCATAAAATTCATCATAGGTTAGAAGAAAAATTTTCCAATCCAAAACCGTTCGGGATGGCTAATCATCCCAATTGTAAATGCTATTTTTTGAATTTAAAGTGTTGTTAAGCGGTCGTCCCATTCACTTGATCAGGTAACCTCGTTCGCATATTTTAACCTGAATACTCGTGAATACGCCTATGTCCAGCGTCGTCTGTATTATGCGATCTTTTCCATGGGACGCCCTCTATCCTTAATTTTTTTAAATTTGAAAGCAGATTTACATTTCTGATCATAATTCATAAATATATTCCGAGTTACAGAGCGATGCGATTCCAAATTACTTCAAAATCATGGTTTAAAGAGCTAGTTGAAAACAACTGCAGGACAGTTTTATTTTCATTATAAATTCACTCTATTAAAGTCTAAAACCATGATTTTGAAGTATATTAAAGGTATATTATGTGATCTTTCCATGGAACGCCCTCAACATCGAAAAAAAATTGAAAGTAGATTTTCTTGCAGATTTACATTTCTGATCATAAATCGTACATACATTCCAAGTTACAGGGCGATACGATTCTTAATTACTTCAAAATCATGGTTTTAGAGTGAAAATAAACTGTCGGATATCCGACAACTTATTTTATTCTAGTCTAAATTCACTCTAAAACCATGATTTTGAGGTAATTAGGAATCGTATCGCTCTGTAACTTGGAATGTATGTACGATTTATGATCAGAAATGTAAATCTGCAAGAAAATCTACTTTCTAAAAAAAATCATGAATAGAGGGCGCTCTCTGGAAAAGATCACATAATATGCCTTTAATAATAATTATATTTGCAGCATTCCATCGTACCATCTTCGGTTCTTGCACCGCCTGGACCACTATTGTATTATAACCAAACGCCCTCTTTTGGTGATGTTGTGTCAATGCGATTTTTAATGGCGGACGTGGGATGATAGGAAAATGAAATTCACTCTTCCATCAGGCTGTTTAGTTTGTTTTCACGAAAATAAGATGGAGTGAGGATACTGAAATCGTTAATGTGAGGAATTTAGTAAAGGTGAGTTAAAATCGTTTGAAAAATCACTAGGCCTATATGTTTTCGAGAGGATAATGATGAATACGGTACGTCATTTCGCTTCAATTCAATCAATCAATTCATGAATCAATTCAATGCATAGCAAATTCATTGCATGGAATGGATCTTCAAAGTTCTCTCACAAATAAAACTCATCAATCAAAATATTATTTTAAATAAATTTTATCTTTTAATGCAACAATTGTTGTTGCCGATGTCAAGAGCGATTACGTAAGAATTAGCCAGTAAAACTTCCTTTTAAATTCCAAGTTGCAGCCGTTATTATAATTTTGGATATTCTATTATTTCCGCAGATTTTCACTAAACTACAACTGGGCGGGTAAGCGTTGTATGTCATTGTCAGCCGCCGGGAGTCGTTTCACAGAATAATCCGTGTATAGAGTATGCGGTTTATTCCGTTAAAATACGTTGAAACCACTCCCGGCGGCTGATACAACGCTTACCAACTGGGCGCTGGTGGTGGTGGTGGAGTATCACTATCAGTACTACATGTACACTGTACAGTATGCATTTGCATACTCATTCAGTTTTCAACTAGGCCTATAATGAAAACAATTAGTTATCGATCAGGCTCAGCGAGTCACAATCTGATTCTAGAGAGCTCCTTGTGTTCATCCAAAGGTTGAACTGAAGGCGGTCTTGCATGTCTTGTGAATGTGATGCACTGCATTCCAAAACAATCAATCATGATGATTTATGATTAGCTACAAAAACAAGCATCTATATCTAGACATTCCAATCCAAGTCATATTCATTTCAAAACAACAAACTATATTTAATGGTAGTTGAATTTAAGTTATTCTTACTTATAGAGCTTATAGCTTACACACGTAACAACACACGAGGTTGACATTCTCACAAACAAACAAAATGTACATTATATGTAGGCTAGGCTTGAATTCAGACCTGTGTATCCTTGTGTAATTCATTCATGAGTTAGACTGGTGTTAAGCCTCTACTACTGAATAAAGCTGTCAAATCCTTTAATCCTTTAACACAGTTTAACAAGGATTTTGTGCTAGGCCAATTTACATGAAGGATAAACCCGAATTCACGGGTCTGATTGGTTTAGCGGCATTGTACGAGTTTGTCCGCATGCAAAGTAAACTGACAGAAGGGCGACCGCTGCAGGGAAAATATGCCTCATGTCCGGAAGCAATCAGAAGTTGCCTGACAGGCTGACCTTGTGGCGTGTTTAAAACAATGTCGCTGAATCATGTTTTTTTCCGACCACATCATTTTCTTCAAAAACAATTTGACAACGATGTAATCCACCGATTTTCATGTTTTAATTGTATCTGTAACTCTGAATTATTTGCTAAGCCCAAGTGACATTTTCTAAGCCTGGATGGTGTGCATACCACTGAAAACTGGGTTTATATGCCACCATACAACACAGGGTTCCACGTTCTATCTTGTGGCACGATCTGGGAGCTATCAAGTGATCTACCTATAATGCAATCAGTTGCTCATCCGCCTGCCATGCGGGTGGCCTGGGTTCAAGCCCCGGCGCAGGAGAACAGTGATCTTTCCCAAAAAAAATGACTCGTTTTTCTCCACTGATAGTTTAATTGTCAAAAACATGCATAAACTTAGGCCTAAACCAGGGTTCACAGTAGCTTCAAAATTATGAGGTCCAGTTGGACCCCATATCTTGGTTATTTTCATAATTATTGAGTCCAAACAGAATTTTTGGGAGTCCATGGAAAAAATTTATAAAAATGATAAATTTACTAATTTTGTTAGTTGGTAACTAGGGCGTGCCCGCCATGGGTTTTGGCACTTTTAAGACATGAACGAATACTGATTTTGATTATCTTTTTTCAATTACCCTTACATTTATGTAAGGTTAGGGGTTTGTCGTGATCACGGTATTCACGGCACAATTCACGGTTTTCATGCTTAATCACGGATTTTGTACGCAGTACCGTGAAATCGCGGAATTGTTCTTTCAGCCGCGATAATTGTCCGACAAGCCAATTTTTACAGTTTTATTTATTAACAAAAATCAAATTTTCCGAATTCCTATATATTGAAATATTTCCTTTCAAGACGATATCGACGCACAATTGTGTACAGTGCATTCATCTCTAGGCCTACTTGAAACGACTGATTGAAGTTCAATTGACAGATGATTTATAATATCGAATTTATTTGAATGAGATAAACAAGACCGTCTTCTTCTAAAGAAATAGGTAGGCCTACTTCAAACCCAACTTCAAAAGAATAGAGATTGTTTACATACGCCACCCTCTTCAGGAAAGGTTGTTAGCAGGGGTGGAAATAAGACCCGCCCGCCCGCCCATAGCGGGTAACTTTCGTGTCGGGCGGGTGAAGATGCAAAGGTACCCGTCCGACTGGCGGGTAACATTTTTGTAGCTCAAAGTGTAAGTAACACTAGTAACCATGGTAACAGTAAGTTCAGGGTAATTTCATCATCAGATGTGTCATGATGATAGAGGAGATCAGGTTTATAACGAGGCGAATATACTGAGATGTAGTGGAGCCGTGGTGTAGTGGATTGGCAGCTGGGCTTTGGTGCAGGAGGTCCGGGGTTCAAAAATCGGGGGAGCAGGGGGACATTTCTGGTGAATTTTGGGGTCGGAAAAAGAATCTGTTGCCGTGTGGTGTAGTAGGGTTAAGGGAGTTAGGGTTAAGTTTTCTTTTGGGTATTTTTGGGCCTACAAGTATAATTTATCGTGCCCAGGGACATCAATGAAGCAGGGTTAATTATCGTATCGCGATAATTAATCAATTTTATTGCAATATACATGTAGATACAATGTGAGGTAAAAATGTGATAATTTTTAAATGATTAAAATTTAAGTGCCTTTTCTGTTTTATCTATAGATTTGCCATGGCCACCTCTGGGAAACCATTCATCCCAATGGTGTCTTCCACACCACCCCCAATTGATGATGGATTTGAAGATGACGATGAAGATGACTTTGGCTCATTTGCTACAGCTGGATTTGGCAAAGATCTTGCCGGAAAATCCTTCAAATCTACTGATAATGACAGACAGTTTAAACCCATTGAAAACAATTTTTCTGATGATTCATCAGTTCCATCTCCATCCAAATATGGTGGTAATGCGGTAGATGATGACAATGATGATTTCGGTAATTTTGCCAGCTTTGATGAAGAGCAAACAGACTCGCAAAGGCAACAGGACACACTAAGTGTTTCATCTGTAAAACCAGTGACTGCAATCTCAACTGAGATTGGATCAAAACATGCACCTCAATCGGGAGGGTTGTTCGCCGAATTTTCTTCCTCACATGGCGATCATACAAATAATGGAGTTAGCAAAGTAAATGGCTTATGGAATGCCCAGGAATGCAATCATGTAGAAAGCTCCTCAAATAATAACAGTGCTGGGGATGATAATATAGAGAATCATTTCAACCATGTGGGTGATGATTCCGAGTTTGGTACTGATAACCACGAACCTGATACGGATCATCATTCTCACAGTTTGCACTGTTTACCATCAGAAGACACTTTAGATCTGAGGGAACCCAATAACCCATCTGAAATGGATGGAGAAACTGAAAATACAAGCCATAATATGCAAGGATATGCTGCCAATTGCAACTCTGGTTCAAGATCGTTGTCGGACATTAGTACTTCAGGAGCTCAAACATCTCACACAAGTGGAGTGAGTGAGCTACATGTAGAAGGTGACCAGATTGATGTAATAGATAATGAAAATAAACAACTAGGGAACGACGACGAGTTTGGACAATTTTCCTCATCAAATGTTTTGAATGAATCAAAATCATCCTCAATTGTGTCAAATTTAGAAAATGTACATTCTCAACAAAGTACCAATTTAGTAACTAAATTCGAGGATGTAGATAGTAAGACACCTCAGAATAAAATCACTGATGAGCACATAGAAACAATTGATGTGAACTCCAGGACAAGGGAGGATTCTTTTGGAGATTTGAGTGCAGGTCCAGACAATGTAATATATAGTGATAATAAACAAAAAACTGATGATGTAGCATCAGAATTTGCAGATACCTCCGTCACCCACGAAGTTAACATTCCAAAAACATTCCAGCTAGACGATGATGAGGAAAGCAGTATTGGTAAACCAGAACCACCAGAATTTCCGGATCACGACCAAGATGATGAGGAAGATGATGACGACGATTTTGGCGATTTTGGATCGTTTGCAAAACCATCTGCCACCGGAGGAAGCTTTAGCAACTCACAGAGCAAAACTGTTTTGTCAGGAAATAATAAAATGGCCAGTAATTCTGATTGGAGTATTAAACCTGCTGCTGATGATGATGACTTTGGAGGGTTTGGCTCATTTGAAAGCACTAAGAATAAGGATGAATTTGTTGGATTTGAATCAGTTCAAAGTGCGCCCGGCTCAGTTTCGCAAGCAGGCTCTATATTGTCTTCATCAAACAGAACTGTTGATAATTTTGGAGATTTTGGAGCTTTTCAGCAGGATAAAGTGGAAAATGAAGAAGATGATTTTGGGGATTTTGGAAGCTTCAACACTAGTAAAAATGTGTCTGCATCAGCTGTTTCAACTTCTGCAATGGGTTCTCAGTGGACAGCATCTCAACCAATTCAAGTAAGTATATATACATGTACATCTTATTCAATTGCATGACCACCAGAAATGTGACCTGTCGCATGAAATGGAAATGTTGTAGGCAATACCCATATTTTGGTCATTGACATTTGCTGTATTGGCCACCCACGCGAGGGAGTCGATGATTGAAAATTCTCTAGTGAATATGAGGACCTCAAGAGAAAGTGGTTGTGATGATTACTGTAAAAGAGCACTTTTCTAATCTTTAAAATTATGCCTTTTTAAAGATTAATTGGTCTCTAATTTCTTTTATCAGTTTGCATTTGTTTTTGAATAGTGTGAATGATCAGTTTGATTTTCAGTGCTTTTTCTTTTTCTTTAACCATGGGATCTTCAAAACATGTACTTACTTGCAGACATTTAGCTGAATGGAAATTATTCCTCCCAAATCCATGTAGTGACTTCCTTCATGTCAAGTCCATACTCCAGAAGCAACCAATTGTGAATTGTAACCATCCAGTTAAAGGTAGCCCTAATTTGAATTGTTGTCTGCAAGGAGACACCTGTGCCACGTAAGATTATAGAGACAGTTTTTGCACAGATTATTTGCACTTTTATGCATACCAGTAGCATGTGGTTGCACAATATATAAAAAAGGATGTAAAATACAACTTAAATATCAACTATTCTTTCATTTATTTATAGCGGTCATCACAAAGCAGTTCCACCAAGTATGGTAAAGTATTCCAATCATGTTTCCCAACTGTCACTCCTAAGGCGGATCTGCAATTGAGCTGTGTGCAAACTGTAGAGCTGCTTGTTGACTTGGTTGAAAAAGGGATCAAATGTGAACGTCCAGAGGACAAACAAATGAAGACCAAAAAGAAACAAAACCAGGGGTAAGATATTCTTTCTGGAAGCATGAAACGGCATTCTCGGATAAGGTGCAAGACATTTTCATTCCCAAACTGAAGAGTATTATTAAATGAAATGCAAGGAATCTTGCACATGATAGCTTCTTGTACTAGTATTATGTGCATTCAGCACTTGACAATGTGTTATTTTGTGAAGTCAGCCAGTCGTACACTGACAGAGGTATTAAATGGTATCTGCCATGGCCCATAGGTGAAGTTACTAATGGGATGGGTTGTGCTGGCTTTCATCAGTTTCAGATACGTGTATTTGACACAGCTATTCTAAACCCATCCCATTTCAAGTAAAGTTATGATGATTCATCATTTAAATATGTGCTTTGTCATTTCAACTTTTTCATGGCCAAACAATCTTTATGCAGAAACAATATAATTATATCGATTGTATAATACTGAGGCAGACTTTCAAGTTCCGAAATCAAATAACAATCTAATCAAACCCATTCCCAACTTCAAAACAGCAAGGACATGAGGCTAGTTAAACTTTTTGCTCTTTGGGTTGTGGTAGTTGTCCTGCCCCACTATTATTTATTCACATTGTTCATGTTCTTGTTCTCTCAATCTTTTTTAAAATCTGATTTGTGCTCTCTTTAGGCCAAATTTAAAAAATCATTTGTCTCAAAGCTCCCGCGCGCGTTCGTTTATTGATGCGCATTAGAAAAACAAAAATCTGAAAAAAACTTCTTTTTTTATTTTATTTTATTTTTTCAAAAAAAAAAAAAAAAATCCCAAAATTTTTCAGATTTTCATTGATCACATCATCTTAAGGGTGCACACCACTATTACAGTCCAACGCCCAGCTTCCGTCGATCGCGATCACGAATGTAGTTCCTAAATAACGGAAAGAATGGTTAATATTGACATGATATGTCATTCAAAATTATTGAATTTGGTCTTTATTTGTTCACTGAAGTGTACCTGAGATAATTCGAATGAAAAGAGTATACATCTACTGTTTTATTTGAAAATATTGGCGGAGGGATACACATTGGTCACAACGGGCTACAAGGTCTAATTTCGTGTTAAAAAATACTACTCCGTATAAAGGGGGAAATATAGAAAAATGTAAACGGTCACCCCCATCTGAGTTTTTGACCCAGGTAAGATCTATGTGTGTTAATAAATATTCCAAGATTTCATTAAATGAGTCGCAAGGTAACTCAAGATATAGCCGTTTTCCCGAGGCATCTTTCCCATAGAAACACACGTTAGCGCGTAATAGTGGTATGCACCCTTAAAGGGCGCACAGATATAGTCTTTAAAACCAGGCGATACGGGCTTTGTGGTTGCAAAACTTGGTTTGTGTAGCATTTTATGTTAGTTTTATATTTTGAAAATACATTTGAAGTAATAATCGCAACACTTGACATTATTAAATTTGACTTTTTCATTCATTAAAGTGCGAAATTGTCACAATACGGGCCAAACGGGCAAAGTCAGTCGTGTGCGCGCCTGACCGTTGCAATTTCGGACAATTACAATTTGTTATTGTCAGACCATCATATTTAAAGATACCAGTGAGCGAGATTGTGTGTGAAAACTCAGTATTTTTATTTAGTTTACAAACAAAACATATAACATCCATTGACGTCAAAACAATCCTATAAGCATAATGACTCAGAAAATCAGTTCCACGGGCGTGGGGGGGGGGGGGGGGGGGGGGAATAGGGGATACTGGGGCAAAACGCACCAGAAATCAAAATATCGACAACGTTTTGACCTGTAGGTCTTAGGCCTACTGACATATTTCGTGAGAGTTTCGATCAATACAACTTTGTGGAGTGGTTAGGCAAATGTAGGCAATCTTATGATACAAATAGTTTTGAAAATATACTTATGATATCTAAAATGTATATACATGTAGGACTATACGACGATTGAATTAAAAATCATGAATATTAACCAATAATGTGTGGCTTCGTGCATTTACATGAACGTGTACTTCCTTTCCCCCGGTATATTGGTGACAATTATTGCAAGTATATCATGACTAAATGAATGAACATGCTTTGCTATGTTACAGTGAGAGTGATGTATCAAAAAGATGAAGCATGCATCCTTTTAACATTCAATAAGATCAAGAAACGCGGGCCTTCGTTGTAAAAGTGAAAATTGATATCTGGGAATCCCAAAATATGACAAGAATTAAGGGTTTTTATGAATTTCAAGTGGGTATATAGCTTTTTGTTCATGTTGTATTTGGGTGTTTATTTTTTTATGGGTACCAGTCATGAATTCCACCTCCTTTTTCAAATGTTTGGCATTTATATTTAATTGATAAATATGAGTCAAGATTTGTTGCTTGATAATGAATAACAATAGTTTGTAGAATAAATAAAAGTCTATTACAGCTGAACTACTTACTTTCTATAACAAGTAAAGTTGATTAGTATGTGTGGAGTCATCATGTTTTTTTGGAAATATGCGTGACATGAAAACTGGTTGAAAACTTACTCCACAATGGTAGCAATTATTCCTTTGTACAAGTTAACATTGAATAAGTTTGTTTGAAAAATACAAAGCAGAGATCCATTAATCAAAACTATGGCGAAGGTTTTCCTTGAATTTGTCCCATTTTACTTATATCGCATTTTTAATTCTTACATCCCTGAGACATCACGCTGTAACATTTGGTGTCAGCATTTGTTACAGGTGTGAATGGACTCTTTGATTGACCAAAACAGAAGAATGAAAGCTGCAGATTCTATGAAATAGATATTTTTGCACATCTCTTATATAAACTTAACTTCTGAAAACAGATGGTGTGTATATATACCGGAATAGAGAAAATATCTCAAAAAGTAATGTGTACTACATATTTTGGTGTCACCAGAATTCGTTACAGAGTGATACTGTCATGGATTTTTTTGAAGGCATCAAACTAGTTTTAATGAATGAAACACTTGTAGTACAAAGCCCTGGATGCTACAGCCAGTACTATGTGCAAAATCCCCAAGAATTTGCCCTTCGCTTGGCAACCAGAGACTGTTCGACATTTGGTGTCAGCACTATTTGACACCGTTACAGCGTGATCTGTTTCTTGTGTTTCTTAACTATTCATACACAAAATGACCAAATACAAATGTAGAATGCTAAAATGCATGTGCACATGTGTGATATCATGGGAGAAATACTTTAACTTGCAATTTTTACACCTCACACTGCATTTTTTATGTGCAAATTTTGATAAGCTTAAAATACTTGCAGTCACACTGTAACATTGACTCCAATATCCAAATTACAGCGTGTCTGGTTGCTGATTGGACCGTTGCTTTTGTTGAAATTGGCCCTAATTTATTTCTGCTATTGTGATATTCTGTCGTGTAAATTCACAAGGCTGTGTTATTGACTTAAAATCACCAAAACAGAACTGAGTTGTATGTTTTTTGTCATGTTTTCCTTTAATATTTATCACGCTGTAACAGTGACACCATACATTTGGTGTCATCGTTACTGGTGAAATATTGTGAAACATTGAGCTCTAGATAGACTTTGATGGCATTGCAGTAGAATTTTTAAACCTTGCCTTGACTAATTGGATGCATCTTTGATTATTAAACTTGTTTTCAAAGAAAAGATAGCACTTAGTTATTAGTCAGGGTAACTTTCATGCACAATAAGTCAATAAGGACATTTAGTCATAATTTGTCTAAATATTAGACATGTAATTCTCATTTTCGACTAGTATTGTAAAAGGATAAGGTTCAATGTTTTTTTCTAAGTAACAAGCTGGTCACTAATGGTTGTTAAAAACCAACATATCATTATCATACCTCTACTATACAGTTTGTGAGAGCTCTATGAAATAAACCATTTGGTGTCACTGTTACAGGTGAAATTTGTGTTGTGTGTCCTACTTCACCATATTGGTAACCAAATACGAATCACGCTTCATAAAAACTGATTGTATTTTTGTGAAATATGGGTTTCAGAGTGTCAAATAATGAAATGATGGTTTTCATAACTCATTTTGAAAATTTGAACCTAATGTCACACTGTGACCCCCATATTAAAAGAATCACCCATTTACCAAACGGAGTATCCAAATCGAATACAAATTTACCATTTAATTTGAAATTTTCTGCTCTTTAATATGTAATAATGATTTCTGAAATTGGATGAAAATGGGTCTCTTTAAGGGTGCACACCACTATTACAGTCCAACGCCCAGCTTCCGTCGATCGCGATCACGAATGTAGTTCCTAAATAACGGAAAGAATGGTTAATATTGACATGATATGTCATTCAAAATGATTGAATTTGGTCTTTATTTGTTCACTGAAGTGTACCTGAGATAATTCGAATGAAAAGAGTATACATCTACTGTTTTATTTGAAAATATTGGCGGAGGGATACACATTGGTCACAACGGGCTACAAGGTCTAATTTCGTGTTAAAAAATACTACTCCGTATAAAGGGGGAAATATAGAAAAATGTAAACGGTCACCCCCATCTGAGTTTTTGACCCAGGTAAGATCTATGTGTGTTAATAAATATTCCAAGATTTCATTAAATGAGTCGCAAGGTAACTCAAGATATAGCCGTTTTCCCGAGGCATCTTTCCCATAGAAACACACGTTAGCGCGTAATAGTGGTATGCACCCTTAAATACAAAAGTTCACTTTTACAAGGATTTCAATATTTTATATTTAAAAAAAAAAAAAAAAAAACTTGAAAAAAACCCCCGCATTCCGCATTAGTTTTACAACAGGAGAGGAGCTTTGAGACAAACAATTAATTTAATTTGGCCTTAGTTATATGTCGTAAAATCTTGCTCATCCGTTGGATGGTGAATGTTCCCATCAAGTAATCAACCAAAAGTGACTTCATCATTGTCATTTCTTGTTTAAACACAGGACGGTACGTGTGAATATATGGGCCAGTCTGAAAGACCTAGAGAACGCCCAGGCGCTGAAGTATCAATGGGCCAACTCGAGCAACAATAAGAAACTCTTGGCATCCCTTGGTATTGATTCACGCAATATCGTAAGTATAGTTATACTAACAATGCAGTCTTGAAATCAACTATGTCTTACTCTCAGACACCCACAGGTAACACTATTTTGAGACGGAACAACCTGGCTGTGCCTTAATGCACTATTTTATGCTATGCTGTTACTTATGACATATGTGGCATCATAATGATATGGTAGACACTATAAACATTACCTTGTCCTTTCTTATCTAAATAAACCAGTGAAACATAGAACATTTACATGAACCGTGAAGTTCTTTTGGCCAGTGTTGACTAAATCCCTCCCTATATCCTGTTTCTGCATAATGTCACTATATAAGAATATCCATGTTCACATGTTATGCACATGTATTATCCTGTGTATTTTCTCTAACGTGACACTGGTCATTTCATACAAAAGTGCACGGTTCTGTCCTCATCTGTCTGGACTTCCCAGTGCTTCTCACAAAAAAGGAAGAAAAGAGTGACAATGGCGGTGTCTTTCGGCAACACTTTGTGAGGGAAGAAGTAATAAACATGTAAATAGTTGAGGTTTTTTTTCTTTGAAATTGTAATTTAAATATATTTTGCACTGCATTTTCCTTCACAAAAAAGTTTAAGCTCATACAAAATGTTAAAAATTAAAGTGTATAGTATACTGCATTTTCCTTACATGACATGGGTCTTGCAGGCGTTTAACGGTAGAACTGGGTAACATTTACATGATTAATGTAATAATATTATGCTTATAGGAAAATAGTTATAAAATGATAACGAGACAGGTGAAATTATTTCACTCTGAATTCAGATATAGTGATAAAAGGAGATTTTTTCTTCAAACTGATCATTAACCCTTTGAACCCTGAGTTATTGGTGGGCGGCAGTAGCGCCACCCGAAGTTATTTTCGCGAATAATGGATAATTCTATATTTAGTGATTTCCCTATTTTACACCCTCTGATTGATCGTTATATTGTGATATACTGCCCTCTATCATCGTATAAGATTATATTCGTAATAAAACATCCGTTTTTGGCAGCTTTATTCTGTTTTTTATCGCCAAAATTGCTATTCATAATCATACTACAATGCATTACTGTCTACCTGAGAATTATCTGCGCAAGCATATTCATCCCATTTCGTGCTATTTTTGACAGTTTGCATCAGCAAATGACATCAAAACACGACATAAACCTGCGGAAACAAGGTATCTAAAAACATCGGGTAAACATCACGTGATTTTAAAGTCATGACAACTCAAAATCACATGATCAATGTGTCACCTGTCCAGAGGCCGGAATTACGGCCTTTCGGGTTATAGCGTTTTCTCCGTGCGGCCGTAATTACGGCCTTTCGGGTTCAAAGGGTTAACTTAAAAAATGTATAAAGGGAAGAAAGCAAATCACAGTAGTTTTTCCCTAAGATTTACAATGCATGTAGACTCACTCTAGTGGAGATTACTGTAAAACACATTTCGCGGATATTTTATTTCGCAAATTAAAAATTACTGCTATTTTAGCAGGCATTTAATTTTGAGAATCTGGATATTTTACTGTTACATTCAATGCAAAATTGTCAGTATAACAGGTATTTAATTTCACAAATCTGTATCCCTCGCGAAATTAAATCCCTCGCGAAATTAAATCCCTCGCAAAATTAAGTGGTTTTACAGTAACTATTGGAGTAATTCTGTTATACCCTTCACAGAGGTATTCATAGTGCATAATTTTTAAGAACGACGCATACTACCGATGGACGTGTATAGGGTATAACAGAATTATGCCTAACTATTCAAGCTTAGCATTGTCTGAGCTTTGTCCCTTTTTTATTCTCAAATATATAGTTAGCCTCCAAGAAAGCTGCAGGTATACCAATCTTTGCCGCTAATCTGGGTATGCTGACACCCAGCAAACCTGGTGAAGTATCTGATGAACAACAGCAAGACTCTGAAGAGGACAATCTAGAGGAGAACCCTGGCACTCTCCCATCAGCAACTGGCGTCAGTGCAGTTATTCCACCTGATGTAAGTGTTCATAACTATGAACCCATTGGCATTTAAGGCATTTACATTTGTTGTGCATCAGTTAATAATGACACCCTCTACCAACAACCTGGTGTGGATGTACAATCTAGGCTAGATCTTTTATAAAAGCAAATTTGGATATTGATTGATTTTCTCTGGAGGGAGTGAAATCATTAACACATTCATCCCTCGCCACACCTCCCTCCCTTCATTCTGAAATTGGCTCTTGATTTATTTTCAATTAATGTAGCATGACCAACCTTATTATATGTTTTTTTATTATAATAAAACTGCATGCAAATTGAATTTCCATCCCCACCCTCCCCAAGTTTCCATAACACCCTGCACTGGATTTCAACTAAAGGTTTGCCAGTTCTAATCAACATTGGTTTTATTTTATTCAGCATATTATCATATCATACACAAAATAGTATTGCACAGTTTACAAATATAAACATTTAGAAATATATAAAGCATATACTAACAGCTAAACATGATAACATGCCAAGGATAACCCTTTAAAGGTAGATGTTCTGATTGCTGGCCCGATTTTCAACTTGATGTTTTCCAATTTACTTGGAAGGTCATCAAATGTGTCACATTCCAAAGTTTGAGTTGCATAACTCCAATAGTTCTTATTTGAGATGCACAGGGTCACAAAACAATTGCTGGTGGTTAGCCACCTTTGGCAGTAATTCACCACATTTTAGCCTATAATTTCTAAATGGAACATTTCTGGCCCCTAAGATTTTACAGACATAATGAGAAAAATATGGGGATTCTTCTAATATCAAAATATCTTATGTGATCGGAACATACACCTTTAAGCTATAGAAACTTTTCTGTGCTTCAGCAATGTAGGGAAAATATGGGGAATGTTAAAAGCTCCACACTAGGAAATGTTGGCAATTTGAAGGGATATTAAATATTTTGTATAGACAAATATGTCAAACATTATGGGCAATTTCCCTTGCTTCCCGGAAATGAACATTATTCTTTAGCCTTGGCTTCAACCAATCTTTGAGAAAGATCCTAATTTTTTTAAATCATCTACTTTTGAACACTTAAAAGACAGCAGTACACACAAATGAAGAGACGGCAAAAATTCCCTTTTCTTTAAACATTTTTATTTTTATTTATAGAAACCAACAGACTCTATGAGTACAAGTTTCTGAAGTTTTAAACAATAACAAACTTCAGATTTCAGGGTTTTTTGTGTATTTTTCCCTCAAAATAATAAAAAAAAATATTCAGGGTCGGCGATGTATTTAGGGTCGGTCGGGTTACGCCAATCAAACATTTTTTTTTTTAGGCCTAATTCATATACCATGCATACCGAGTGTTTTCTATGTTCTGATCACAGGATTCAGTACCTAAAGCTGAGTTTGACTGGAGCAGCAGTGGGCTTACTAACCCATTGGATGGTGAGTAGCTATGTTTATTACTTAAAATTCACATGTAAGGTACCTGTGAACAGGTATCTTTTTCTTCTATTTATGTACATTATGTCAATGGGACATGCCATACAGTTCCTTTGCTTTGAATTCAGACCTTTTTCATGTTTGAATATCTAAGATTATTTTGCAAGTTAACAGGTTTTATTACCTTTTCCAAAACAGGACCCTGAGCTAGGGACTTACTGTTGTTAAACAATACCCATTTTAGTTTAATATGTCCTTTTACCAAGGAGGTGGATAAGTTCAACACAGCTATGTTAGAAGAAGAAGAAAAAATCATGATTCAGTGATTCATGATTCATGATTCAGTGATTTAGTGATTCAGTGATTCAGTGAAGTCAACCGCCATTAATCAACTATACTAAGGGTTGGATTAAGAACTACAACTACAGGGTGTGTCAACAGTGTCCTATGTGAAACATTTTTTTAAATTTTGGGCCGTGAAAAATATAAACATTGTACATGAAATAGTAATAAACATGTTCAGCAATCTTTTAATGTGTCAAAACATTTTTTTCTATACATTTTGGAGCTTTCATTATCAAATGATGGCAAATCCACTTGGGCAAATCAATAATAATCTACCTAATGTTGATAGTTATAGTTCAATTTGAATAGAAAAACTTATTTTCATCCATGTTAGCCATGACAAACCACACAATGTTTGAATATTTAAATGTATTTGAAACAATACATTGATGTATCCTAATATAAATCATCATTGGAATCTCGATGCTTTTTTCAGTTGAAGATCCAATTCCTGTTCAAAATCAATCAAAGTGGGATTTATACTCTTTACTGAATTGATCATATCTCAGGAGTTAGGGATAGAAATTAAAAGGAGGACTAATAGGGCTTAACAACAGTCAATATCTTTTAAAACAAAAACATATATTTTAAATAATTTTTGTTCCTCATGGGACACTTTTTTGACACACCCTGTAGTTAGATTCAATGCCTTGTGATATTACAGAAAATCTAAATACAACAAGTATAGAACACCTTCCTGGTATCCGGTTTATTTTTCCGCTTATTGTCTGTCTTTCCCCTGCTCATATCATATTGCAGGCAACATAATGCTTCATTGCTTTGTCCAAACTGCCTCAACAACTGGCTCATGCTAATGCAACTACTAATGCATCTATAGCATACATGTACAGCTATCAATACGATAGCCCAAACTGAGTAACATACAGGGTGCAAGATATACCATTTTTTTGTGTGTAGCAACAAGTGCTATGCAATATTAATTTTGTGTAGCTATTACCAAATTTTGCATAGCATTTGATCAATATGTATAACCCCAAGCTCTGATAAATCGCCTGCCCGATTGTGCACGTTGCAACGCACATATAACCCCTGTCCTGTAAGCAAAATACAGTATACGTGTACACGATCTAGATTTTATAATTTGAACTAACAAAACACAAGGAAATACAGGCTTTATCAAAAGCGACGTCGTGATATAACAACAATCTCATACTTGCGTAGATCATCCGCCATTTTTTAATTTTAAACCGACAGATTTGGTTTTGCGCATGTACGTGTAAAGCAATGGAATGGGCTTATTAACTCTGACAAAAACTAAATATAAACTGCCGATACTTGAGGATTTATCATACTTTTTTTAGTTATTTGAAAATGAAACTCAATCTTTGTAGGTTTGGCTTTGATGTTATGTGATCAAAGATCAAGTATATAATTGGGTAATTGAGTAGCAATTGTTCAAAACTGTGTCGCATGTGGCGATGCGATACCGGATATCTTGCACCCTGGTAGCATATCAATTACACAAAAGTAGTACAACTTGTTATACCTGGATCATGATTTAAAGAATCAAAAGCAAATCCAGACCCAGGAACTTTGTCAGCACATAGATATAAATAGTGCTCATGTTTTATAACATTTCAGTAAAAGGAAATGGAGACTGTTTTCCGTATCAGAAAGTTTGTTGTCATATTATGTGCAGAGTATGATATTTTCTAAAGTTAATCACTGGGTAACAATTTTGAAATGCAGTCTAAAAAATTGTTTTGAAGATTATCTTCCTCAACTCAGAAATGTCTTTTTGTACACAGGGTGTTGACATATCATTCATTCCTTACCCCACTTCCAGTCCAGAAATCAATATGTGAGATCAATGTCTTACATTTCGGAATATTTTTAAGCCTTTCATCAAGGCGTTGTTGGTTGTGCGGGTGTGTGTGAGAGCGCCCTCTATAAAACAAGTCTAATGCAACGCCTTTCCTCAGAAAATCTTTGTGTTATGTTTGTCTTGTTTTACGGAAGATTTATCCCGGAAAAATAACGCTTGCTGATTGGTTGATGATGTCATGATTTATCGGGCGACGTCATTGATATCAAGTGCATATATTAAAACATTGTCTTCAATAGAATTGGGCGGAGCAATCGTGTGTTACGATGACAACATTGTTTGACAGGTCGGCCTCCCGGCATTCGACGGGTAATTTTGCGAGGTGTCTTTTGCCCAGCTTTCTGAGGAATTTCAGATTTTAAAAATTGGGCATTTCTGATGGAAAACAGGCTTTTCATAACGATAGTAGATAATATTTCAAGTTTTTGTCAAAATGATCCATTATGAAAATCTATGAAGTCACTAACCCTTTTAAAAATTACATTATTTCTGAAATGTAATTCGCATTATTATTGCACCCTCTTTTTTTTAATTAGCTTTTTGATAACAATAAATTGTTGTGTGCATAGAAAACAAAGCTTTTATTGAATAGGGCGGGATATGTTTTGCTTGAGTGCTTTTAACCATCCTTTCTGTGGCGGCAGTTTTGAATATAACTTATGAGATGTGGGGTTCATTGTTTGTAATGCCGGTAGTGCTAGAGAGAATAGCTGCAAATATGAATTATGTGAGCCAAAATATGAAAATATGTTTTTCATCAATTTTCGAAATGTCTTGCCACAGCGGAACAAAAAGAGATATCTCATTGAAATTAATGGAATAAGTAGGAAACATTTCCACCATCATATTGCAAGTGTTAAAATTTGAAACACTCTTTGTTTTATATTTTTTACATATTTTTGAAACCCGGTATAGATCATTCTGAGACACCCTGTATTATTTTAAAAAAATATTTATATGGCCATATCATTGAAAACAACTGTCTTTGTGTTTTTCTGGATATAATGTTAGGTAGACAATAGCATTAACACTTTCCACGCGGCAGGCAGCTGCAGCCGGCATTCCAAAATGTCACAAAATGTTTCAAATATGTCAAAATTATTGAATGTCATTACCATATTTGGAATCACCATGATAAATGCATTAAAATAAGTACAAACATGACTAGTATTGGTTCAGTAATCCTTCAGTTAGACCTTGACATTTGAGAACGGTTTCTGAAAAATCTGTTTTGTATTTGGTAAAATCAACAGCCAGCCGCGTGGAAAGTGTTAAGAAATTGTCAACATCAAGCAATTCCACAATGTTGCACTTGGATTGACTTAATTGAATTTCCCTGAGACATCAATTTAATTTGGTTATGCACACAGCTGGTATTAATTTGTTTTAATTTTTTATTTGAACTATATTTTAGGTACATGTATGTTACATACCCTATTTTTAGAAGAAGAAAAAAAACGTTGTTATTCCAATCATACATAACTATAAGTAGTAAAATGACACAGTTATTTTAAAATTCAAGCCATGAATTATTATTGTACAGCTTTTAAAACACAAAATGACTAGATTTCATGGAATTTGAGCTTACTGTGGATGAGTATAGGCATTTTGTCTCAACCAATATATTAAGATTGTGTGTAGTACATGCTGTAAATAGTTGATATACATGCATGTACATGTCTAGCATATCCTTATAGCTATATAACTACTGTTAGCTGTTAGCTCACACTATAAGAGATTGGGTTGAAGAGACTATTACAGATCTCAAGATCTTGTTCGCATAATTTAGGGGGACACTCAGGGATGCCCAAGAGCTCGCTGTTAAATGTTAACTATGAACCGTTGCAAAATAAAATAGCAATTAAAATGGATTATATATGAAAGCTAATAGTTCTCATGCAAATATTAAAGGCATATTATGTGATCTTTTCCAAGTAGCGCCCTCTATCATTGATTTTTACTATGAAAGCAGATTTTCTTGCAGATTTGCATTTTTGATCATAAATCATAAAGATCTTTTAAGTTACAGATCGATACGATTCCTAATTACTTCAAAATCATGGTTTGAAAATAGATTGTACCGCTCCGGGACAATCTATTTTCAATTTCTTTTCTAAATTCACTCTAAACCATGATTTTGATGTTATTAGGAATCATATCGCTCTGTAACTTGGAATATATTTATGATTTATGATCAGAAAAGTAAATCTGCAAGAAAATCCTCTCCCAATTTTTTTCTTCGAGGATTGAGGGTGTCCCCTGGAAAAGATCACATAATATACCTTTAATATCCAGTGTGTAGGCAATCTTGACCAGTATTATTGCTGAACCTTGGAAATTAATTGTAAACTCACGAGTAAAACAAACTACATGTGTTAGTGCACTGTGTGTTTGGTATGCATGCTTGTAATAGGCATATAGTGGCATCAAGTGGGATTTTGGTGTGCAGATTAGAACAAATGTAGGGTGTCCGTTAAGTTACCAAACCTTTTAGAAATATTAGAACTTTGGTAAGTAAATGGGTATGTGAAGATAAAAATGAAACATGAAGAAAAGAAAGAGGAGAATTGTTTCCATCAGACCGTATACAATCGCCTGTGCATGTGATCTGTACGTAGTACAAGTAAGCATTTACATGTCGGGCTTATTAAGGTTCATTTTGACGTCTTGTAACGTAATTGTAACATTTTGTGACACCTCTTGCTTGCTTTATCTGAGTAGTGGTTTGTGATGGGTACTTCAGATCAAGTTTGATTAAATTCACTCAAAGGGTTAAGGACATATGTTGCCTGGTAGAGAGATACTAAAATAAATCCAACCCTTTTAATTGATAAATTATAAAATAAAATGGAATGTGAAATTTGTGTGCTCAACTGCTCATTACATGTAATCTGTTAGACAAGTAGCATTTCGGGCTTACAAACAATGTATAAAGGGTCATTTTGACATCTGATAAACTAATTAAGTGTGACTTTTGATGACCCCTCGTGTCTACTTACCTAACACCACAGAGCTCTGCGTAATTGTTGGACGTGCTTTTTAATGGGAACGAATTGTACAGCATGGATGATGCTACTACGAGGTTAGCGTTTATTCCGTATAGAACAACACTTAAAACTGAGTGCTGATTAGTTCAAACAAATATGCACATCCCAGGTCTCGAAGTAGTGGTTTACAAAAGGTAACTTCAGACCACACCACATTTGATCCAACGCTTAGTTTTAAAAATAATAAATAAATAAAATATAGATATATATATATATTTTGCAAAAGTACAAACAAAAGAATTGTCTGAACTACGTATTGGCACATGCAAATCTATGATAGAGATCTGATGTCGACTGTGCATTCCTTCCTTTAATTTACTCTATTCACAGAAACAATTAACACTATGAAAAGAAAAGTGTTGTGTTTTTGTAGCACTTGACTTAATCTATAGGCTTTTGTTATATAAATGTAAAATCATCTCAGATGGAGTGACAATTGTTCATCACTACAAGATCTATCTTTCCAAATGTGATTGTATTTGTACATTGATATTTCCTTTACCAAAGATACCTTTCATAGAGGTAAAATAACTACTGGGACACCCTGTATGTTAGCTTGTTGGTGGTGTAATAAGGTGGTAAATGGAGGTGCTGGTGGTGGTGATGGTGGTTATAGTTATATAGTGGTGGTGTAGGATTTATTTTAAAAAACAAGTTTGGATTTACAAATGCTGAACAGAAAACTTTGAAAATGGATATTGTAAACCCCTTCAAGATATGTTACATCCATTGATGATGCAAAAAAACACACTGAAGATCTTGAATTTGCCACACAAGAAGTATAATGATAATGTTTATCGATTATGCCCGATACTGCTATAGTGCCTTCATTTGCTTTTGCGCTATCTTAAACTATTAACCAATTCAAGTTATCAGCCATGTATGATGCAGTGGATCAATTTTAATGATCAATGCAGCTTTTAGGACAAAATATACCAAAAATTTGTTGACAAATAATCGCAACAAAAGGAAGAGTTATACAAATTTGCACCTGACCGATACTGAATAAAATACACTGAATTTCCAGGTGCTGCTTGTTCCATGCGGTTGATTCACTAATAGCATAAATCTATAGCTTAATCATTTGAAACTCGAAAAACAAACAACTTTAATACCAATAATTAACAGTTGCTTAAAAATAATGATATCATGGTTACCATGTTTTTTTATAACCAAAATAATTGTATCAATTGATTAAAGGATGAAATAGTACATGCATGAGGGGGAGGAATGAATCACCATTTTCATTGTTTTCTCAGCAGAAAAGAGGACAAAATTTGGATTAGCTAGGAAAGTCAGGAAAAAGCCATCACTTCAGGTTGGTTCGGTTTTGTATCTTTGGTGTCTTATATTTATCTGTTGAGAATGACTCGGCACGTTGGTGTTTTAATGTTATTGCTACATGTATTAGTTAACTGTATACCCTTTTGTGATGAGATATTGACACTTGTAGAGCAAAGTAATGCAATTGTGTTTATTTTAGTGCAATTTTTTGAATGATTAGGAGACCCTTTCCCTTTTAATTTTTGTTTAAAATTCTTATAGGTCCTTTTCAGCAATCTACAAACATTTACTGTAAACATAACACTCATCCAAAGTGCCATCCTCAGGAAAGTTTGAAAGAAATGGTATTTTACTATTATTTTGTAGATGGCACAATATTCTATTTATGCTCAGATAATGTTATTTTAATGATATGGTCTGATACAAGTATTGTCAGCGTTATCATCATTTGAATGGAAAGTATATGTCCTAGTTGCTGGGGTGAGTTGATTGTGTATCTGGTGATTTCAGGGATTGAATGTACAACCATATGTAGGCACATTATCAATAACCCTGTCCTATCAAGTTTTGTCATTTCAACCAAAGAAAATTGTGTACTAAAAGATCTTTTTGTTGCTTGCGCAGTGCCTGTTGATAATTTTTTTTGCTGAGGACTGTAAATTTAAATGAATATCGAGTGCATATTACCCCCCCCCCCCCTCCGAATTTGTAATACTCTTACCTCTTCTCTTACTCCTTCCTCAGCTCTCAAGCCTTTAACAACCGACCCTCATATAACATTTTCAACCTTTTGAACAGCACTTATATGATTTTTTTGATATTTTTTTTTGATTACTTATATCCTGCTGTCCCCATCCTTTGCCTGTTTCTGATCCTTGTCATTGACATATACTCCAATTAAAACAGCAATAATCTCCATGTATAGATTTATTTTTAAACATTGTAAAACCATGTGCAGTGTGGACTTGGTTGCCCTAGAAATTACTTGTGATCAAAGAGGGATATGTCAGCAGTTCACAAGATTTGATGGATATTGATGATGCTGTTGATGCTATTGATGATGCCTTTTGATTATATCTAGTGCATACTTTCTTTTTGGAAAAGGGTTTATTACATGCTCAACAGTGAAACCTGTTCTTAAATCAAAAGTGACAAGATGACTGCAGGCTCTTGATGGCATTGACCAATAATCAAAAGTTTGTTTGTATTCAATATGATACAGTTATGTTTTATTTTAAACCCAAGAAAGAAGTCTTTAAACTGAATTCAACAACTCCTCATACCTTTAATTACATTAGCAAAGCCTTAATAATTTGAGATAAACCACGCTGCTATGGAAACCAGCTCGTCAATCGAACCGCACCACACAAATAATGTATTTGCGCGCAACACGATCACAGCCGCAGTGTGTGTTGTTTTTTAATGAGCGCTGTTTACATTGTTTTTGAAACGAAAGAACTTGATTGTTATTTTAATTACGTCATTTCGCAAGATTGCCCTCATGAAATAAACCTTGCAAATGACGCAAATGCCGTTGTCATTGGTGATACACATATGCTGAAACATGATTTCAGTAAAAACCTCTTAGTTGTCTCTTTCATGGATCATTAAAAATATGCTGTCAACAACTTTGCTAAAACAAACTATAGTAAGACAATATCCTAAAAATATTTCTGTACGTTAATATGGAAGTTTATCTGAGAGAATGGTATAAATAATAAGTTTGTTTTTTTCCTGGCTAATCCATGACCATAATGTTATTGGGATGTTGTGTTGTATCAGGTGCAATTAAATGAGGACCAGCCTTAGCAATATTTCAGGTTTCCAGTAAAAGGATAAATTTTGCTTCCATGAGGAAGTGACTTCACTGTGTCATTCACGGAACACTAATTTGTGCTGGCCGACGTACACAACGAACCTTCTTGGATTATGTACAAATATAGTTTATATATGTTTATGATAATGTAATGACTATTCTGTTATATCACTATCTGAACTCCAAGAAAGAGAAATAGACTGTAAATGTTAATGTTGCATATAAAATTAGTAGGTGCTATATTTCTACAAATACTTTTACCACACAATTAGCTAGATGTCTCATAACTTTCTACGACTGAAAGCAAAGGGCCGGCCTTCTACAATCTACAAACACTGTAACCCCAAAATTAGGTAGATGTCTCGTAACTTTCTACGACTGACAGCAAAGGTCCAGTCTTCTACAATCTATACAAACACTGTAACCCCAAAATTAGCTAGATGTCTCGTAACTTTCAATTATACTCTCTCTGGATTGATTGCCACTTTTTAAAATATTGACAAGACAAGAATCTTATTTGAAACGTCTCAGCGTGTGGTGCATGGCAAATTTGCCACAATATTTGGTTAAATATCTGTTCGATGTCCGATTGTCGGCACTGATAACTCCACTGGTATTATCAGTAGCATACAGATTCATACAGTTCGAAAAATGTACATATAACAGTTGTGTAGTGTAATCTTTGGGAGAAAACAAAGAGGCAAGGGAAATAGAATCTCCCATTGCTCATTGGTTGAGAAAGATACTCTTCTAGGCAGGAAATGTGATTTCAGGGTAAAACAAAGTTATATAAAAAAGATGGGGGGGGGGGGGGATAGACAACAAACTTAGAGCTTGTGTGGCCAGTGGATATTTGTAAAGGATTTAAATGAGTGACATCTTGGGACGGAAAGGACTTGGTCAGAGTATGATGAAAGAGTTGAGGAATCATTTCGGATATCATTAGATGTTGCAGACAATTTATCAAGCAGATTGATACCTCTTTTTTCCTTGTGGTAACATTTATTCATGATTTGAGTTCCCCCACCCATGGGTTCTTCCTCCCCTCCCCCAGGGTTCATCTACACGTACCCTCCCTCCACGCACAGGAATCCTTTCATCAACATTCAGGACAGTGTCCTGCATTCCAAAATGCATAAGACAGTACAACTAACCTCTCTGGCTTTATACCCCTAACATTTGCACACCTCACTCACTCACTCACCGTACATATTTTGTGGATCCGTCCCACTTGCAGCCAACAGCCTCAATTTGGACTTCTTTACCAAGGAGAGCCGTGGCCACGCCTCCTCAGGCCAAGCCTCATCCAAAGCAAAATCAAGAGCAGGTAACCGGAGGGGACTGACAGTTTTAGCTAGATTTCACGCATGTGTCGTTTGATCGTGTGGCGGTAAATTGCATGCATTTACTGCACTTTTTATCATTGTGAATGAGGTTGATGTGTAATATGTATGTTAGTGGTTTTTTTGTATTTTTAGTCATCATAATAGCTCAAGTAATTTGGGTTGACTTTACCAGTGGCGTAGCTAGGTTTTACATATTGAGGAGCAAGAAATAAAAGTGAACCAACAGATTTCATCCAAAATCGTTGCCCCAAATAAAATGTGGTCACTTTGAAAAACTGAAAAGCAAAAAACCAGCAAAAAGAACCAAATCTTTAACGACAATGACCGATAGATTGATTACTGATAATGACCGAAGGATTCAACTATTGGTGGGACAATAATTGTCCCCCTTGCCCCTCTATGGCTACACCACTGTACAGTTTACATCATGTACAAACGTGTCTGTTAAAACTAACCAGAGCACCTGAGGTGCACACAATTGTTGGTTGTGTTTCTTCTTTAAAAACGTATTCTGAATGTTTTATTGACCAATAACTTAATAAATTAGCAACATTTTAACTTCATCATTGATTGAATGAATCATTTGATCATCTTGAAATTGTTGGATATGATGCAAGTGTCAAATCCAATTATGCAATGATATATCGCACCAAAATTATGTTTTTTCCACATTGTTTAGTTTATTGTTCGAAGTCCATTTGCCATTTTTCATCAAAAATGGTTGACCATTTTAAACACTATACTTTAGTTGAAATCCATATGCTTGACCAAGTCATGAAAGTACATGTCATGAAAGTACCTGTAACTGTATGCTCAAATCAATGTATTTTCAATACAAATGAATACAACTTCCTCATGGCATTGATGTCAATTTTATGTCACAGCATTTTTGCACGCACACCCCTACACACCCTGCACGTATCAATGGTATTTCTTCAAACATTTTGACTCCATATTTTAGACTCATATCATTGCCTGAAGGAAGTTGGAACATAATTGTGTTGATGTCGTGGAATGCCTAAATATCTGTCATTTGTGAATGTACATTGTTATTGAGACCTTATAATTGCATGATAGATGACTTATAGAACCATATGGACTATGTGAATCAAACCTGGATGGTTTGCCAAGCATCTACACATACAATATTTGGAATAGGAGGGAAGGGGTCGAAATGTGGGTTAAGACTTAGCTTCTTGTTCTGAATATAGCATGCTTTCTTAGAGAGAGGTTAGTTGGCTTCAGGGATATTGGTGCATGCAAAATGGTGTGTGTGAGTTTTATTTAGGGGTTTTTTCACCATCTGATGTACTATGTGCTGTGTGACTTTCAAATTAGCACATGTATGTGTTTTAACTTTCACCTTAAATTTAATTTTGATGTGATTCTGTTAAAGTTATAAATCCATAAAAATTGCTCTGTAGCTGTAGCACATTAACCCTTGACACATGCTTTGTGATATGTATTTTGTATGCTTTGTTTTTGGTTTGGTTTTCCCATTTTTACCACGTGTGGCACCAATTCTGTAATATTAGGTTGGTTTCGTCGAAAAGGTAAGACTTCGGTCCTCTCTTAAGACAATCATCTCAAACTCAGATCGCCTGCTTGTTTCAATCATTTCATACAGTAGATATTCCATAATATTCATATTTAAATATAAAAGGACTGCAGGTTTTAGGATAAAAGATATAGCATAGAAAAGGCTATGGGGTAGAAACAGGGACTAAGAGTTGTAGTATTTTGCAGGCTTACTGAGACCAACTATTTAATTTCTATAGTCGTAAAAATGTGGTGCTTTTGGTCAATTGTCTATTAAAATGAATACAAAACAATAGTACAATGTAGATGTTTATTGGAGTAAATTAATAGCATGCTGCCTGCAGCCTGTTTGTATTGCATTGATCGATCAATCAATCTATATCTCAAGTTCATTTGTGAAGGGTTTCTATGACAATGCTTTACTGCAGATTTTTAGATACATATTTACATATTTGGGATACCATGTACTACCACATTTTTCCTCATTGTTAACAGTTCAGTAAAGAATGACTCAAACAGGGGTGTCTATTCTTTAAAAAAATAAAAAAATAAATCCTAGCTAGGGCTACCGTGGTCTGACCAAATCCTTACCTAACGTCAATACTACGGCTGCATCTAACCAACTGACCCATACATCAACCATTTGAACATATGATTAAAAATTGTCTGTTCAAACTGGTCAGATTCATTTTATTCTTCCTATTTTTTAATGTTTACTCTTTTTTTTTAATGTTATTAAATTTAATTATCCCCAGCAGCATTTGCAATGAATAATGCCATTTATTTAACTGCATTGTGCATATTTCTAAATCTCATGTTTAGCAGTGGTGGCATATCATGGTGCTTTGACCCTGCCTGATATGATAACAATGCCAATGTTGCTTGTTGAATTCAAATTTAATAACTCACCCAGGGTCTGCATTCTTTCAGGTATTTCTGTTTTTAAGGCCAGGTATGACATTTTTTGTTATCATCGTTATCCAATTTTGCACCATGTACATATATTTTTGATATCTTATAATTATAAGGCTGCTTTTCCCAAAATTTGCCTCTTAAAGGTAGGCGTTCCGATTGCTGGCCCAATTTTCAACTTGATATTTTCTATTCCACATGGAGCGTCACCCTTAAATTAAGTTGTATTCCGAAGTTTGAGTTGTAAACTCCAATGGTTCTTATTTTATAAGCATTCCCCATTGAGTTAGTACACAAACTGGTCAGGTGGCAGTAATTCACTGCATTTGTGCCTATAACATCTAATAAATGGAACATATCTTGCGCCAAACATTTTACAGATATAATGAGAAAAATATGGGGTTTTTTCTGATATCAAAATATGTTGATGGTGGGGGGGGCCTAAAGTAATTGGAACGTCCACCTTTAATATGTGAAAAGGAAAAGCATTAGCCAGCAGCGACACAGAAACTTACACTATCCATTAAATTGGTTCGGAACGCCAACCTGGTGTGCCTGTCTTTTATTAATGTGCATTTAGCAATGTAGAGGTCAAAATATATTTTTTATTTATACACATGTAAGGTATGATAACAAGCAGTGAGTGTGTTAGTCTGGTACTTTTACAGTGAGTGATGTTTTATAAAAAAATCTTATCACTTTCAGATTTTGAAAAAAGGCCCCTCCTGAAACACTGGGTCAATGAACTCACTCAATCAGCAGATTTATAAACATATTCCATACCTAAACGCACAGCAGCCATGTATACAATTTACCATGGAATTAGAAGACAATGAGTACATTCCTTTTCTAGATGTCAAAGTTCAGCAAACTGAATCTGGTTTGAGCTTCTCAATTTACAGAAACCCCATGCAAACTGATCAGTATCTGCACTTTACATCCTATCTTCTATCGGCTAAGAATAGCGTTGCCAACACATTGGTAAACAGAGCATTGACTATGTGACAATGAACATCGCGATAATGAGTTAAAACATGTTGAAAAAGCATTGAACAAGAATGGTTATCCCTCCACACTCGTACACAAAGCCATAGAAGACAAAGTGCTAATTTATGCCAAGAAAAGATAGTAGAAGATGACTACAAAGGTATCACGTTAATGCCATTTGTCAAAGGTGTTTCAGACAAAATTTGCTGATTCTTAAATCGTGCCGGTGTTAAAACTTACTACACCAAATCGACCAAACTCACGAGATATTGTCAGCAAACTTAAAGATCCTATGCCCAAGGGTCGTGCACCTTGCATGTATGCCATACCATGTAGTTGTGGTGAACAATATATTGGTTAAACCAATAGGCCTTAAAGGTCAGATTGTCTGAACACAAAAGAGCTACATTACAAGGCAAGAAAGATAGCTTGGCACTGGCTGAACATGTGTGTGAAGAAGGTCATGAACCACTCTGAAACCAATCTTAAAGCATTGCACAGGTTTCCAATCTTGGTATGAGACTTGTTTATGAAGCTCTAGAGATTAGAATCAATGAGTCATCAACAATCAATAGAAATGACGGCAAAGATATCAGCCGCATGTGGCGATCTCTATTTCCTATCAATCAATCCCGGCAATCGATAACAGTCTTGTAATTTTTTCAGCCAGGTCAGCATTAAACCATTATATACCCTGCTCAAGTTCATAACAGCGTCAAACGATGTTCACATAGTAAGCACTCCATTTCATCATGCCACATATGTCTAAACTGTGTAAATCCCATTGAGGTCAGCTTACAAAACTTGTCACATTTTGCTTATTTTTCAGTTGATTACTTTCAATTTTTCAGAAGATAAACTAGATCAGATACACCAAATGAAAACAACACTAATGGTCATGGGTCAATGCACACATTTAGGTCAAACATTTGTTTCAATCCATGCACAATTTATTTTTTGATTCACCCTGTACATATGCTAACATGTCATATCATTACAGTTTTATGCAATAAAAAGAAACATCGGAAGTCGCAGCATTATTCATTCACTGCACTGCAGTACTTATAGAGCTAATCTGCATTGGTTGAGGATGGCATATCATTATAGAACATTAGTTAAATATTGCTTGCATGTCATACATAAAAAGCATTTTAAACTCAACCCTTCTTAATGTGAACTTTGCCGTTTTTGTTGATACCCATTGATAATGATTCCATAATCATGAACATACTCATAACCATTCAGCCCATTTGGTCCCTCTTTTTAATTGTCGATAAAATAAAACATATTGTTAAGTTCAATACTACATATTCTCCTGAAGATTTCACCTCAAAGATCTGACTCTTTTCTGCTTAAAATGTATACTATCTTGGAAAAAAGTCCTTTCTGATCTTTAAATGATGTTTATTTTGTTAAGAGCTGAGAGGACATCTTAAACAACAAATTTCCCTTCCCACACCATTTCAATTAATGTTGGGACACCTTGAATAAATGAAGACATTGACATTCCTCAACATTGCACGGGGAGATGGGTGTTTTTAGTTTTCCATTGTTAACAAGTAAGCATTCCAAGACTTTTTCCAGGATTGTAGTTTCTTTCTATTAGAGGATATCTGGATAGGATTTATTGTGATGATTATAAAGTCAATATAGTTATGTTTCTTGTTTTTCCACTCATGATGTCTTCCTTTGTTCTCATCACAGCTAAACCTATAGATCCTGATATCCTTGGATTGGAGATCAACCTGCCCAAACCAGACAAACCACGCCAGAATACAAGCAAGCCCCTGGATGATATCCTCAAGAATTCTGCCACATCCATGGTGACGCAGCGTAAGAGTCGCGACACAGACCTGAGCATGGAAGCCAACCGAGTACTGGACAACATTCCCAAATTGTCGTTCATGCATGCCAAAGTACTGATGTTTCCTGTAGGGCCATCACCTTTTACTGCAGTCAACGGCGATGATTTCAGCGGCAAGAAAGAGAGTACGTTATAGCATACCATGGGTTGAGGGAAAGTTTCCTCAATATGATGTTAATGGATTTGTTAAAGATTATACAAGAATACTGCCGAAGTGGTTATGTTATTTTGCGCTATGCCAATTTTGTATGTTGTTAAATTCACTATATTTGTGATCCTGAACCTGTAAAGATCTATACATTCAACATTGAAACCTCTTCATGCATTTTAAACCATTTTCCCGCAGGAACATAATATTGTAGTATGAAAATGTACACTTCATGGTCTCAAGGAAGCATTCATTTATAGTACACATGTTTCAAGACTTAACACATGATTGAACACCCGAAACTATGTAGGCAACAGCAACCAATTGGTGTTGCAATCTTATCATTTTTATGATACCTACATGCAAGGTGTATTATACCAGCAACGGAGTGGAGTTCCTTTAGTATACCCTACCACTGCATGTCTTCAATGGGGACTTTTAAAGAACGACACATACACTTACACAGTGAGGAATACAAATGGTAGGGTATTCTATTAAAAGCTTACCCATAAAAAAATGGTTCCGTTGTTGTCTGCCATCGCCATTGCAATCGAACCAGTTAATTAATAGAGGCCCTGCATGTCATACTTTACCAGAATCATGGCGGACTGCAAAACTTTGGCCACAAAAAAACATAACAAGCGAAATATCCCATTTCATTCATGCAAGTTTAAATCACTTTCAAAAATCCTGTCCCACTCTAGTTACGCCTCTGTATGGATGAGTTGTGTGGAGCCCATTGATCATTGAGCAGGGAACCAGCATAATGCTATGAAAAGATGCGCATAATTTGATGCTGTGTTCAGTCAGGTCACAGTCAGGTCATTATTTTGACAGGACTGTAGCATAATTTAAATATATAACAGGCTGTGCTTTTGACACCTTGACAAAACGGACTTCCAGTCAATCATGCATGACCATATCATATCTCAGTGCCAGGGTATTCTTTGTCTTGAATTTAGTTGAAAATCAAGGACAGAATAAACTATTGCTGAACATGAAGAAAGTTGTACTTTTTACAAATACACTTCACTACTAATCAATCAAAACTTCTATTTTAAATGATCATCCTGCACTCTACTTGTATCAGCCCTAGTGTATGATCAACCATTGCTATACACACATATTATTGAGGTTGATACTTTCTGCATACAAATTATATTTAATCTCTATATTATGTTGACATGATTTAATCATTTATACTGGTCACAATATCTTGTATTCAAATTAATATTATTCTTTAGTATAGGATCCCAGAGAAAAACCTCCATAGTCTGAAGATAACATGGACTTTTAAGGCATGGAATATACAAGAAATCATGTGTGTTTTGTTTACACAAGGCATCTCTGATCAAAAGTAGAATTGGTTATGTATTTTGATCAACCATTTTGAAATGGGCCTCTTAACAGCTAATGACAACATAACTTGTGAAATACTTTTGGTTTATAAGTCGTAGTAAGTGTATCGGTCCTGAAAAAACAATGTGTGTTATGAAATGTGGCATTTGATTGTGTTTGGTTACAAGTTTTGTATGGTTACCAGTTTATGATATTCTAAGCCAAGCGTGTGCAACCTGCAGCCCGCGGGCCACATGCGGCCCGCCGACCTCTAATCTGCGGCCCGCGAAGCAATCCTAAAATTCCAAATGATGCGGCCCGTTTTAAACGGAACTCCCTAGTTTTACACAAATGGCGGATTGATTTGGTGGTGTGCTCCCTTATATTAGTAGGGTGACGCGCTGCATTAAGTAAATATAACCCAAGGTGTGATTGCGTGATAACATTCTTGGTTAAAATGGCGCTTGCAGCAGCTAAAGCGAGTAAAAAGAGGAAATTACACGAAGAGAAGCGGGTATTCCATGAGCAATGGACTTCCCCTCTCCCTATTACTCCTCCTCCGGACGTGTTTTGGAATGTTTGACAATCGCTGCGGCCCGTGAATAGATCTCAATATCGCAATGCGGCCCGTGTGGTAGAAAAGGTTGCACATGCTTGTTCTAAGCTTTGTCAACCTCTCTTAAAAATTGTTTGCCAGTTTGAGAGGTGTGTTGTGTGTCTGATACATGTTATTATGCCGTAATTGGTGGGAATCGCAATCATTACTGCCCACTTACTTTTACATTAATACTTGCGCACATTTGCCATCCGGCCAACAATTTTAAAGGTGACTATAATGAAAGTTTGTGTTTTGAATGTTAACAGAGGCTTAATATGAAATTTGTTTTCTTATCAGGTGTGTGGTTAAGGTAAAATACCCACGGTACCTTACTATTGATTGGTTGAATGTTACATTGGTGGTAAACTGCTATACTGTAAAAGTGGAAATTCTGTTGTCTATTTGTCTATCACGAGACAGTGACGTAACTGCGTCAGTTATTGATTGCGCGTTGGACTACTTGAGGCTCTTGCGTATACACACACGCAGAGAAAGTCGGAAGATACATTTCTGTGTGTAAATGCTGCGCCTGTAAAATTATGTCCGTCACTGTCCAGAGGAAGCCAAATAGAGTATAGTTATATGTTTTGAAGATGCATGGTGTGTAGGTTTTGTACTGTCATGTATTACATAATATGTAAAATGCTTCTAAACAGCTGTAAGATTTATTGTATATTAAATGATAGATAATATTTTATGATAAATTGGTAAGAAAAATAATTTCCAATCCTGAAACCAATATAAATTCTTTATTATACTGTAAGTGATCAACGATGTTGCCCTTAAATGATGTGATAAATGTACCAGTACTGTGTAATAATTGACATGTCCTACAACTGATTAATTATCAATATATTTTACAAAATATAACGTATGTTCCCAAGTCTCTTACCACCAGGCCTGCACCACTTACAAATGTTTTAGAATAATTTACTTATCAAATAATATATTACATTGTGTTCATAAAACACATACATGCATTGATTTAATCACCCACACATTTGGGTTCTAGAGCAAATTGTTGCAGAACAATTGTTTTTTGATGGTGTCAAAATGTAGTCTGCTATCTCTGTATACAATTGCATTGGTTGATACTTGAATGAGTCTGTCCAATAAAGATTTAAGTTCATATGTGGTGTTATGTCCCATTAGGTGATGGTGGGAGGGTAGAGCTGTTAACTGTTGTGTTTGAAGAATTATTAGGAATCATTTGAAGAGGTTATGGTACTGGCAGTATGTTGTAAATGTTTGGTGGTGGCAATATCACAAGATCATAATTGCTGGCACTATTTGAATGTTTACTACTATAGGCTGCTATGAATGATATGTAATCTTGGAAGAATGGCTTTTTTGTGATTCTTTCTGTATAATGGTTAATTTGGAATAAGGCATTGTCAAAACAGTCTCTGTCAAGACCGTTGAGAATATATTGTAAATGTAATGAAACTGAACATAATTTTACTTTAATCATTTATCAGTATAGTAAGTCTTGTTGACTCTAACTTTATAAAACAAATTTGATATGTGTAATGAGGCTTGTCCATTAACAACATTTTTGAAAGGCCTCACTCGTCGTAAAGAGTGCCAATGCTGCTCAATGGCAAAACAGATTTGCTTGCAGAATCAATGTTATACCGCAAATTATATTATATTCTGTGGTTAACACCCAATCCATTTAAAAGATTGTACTTTATTAATCTAGTCTTGACGACTCTAACTCTATATAATGTATGATTTTATCTTCACATTTATTACAACTTGTAACATTCCTGTGTGTGCAGAATATTACTATTATTTATTAATATCATGGTCAATTGGTTTGCCATGTATTGCTCAATGACAAACCTGTGTCAAATCTGATGGGTTAAGGCTTGTAATAAATACTCCGCCATCGTAACTATCGCGGAATGAAATCATCACATCCTGTGAAAACATTAGCAGTATGTGACATTTAATTTGTTTCTGCTATTGGAATACCTAGGTTCCTATGATTGATATAAATGTATGTAAATGTTTGAATATAAACTATCCATGAGCATTTTACTTGGTGAATCTGCGTGACATATATCTTATTGCTCAATTCTTCCATGTTTTTGTTATTATTATACCTGAAAATGTATTAATTGCAGATAATTGAAGCAATGTGTATATTAACTATAAGTAATTATTGCATACTTATGATGTATGCATATGAGTTTAAGTGATCCTACCATGAAACATATATCTGATTGCTTTGAAACAACAATTTGAAATATGTTGTCTAGATGGCAGTCAGTAAAAGTACATGCACTGAATTTTAGGTTGACCAATCAGCCACTGCTATATATGGAGGAGTATTTTGCCAGAAGTGGTGCTTCAGTGACAATGTGGGGACAGACCATTTGTCTGGGACCAAGACTACTGAACTCTTTATTTTTTGGGAAAAAATCTTAAAGGTGTATGTTCTGATCACCTTTTTTTTGGCTATGATTATATCAAGATATTTTGATATCAGAAGCATCCCCATATTATTCTCATTGTGTTTATAGAATCTTAGGTGCCAGAAATGTTCCATTTAGAATTAATAGACTAAAATGTGGTGAACTGCCAAAGGTGGTTAACCACCAACCAGTTGCATGTGTACTACTCAATGGGCAAAATTCTTGTCACCTTGTGCTTCTAAAATAAGAACCATCGGATGACCTTTCATTTAAAATAGAACGCATCAAGTTGAAAATTGGGCCAGAGCAATCAGAACATCTACCTTTAAAAGAAACATTCAAAAGTGTGGATATAGTTATAGTTTTCGCTATGATTCTAGGGTTGTAATGTAAGTACACAGCTGCAAAATTCATTGTAGGTAAAACATAATTAACACAGAAAAGATAAAACATCTAAATTGATGAAATTGATGATTGAGCTCTATTCATACACTCTTGGTAGTGTCGAACTAATCAGAAAGCAAGAAACTAAAATACACGGAGTGCTTTAAAAGTGTCTAATGCACTCTGCGTGTGCGCCGTTCAACACACAGACCACACACTTAGTTTTGATTCGTTGTTCTGGCATCGCGGGTACGCCAATTTTCACTGCGGATGTTATGAAACTTGTTAACATGTTTTATTTGTTATTACAATGATCAAAATTATGCTCAAATTGAGAGTTTTGATTTGTATAGTGCCATGTATAAGAAAAATCAATGCACTTGCGCAAATGTTAATATGCTCACAATAGCACTCCCCGTACGGGATCATGCCATTACACACATCAACATCAGCACATGTGCATTGATTTGTCCAATTTCTCCCAAAACAACACATACACATTTATTGACCTACAGTCCTCACAATAAGTAACTGACCAGGTTGAACTCCAAAACTATAGCTCCTATGTAAGAATATTATTTTATAAAGTTGTAAGGAAATCTCTTTTCTTCAATTTGAGACATTGTTCATGAATATCGGTTAATAATTGAGAACACTACATTGATAAGGATAGAACAAAGTGCAGTTTACATTTTCACACACTTGGGTTTGTACACACAGGACCATGTGACAGGTATGTGTATGGGCTGTAATTGATCAATTGAAGCATCCCCAATCCTCATCTTACTATAAACCCGTGACTTATCGCTTCCAGATAATCAATGTTGCTAGTCCGAGGCTGCGTGTCGACGAAGAAAATGTTTAAATGAAAAACTGGCTTTTGTTTTGGCTTTGGACACATAACTGAGTTATTATTCATTCAATCTTCACATGTAATCTCAAATTGAAGAAAAGATATATTTTCTTTCAACTTTATAATATAATATTTTTACGTAAGAGCTATAGTTTTGGAGTTGAGAGTATATTAATTACCTGTATCTGGTATGATTGAATTTACCATATCAGTATCAACATAGAATACATAAGTAAGTGCTCATAATCATCATAACACAGGTAAACATAAAACATAATGGGCCGTATTCTCGTACGTAGTTAAACACGGTTTTAAGCTAAACACGCGTCTAACTTTGACTTTAGATACAGCGTTTAACTAAACGCAATTCTCGTACATTTGTTTTACTTAAACACGCGTCTAACTTGCCGAAATGTGTCTAACTTTAAACATGGGTACGGGGGTAGTTTAATGCGTGTTTAACTAAACTTGCGCACTAACTGTATGCCTTGAATGATCACTCATCCGTGCCCGTTGCAAGCTGACGTGCAGATCGCGTAGTCTTTAAAAGTACCGTGTATTTAAGGCATTCGGTCGATATTTATTGTACTCCATTAGGGCCACAATGGATTCAATACCTGTATACAATCAACGCAGGACCACTCTGGGAATGAGTTTTGCAGAGTTTAAAATTGTGTTTTGTTAAACACATCATTTAAAAGATAAATTCACGTTTAAGTTAGACACGCGTTTAGTTAAACAAGGTTTTAAGCTGAAATCGTGTTTAGTACGAGAATACGGCCCAAAATTATTAAAGGAAGTTTAGGAGCTGTAGTGTTATGTTAAAAATGCTAAGTATACAAAGTCATTAGGTAGCACTTGTTGCATGCCAGAGCACCCAGACTCATATACCCAGGTAAACAGATGAGGTGTATCAGCTCCAATTCCAAGTTGTCTGGTGTAATTACACTTGATTTTGGATAGGCAATCGGCATGAGATATGTGCTAGATATATGAAACTGAAACTCCCACATCTGTAGACAAGAATGTTTATCAATTATGTATGGGATGTGAAATAAACCACAGGACTTTAGGCATGGTCTTAATGGAGTTGTTTGTATGTATGTTAATTTTTTTTAGAGACATGAGCAAAACAAAGGACGTCATAAAAGGGTTTAGTGGAGTGATATGTGATGGGAGTAATTAAAATGGATAAATTTGAATGTTCCCACGGCAACAGTTTGATTGGACTTTGGTGAAACGAGCCCAATGTCATTGATAATAGTATTGTTAATTATTTTGTTTTCTCTTTTTTTGATGAAGGATGAAATTCCTCATAAAGCAGAAAATAATATGGTTCAATTTTAAGAGGTTCGCATCTTTGAAACGGTTCTGAAATATACATAAAACTTTGCTTATGTATTTTCATTCCCTTGTTATGCATCGTTATTGTATTATTAAGATACAGAAACATAGGCAATACATTCGACTCTGCTTCTGCTTAAATGTATTGTTAGCTTGTAAGAAGTGGGGATAAAAATAATAGATATTACCACAAATGCATAATATTGTTTCCTCATGTCTGTATCTACAACTCTTTGGTTTGTCATGTTATTATTCGTCATTGGTGGCATAATTATGATCATGGCCAATTGTTTGTGTTGCTTTTGATGATCGTGCATCATCTTAACTTTGTTCATCTACCTCTGTGCAATGATGTCTGAACATATTTCAGTGATGTATGCAGCATTCATAGATGAGTGCTAGGATTTGTCTTTGATTGCTTGAGAACATGATGAGGTATTACAACAAAATACACACACAATAATGGTGCAAATACTGGAATTGGCTCTGATATCCCTGCAGAGAGATACATGAAGTATACTTTATTTATTTACAATATGTTTTAATAAGAAATAGAACTCTTCATTCTTTAATTAATTTCATGCCATGAATTCATTGGAAGCTTTTATTTACAATACCGTTGTCATCAGGCACATGCTTATATGGTATGGTAAAAATGTATTGATTTTATTGCCATGGAAATCATGTTGTCCTACATAGAATTTCAATTGATTAACAAGTCCAAATTCAACACATATTACAATTTGTACATGGCTCTAACACAACTCTTACTTATAATCAACATTTTGATTTGCACTCACATACACCTATGTACCCTGCCTTTTAGATGCCATGTATAAACATGTTCTCTTTGTTGGCTTCAGCCATTCCATAGAAAGGTAACATTGTACAGGTAATGTTTAAAGACTACAATTATTTTAAAATATTTCACTACTAAATGCTAATCATTATTTGGTTTGTTTGGGTTTTCCCCCATTTTTCGAATGACATCACCCGTATTAAAAGTATTAACAAGTCATTGCAGCACTGCATGTTGCCTATCACAGTACTCACAGGCTCAGATTTTGTACTGTTGAATGGACAAGTTAAAAAGGATCTATTGTTGCTATGCAAAAAGGTACTCTAGCTTAGCAAAACGATACCATTGCTTAATGGCAAAAACATGCTATTGCTTGGCAATAAGTATTATTGCCTGGCAAAAGAAAGTCACTAGTCCTTGGCAAAAAGGTACTATTACTTGGCAGAAAGATTCTATTGCTTGGCAAAAGGTACCACAGCTCGGCGTTAATGTACTATTGTTTTGCAAAAAGGTCTATTGCTTAGCAAAAAGGCACTATTGCTTAGCAAAAAGGAACTATTGCTTAGCAAAAAGGAACTATTGCTTAGCAAAAAGGCACTATTGCTTAGCAAAAAGGCACTATTGCTTAGCAAAAAGGAACTATTGCTTAGCAAAAAGGCACTATTGTTTGGCAGAGTACTTTTGCATAGGTATATAGTAGGCTTGCAGTAGTAGAAGGAAGCAACTTATACATAGCACATGAATGGATGTAGGATTAAAAGAAAGTTGAGTGTGCCGTGTACTCTCAATACTTGAATTTTGAGTTACGGTATCATCAAAATCACTAAAATATATCATCACAAAGACTGTTGAAGGTTTAGTTTTAATGACAGTGGACCAATAAGAGTGCCATATGAAGATGAATAGGTAATATGCTTTGGTGTAAGTGTTGCCATTAAGAATTGGCTAGTCACAGGATTGTAAAATTGTTAGTGGAACTGCAATTGTGTACATATGGTAAATTGAAAAGCAAATTGTGTATATTATTGTATAGATTGTTCACACTGCAATGAGAACATGTTTAGTACTAATTGTGTAATACATATATATACACATACATAATATATTATATTATAGTATAAATGTTCGCCTCAGCAGATGTAAATAAATGGTCAATATTATATACTGCTTACACAGTTTATTTGATGCAAGGTCTCTTTAATGTTTTTTTAAATAGTAAAATACCCAAATCACTCGATTATCCCGTGATATAGTCATATTGTGTTTCATATCAATGAAAAGCTGATGTGTTCTCCTTTCCAACGACACCTCATAAGGAGCAATTGCTTTTTTTTTAGTGCTGAGTCATTGGTTTGTGAATGTGGGGAGGGCTCATTCACAATGTGCCAAATTCACCACTATTCCGTGCTCAAAAGAACAACTTTTCAATTATTGTGTTACATTAACGGCTATACTGTAAAACACTGTTTAAAAATTCTTCAAACAACGCCAGTTGTTTAAATAAATTTGTACCCTGCTTAAACCAATGTATAAATACACAACACCTTTTAAGCAGGGTACTTGAAAAACCACTGGTAAACAACATTTTTTGCTATGCTGTAGAGAGATGTTCTATTGACTTCTGACTTTTGAGGACAAAATAGTGATGATTTTGGCATTCAGATTGAGACCTCCCCATATTCCCAGGCACGTGGCTGAGCTCTGAAACAAGAAATTGCTGTAACGATAGCATCACTGGAAAGATGAACAAATCAGCTTTCAATTGGTATGCAACACAATATGAACATGTTCCAGAGCTCAGCTACGTACTTGAGAATATGGGGAGATCTCAACCTGAATCTGCCAAAATCATCACTATTTTATCCTCGGAAGTCAAGAGCATCTCTCTACAACACAGCAAAAATGTTATTTAACAGTTTTAAACAACGAGGGTTCTTCACTTAAAACAAGTTTTGCATATGTAAATATTCATTTGAGTATGGTACTTGAACAACAGCAGTTGTTTAAAAGTTTTAAACAGCATCTTTACATTGTATGAACACTTCATTGAACAGATGACAGAGTTGTTCTTCTGGGAACGAAATAGTGGTAAATTTAGCACATTTTGAATGAGACCCTCCCACATTCACAAGCAGGTGGATTAGCACTGAAACAAGTGATTGCTACAAATGAGGTATCGCCAGAAAGCGAAACACATCAGCTTTGCATTTATATGGAATAAAATATGAATACATCACAAACTATTTCAAAAATTGGTGATTGAAAACAAATTTCCGAACTTTTTTTGAGCAGTGGTCATATGTCAACAGTTGGTGTAAAAAAAAGGTTACACTCTGGAAATTGAGAGCAAATTCACCAATTTTGATTCAAATTCACATAACTTTTATTGTATACATGCGATCTACACGGAGTAAAGATATTTGGAAACGTATTACTACAAGGATACCAGATATGTAAATACCAAGTGATATTATACAGGGTGTGCATTAATTATACAGGGTGTAACATCAGAAAAACTTTTTTTTAAACTAGTTTTGATATACCCAGGTTATTTTTTTGCTAAAGTATTACATTCAAAACAAGTATAGTATAGGGCTTTCAGAAGAAGAAAAAAGGAAATCGACCAATCGTCTTCCGTTAAAATATACAGAGGGGCCAAAATCATGTATATAAAACAATGCTTTATAGAAACAAAATAAATTCTATTTTGAGTTCTGCGGCAGTAATTATGTTTTGAACCATTGGGTTAGATACCTAGATAAAGAAAGACAATTATAGCAGAATTTAGTTGACAACAATATAATAAACAGGGTGATCAAAATGTAGAGTGGGACAATTCCAAGAGAAGAAACCTCTAAAGTCTATAAATAATTTTGGAGTTGATAACCGCATGATTGCTGTGCTGGAGTAGACTATTTCAGATCTATACATTTCAGATCATAACATCAAGCTGAATACGATCTTATTATATTATTCATGGTGTATATATAAAAATATGACTAAATGGCCAATTGTATGATTTATGATCAGTTTCTAATTTTTTATTTGCACTCATTTTGTAAAACAAAATTCTGTTGATACCAATACAATGAGAGTCGTAATTGCCGCAATTTAAAAGTTCAAATGCGTACTAACACAATCTTTCCGATGAGTTTCAGAGTGCCAGCAGCGTTCGCGTTAAGTGGTTGCCCGGTTGCCCGGGACACCCAAAATTAGCACCGGGCAACCAACATGTACTTATTTGGTTGCCCGGTGGGCAACCAATTTTTTCACAAGAAGTGAAACACTTAACACATGCATTTAAATATTTTACAGAACGGGCAACCCAAAAATCTGCCGGGCAACCATAATTTCCTGCTTGGTTGCCCGGCGGGCAACCAGATTTTTTCCCTTAATTCGGACGCTGGTCCAAAGCACAGCATTGAGACTGCTCTGTTGCGCGTTGAAAATGATATTTTGACTGCCATGGATGAGGGAAATGTGACTACTGCCCTCATCCTTTTAGATTTAAGCGCGGCTTTTGACACAGTAGACCACAACATTCTGCTTTGTAGACTTCGCGATTTTATCGGATTGCGTGGTAGTGCCAAGGGCGTCCCCAGAGGGGGGGGGGGTGTGGGGGGGGGGGTGTCACACACCCCCCCCCCCCCATTCATCAAACCTGTCGGCAAAATGATGGTGCTGTGGGCAAATCAAAGGAAGGAGGAAGAAAAGGGAGAAAGAAAAAAAGGAAAGAGAAAGGGAAAGAAAGAAGGGGAGAAAGAAAGAAAGAGAAAGGGAAAGAAAAGAGGAAAGAAAGAAAAAAAGAAAGAAAGTGAAAGGAAAGAGGAAAGAAAGGAACGAAAAAGGGAAGAAAGAAAGAAAGCCCTATAACAATTATCGTATGCGCAAATGATAATGTTGTGTCGGCATATATGTTATTTTAACACAAATAAAATCAAAAATGAACAAAGGCAATGTAGGCATATGCATTTGTAGGCACTGTGAACGAGCCTATTTTTATGAGATTTTGTGTCGGCGCACATGAACAGCCTAGGCCCAAGTCTTTGTTTTGCTCATTGTCAAGACACACAACAAAATTGTGTCGGAATAGTATAGGCCTAGGCTAGGCATAACGGGCAATGTGTGGGACCTTTAATTATACTAACTAGGCCTATTTCATTGTCGTTGTCAATGCAAACCCAAGTCAATAATGTCGCCAATGGCCAATCATGTTGGCGCATAGGTTACGAAATATTAACTAATACGCCTATAATTATGTACATGTAAGTTGATGTAGGCCAATCAGGGCCGTCAGCAGCTTTTGCCCAAGGGGGGTGCGTTTTCACGATATTTTACCGGAAAGGGGGGTGCGTTTTCACGATTTTTACCGGAAAGGGGGGTGCGTTTTCACGATTTTTTACCGGAAGTAGTAGTATGACGTCAGACTCAGAGTGTTAGTGCTGCAGCACGCTGACGATGCGAGCGCCTCTGGCGCGAAGCCGATAACGGGTGGGGTCCAGGGGCCCGCCTTATGGCCCCTGGTGGGGGTCCAGGGGGCGAAGCCCCCGGAAGCTCTGAGCATTACAGCGAATTTAGGACACAATTTTCATGTATCTTGCCATCGTTGACCCCATTTTCCATTCATAAAACAACATGTTACCCTAAAAAAAATAATTAAAAACCCAACGCACCCCCCCTTCTGACGGCCCTGCCAATTGCTCTCATTGTACTGATTGTAGACGCTGCAAGCTCACTATCAGTCTATCGCAAAAGTAAGTCCAACTCCAACATTTAGGTGTCAATGCAAAGTAAGAACTTATAAGGGTCCATATCCAAACTCTGAGTGCTTTTAAATTGTTTTTCTAGCGATTTCAAAGCGCTTTTCCAACGAAATACCGTTGGAAAAGCGCTTTTAAATCGCTAGAAAAACAATTTAAAAGCACTGAGAGTTTGGATATGGACCCTAAGTAGACTCTGTCCTAACTTCGACTTGAACAATGCAAATTATCATTATAATTAAGACAATAAGCACAACTGTCGTTATTTGCGTGAGACCAGGATTTACAGTGTGTGCACCAGGGCACAATCGATATCTCACGTAATGGTATAGGTCTATGTCGTTGTCGGACATACAGGCTGTAGGCCTATCATGCCTATACTGAACATTTGACCATGTTTTGTTAGCATTATTCAACAAAAACAAGATGTCTTCAGGAAAGTGTTCCATGACCATTTTAGTTTAAAAACTCAAAATCTTTGTGCGCTTCGCGCGCATTCTTTCTACAGGTTCCAACATTATAATGGATCTCGAACCAAACCAAATATGATGGGGGATGTTAAAAACGTCATACTGGACCCTTTTAGTTTTAGAAATGGCAAATGTTGCGCGCTTCGCGCATATTAGTTTCAATGTTTCATTATTCACTAGCTGAACAAGATGGCTTCAGGAAAGTTTTCCATGACCATTTTAGCTTAAAAACTGAAAATCTTTTTGCGCTTTGCGCGCATTCTTTCTACAGGTATCAACATTATAAATGTCTCGAACCAAACCGAATATTATATGGGTGACGTTAAAATCGTTATACTGGACCCTTTAAGTGTTAGAAATGCAAAATTTTGCGCGCTTCGCGCGTATTAGTTTCAATGTTTCATTATTTAAGCTTAATTTATAGTATCTGAAGGCTTCCAACCAGTTTTCAATGACCATTTTAATTTTAGTTCAAAACCTGAAAAATTTTGCGCGCTCTGTGCGCATATTTTCTACAGGTTTTAACATTATAATGGTCCTCAAACCATACGATTTGGATCAGAACTTGATATGGGTAACTATGCAATATCAAACCGTCAAAAACGTCATACTTGACTATTTAAGTGTTAGAAATGCCAATTTTTGCGCGCTTCAAGAAAGCTTCAGGACAGTTTTCCATGACCATTAGTTCAAAAACTGAAATTTTTTGCGCGCTCAGGCCGCATCAGTGGCGTAACCAGCGGGGGGGGGGGGGGGGGGGGGGGGGGGGCATGGGGGGGGGGGGGGATTACGCGCATTGGAATACGCGCATTGGATTACGCGCGCATGTCTTCATAAAATGCAATATTCTATGGTACTAGCTTGTTTAGAGCCGAAATGTAGCTCAATCGTACAAAAGGTCGAAATATTTTTTTGTCGGCACAAATGGCTCTGTCGGCAATTGATGACCTTTACACCCCCCAATGAAAAGGGTCTGGGAACGCCCTTGGGTAGTGCGCTAAAATAGTGTCAATCATATTTTGAGCAACAGACCAGAATATGTTCGCGTTGGGATATCCTCGTCCACTCCAGTTGTTCATGATTACGCAGTTCCACAAGGGTCGGTCCTATTCGATTTGCATATGCGCATGCGTCAGGTGGACGCCCGTCGTGTACCGGTACATAGTCTATGCATTTTCGCTACATGACAGTCTTTTTTACTTAATTTGAATCTGCGCATGCGTTAACGACTGTCGTGTATAGTCGACGTAATTACGCTACACAACAGTCTTGTATAGTTTCGGCCAAAGGGCAATAAAGCTTAGTGGACAGTGTTGTTGTGGTCATGTATCGACAGTCCATTCCCTTCGACCGCGGGTTTGACCGTTGCTATTCACAGGTTGCTATTGTTGATAAACATTGCTGTCACCCCCATAGCACTACGCATGCACCCGAACCTTTTCTCATATCGGGTCGACATACCCCCGCCCCGCCCCCTCCCAACATTCAGTGCCAATGCTGGGGAAACGGCTTCCAGCATTAGACTCAAACAAAAGCGATGGTAGGGGAAGGTGGGGTAATGGCGGACGCGGGGTAATGGCGGACAGGGCTGTATCTAAAGGCAGGTGAAAGAAGGTGGTATTTTGCCACCCTATGATGTTAGGTGCCTCTCCATTGAAATCACACAAAACCTAAATGGAATGGTTGTCTCGCAAATTCTCGCGAGAATTACAAAAATCACTTTTTGGGCAAGCTGATATTTTGGTGCATTACTTTCTCTTTGAAACTGGTATTTCTACATCAAGGAAAACAAAGTCTTATTATTTTTTTATTTAATGTATGATACCTTCTGATAAAAAAGAAATGAATTCGGAGTCACAATGATGAGCATAATAATAAGAGAGAATGTGCCCATACATTGTACATGGATTGGGGTAATCCCGGACATGTACCGTTTCCATGGTAACCAATATGGGCGTGGTCAATTTAACATCATAAATCGGTAATAGTTGTTGACCATATAAATATGTGACATTGTTCTTTGATTTCTGCTACACTTTTAAAAAGGGTATTTTTTAACTCCCATTGAAATACTGTATTCCAATAAAAAGAGGGCTGCCATTGAAAATACGGTCCGTGATTACCCCCAGAGTGTGGGGGTAATGCCGGACGACGCCATTTTTTTTATTGCGTCGTAGCTTCGAATTTCAAAATGATGAGTTGATAAAAACTTGATAAAAGGTAGAACCATCACAGTGCTTTGTGTTTACATGCTTTTTATTGTTATATGACGTATTATATGTGTGTTATACCTCTCTGACAAAATGTGTCCGCCATTACCCCACCTTCCCCTACTCTCTATAGAAAGTTGGCAGTCAACTTGGCCTTGGAATCTACTGGGTGAACAAGTCAGTAGAACGGTCAGAATTCAAATGTCCTTCAGCCAAATACTTACAACTTTGCCAAAAAACTGAGGTCAAGTACGCATTTAGTATTCATTTATATTATCAAAGTTTAATAGTCCGCGATGATTCCTGTAAACTACGTCATTATGGACTTTGATCGTGCTAAATTATCACTTAAATGTAGGTCAAGTTCTACGGGTAAAGGCTATTAGTTTTCGTCATAACGTTGACATTTCGCTGTTCTTCAGTCTCATCAGTTGTAAAACAATATGGGGTTTTGGTAAGTATCAATATTTATCATGCATTATGACAATAATACTAATAATATTTTGTATTATATCAACACATAATTGTACTAAATCTTTGAACATTTTCAATTTATTATGATTCGATTTGTGTATGTTTTTTATAGAGAAACACGCGTGATCGGATAATAAACATCGTGGAGACAAAATGCCTGCCATTATTGATAGTCTGAACATTGATGAGCTTCTGATGATATTTTCGTTGCTGCCTCTTTATGATAGACTTAAATCAATGAGGTAACATTTGATATTATAATATACCATTGCGTAAGGGCGGGCAGTGGCGGCACCAGCATCATTTTTTTTTTGGGGGGGGGGATCTGAGGGGCAAAAGGGGGTCAAGACCACAGGGTGTTTTTTGTTGGGGGGGGGGGGTAAAAAGCGCATGAAAATTTATAAAAATTGCCTACAATTAGCTTCATACGTTCTGAATTAGACATTTCGGAACAATATTTAATGCTAATTTGACATTAAAACTCGAAATTTACGATTGTTTGGGGGACAAGGGTGGGCTTGACCTGACGGGGGACAAAGGTCGCCCCCATGCCCCCGCATACATGTAGACCTACATGATTGATGGTCCGTTGGAAAAACAATATAACCTTGCTACAGTAGGATATATTTTCGTACTGTCCGTATTATTCTTTTCAGGGTGTGCAAGAAATGGTACAACGAAATTAGCCAATCCTGGACTGTTATCAATTTTAATGACAAAGGCCCGACGGTCCAGAATACTAACGTGCGAAATTGGCCAGGATCTCGTGACAGAAGGGTACAATCATGTCGATGTAAACAATTAACTCATTGGCAGTTTCCAATAAATGAGAGCGACGTGTTGAAGTTCTTGACCTTATACGCCGGACGAAGCTTAAAAGAAGTTTACCTTACTTATTTAAGCGACAACATCCTCAAATTCATCGGTGAGAAATGTCCCAACTTGGAGACCATCTCTTTCCTTAAAGGTATACGAGACATGTGTTTGAAATGCATCGATGATAAACTCTTTCGTTTAAGCATGTCTGATCTTGGTTTATTACACCACATTCCATCAGGAATCCGCCGAGTCCAATTGGTGTCTCCGTATCGGCCGACAGATGTCAGTTGGGTACACGGCCAGGATATGTACAGAGAATTTGGACAGCGAGATGAGAAGATATTAGGCGTTCTCGGGCAATTTCCCCGATTGCAGTACATAACATTAAAACGGTTCAGTTTAAGTGTACTCGGTTTAAAGAAACTGATAGTGAAAAAGAACATGCAAGAAATTCAGTTATTCTCTCCCGTTCTTGTGGATCATTTTTCGGTTGTTAAGTCTATAAATGACGAGGTGTTAGATAACATATTGGCATATTCCATTGGTTTGTTGACTACATTGAGATACTTTAGGATTGACTATACCTTCGACGAAGTTTACCATAATTTCAACGCTTTTCCGCTATGCAAATTACTAAGGTGTATAGGCCAGTCATGGGTAAATCTCAAAGTGATCGCTTTCAAAGGAGTATCGTGGTCAGATGAATCATTCGCAGTAATGACGTACGGAATACCGAACTTAGAAGCGCTGGAACTTGTTGGTTCATCAGTGCCTAGTACTTCCAATGTAACCCTTATTGGAAAAAAACTCAAGAAAATTAAAACCTTAGAATTGGGAAACGGGCATTATTCTAATGAAAGTTTGATGTACTTGTCTAATCATCCATCATTGGAAAGGATCTGGATTCATAAATCGTATGATAATCAAAATACCTTGCAGCCTAAGTGGCTCCATGCAATATATAACGTTTTGGCAACTCTTTGTAAGATCAGACATGTGAAACTCCAAGGCTATCGCATCATGTCTATGGTCAGTCAGGAAGCCTTTCCCGTAATTGAAACGGCAGATATTGTATTAGCAGAAAATATTGAAAGATGACAATAAACATCAGCAACTATGCAACACATATTTTTCTAACCATTAGATATTTGTTGTCGGTCCTTGCTGTGGACTCGTGGTCAGTTGAATCCGTCAAAGTAATGATTTACAGACGCGATCCCGAGCTGAAATGAAACTTGCGGGCTCATTGATATGTCATATACTTCAAACGTAACCCTAATATTGGGAAATACCTAAACAAATCAAAACTTTAGATATAGAAAACAGACAATATTCTAATGAAAGTTTGATGTACTTATCAAAGCATCCTTCATGTCATTGGAAAGGATCTGGATTCACAAATTTCGTATGATAATCATACCTTGCAGCCTAAGTGGCTCCTTGCAATATAACGTTTTGGATACACTTTGTAAGATCAGACATGTGGAAATCCAATTAAACTATCGCATCTTGTCTATTCTCAATCCATTAAGATCCCCTTAAAAGTTTGTGACTATCCTAACCACGCTTTTCAAGCTTTTCATGGGTAATAAAGCTTCCCCGTCCTACACCATTTCTCTGATTTATTTCACACCACCTGCTTATTGCCAGCGCATTTGTTATCGACCGCGCTCCAAACATGGCCAAAGGCTCTAGGTTCTTGGCTCTTGGGGAGGCCTGTTTCGGCCTGTGTACTACAAGTCTTGTCTATAGGACTTTTTATTTTATTTTTCTTGACAAATGTGGCAATGGCAATAATGGAAATAATGTGTCAATGTTCATATTGTTTGCTGGTCGAACGAGTGAAATCCATTGAATATTAAACGAAATTAACTAAAATTCAATTCAATGTATGTTAAAATGTTATCCATGCACTCCTTTAGTTGTCTATAAAAAGCTTCAATTTAAATTACAGAGGTTTAAAATGGTTGGTCTGGTATTATTCCTTGGATAATTTGCTGGGTGGAACTAAAAGCCCAACGTGCGACTTTTGAAAATTAATGCGTTAAGAAATTCAAACTTTGAACTTCAAAAAACTAGTGCTCTTATAGATTTTGTAAAAACAGTCGCAATATAATATCCCTCATCCCTAGAGCAGATTTTAGTTTTAGAAATGAGCAAATGTGACTATTTAGAGGGGCTGAAGTCAATATGTGGCAAGACTGCATTTTGGCTACACCCAAGGTCCCCCGTTATGTGGTTAATGGGTGTTGGGCCTGCCAATTCTTGGGTATAACTACGAGCCCAAAGTGCGACAGTTCTGAAAGTTGTTGTGTTAAGAAATTCTGAGTTGTTGTTGTTGTGTTAAGAAATTTTGAACTTCAATCTGTTATAAACACTAGTGCTACATCAGATTTTGTAAAATCAAAAGTTTAAATTTCGAGAAAAGTTACGATATAGTATTCCTAGAGCAGATTTTAGTTTGATAAATTAACCCAATCTGGCTACTTGAAGGGTTAAAAGTTTACATGTGGCAAGACCGTGGACAGCCTTTTGGCTATGCAAGGTCCCGACATGTGGTCAAGGGTGTCCATGAAGTAAGTACTATAGCTTCATGGCCTGTTAACCTCAAAAAATATATCGCAAAATATACAGGTATAACTGGAACGTAATGCTCAGCTAATTTTTAACATATTGAAAGGTAATAGATAATCATCAAAATTAAAACAACACATTCTAATCTTTTGATATTTAGATTGCTGTTGTGGTCTCGTTATCACACGAATTATTCGAACTAATGATACGGACGGGATACCGAACTGTATATATATCATATAAGTTCAAAAGTCCAAAAGTACTGGATTTTTTAAGTTGTAGGTTCATCAGTGCCAATTGCCGAGTATTCCAACGTACTTTAAATCGGTAAATACTCCAAAAATCAAAACTTTGGAAATATGAAACTGGCAATATTCGGATGAAAGTTTGATGTGGACCTATATTTTTCAAATCACGCTTCATTGGAATGTATCTGGATTCACGTCGCAGTCGCATGATAATCAAAATATCTTGAAACCTAAGTGGCTCCATGCAATATAACGTTTTGGGAACCCTTTGTAAAATCAGACATGTTGAACTCCAAGGCTATCACATCATGTCTATGGTCGGTCAATCTGCTCTTAGTCATGACTTTCCCGTAATTGAAATGGCAGATATTTTATTAGTAGACAATTATTATTGAAAGCTATAAATGAAACATCAGTTTAAAACAACGTTTATTATTATATAACCTTTTGAAATTTAGCTCGTTGTGGTCTTATGGTCAGATGATTCAGTCGAAGCATAGATCCTCTTCTCAAAGATTTTATGGTCGAAGTTACGGACGGAATATCAGACTTATTTTATAAGTAGGGCCTACTGGAACTTGTCGATTTATCAGTGCCAAGTACATTCAACTTTATCCTCATCGAGAAATACTTTTTAAAAAAACGAAACTTAAGAAATAGGAAATTGGTAATATTCGAATGACAGCTTGATAACATCACATATCAAACAAATTCTTCATTGGAAAGTATGAATTAACCAATCGTATGATAATTAAAATTGTTTGCAACCTATAAGTGGCTCCATGCAATAACGTGTCTGGTATAATTCGTTGTAATAAGATCTGACATGTAAAACACCAAGGCTATATCGCATTTTGGTATGTTCTTAGTTAGGATCACTTGGAATTAGACCGGGGGGGGGGGGGCAAAGGGTATTTTCCCCCGGTGAATACCAGTTCGACCCTATTAAGTAAAAATATTGCACAGCTGGGTTGTTTATTCCAGCGAAAGACGTTGCATTCTATAGTTGATGCGCGCGTAGCGCGAAATTTTAACATATCTACACGAATCTGGTCATTATACGGTACATTTTCCTTTCAAACGGCCTTCTATAATGATATTCCTGGACAAATTCGCGCGTACCGCGAGAAAATTTGCCATTTTTATACTAAATTGCCCATCATCAAACCGGGCAAAGGGCAAAGTTGTCATTTAGATGGGAATTAAGTAAATCCCTTTCCCTTTTCCTTCTCTCTTCCTCTTCCTCTCTTTCCCTTTCCTTTCCCTTTTCCTTTCCTTTCCCCTTTTCTCTTCATCTCTTCCCTTCTCTTCGATTTTTTTTAGCCCGGTAGTTTGAACTGGCCTTCTCTAGATTTAGAGTACCGTAGTACGACTACTTGTAGATTTATAATAAGTAGTCTACCTTACCAACAAATAATAATTCTGGTTTCATAAATCGTTTGATAATCAAAATACATTGCAATCTAATGATCTCCACGCAAGTATAACGTGTTGGTAACCAGCTCCGGAACGAGAGCCCGTTTCACTTGAGAGCGCTAAAAATTGACGGATGTGCGTCACCGTGGTGACGTGTTCCCGTGGGATAATGTTTACGTTAAATATAAACCTTGTAGTATTTTAAAGTGATGGATTTTTAAACATTATCTCAGAGATAAGATACTTATCTTATGGTTGAAAATCGGCAAAATAGGATTTTTTCAATTTGAAAATAACTGTGATGGGAGGCCGTTCGCTTGCAAACATTCCAAAGCGTTCCAAAGCGCGCCTTCTATTGAATCAGACGACGCTGGACACGGCGTATTCACGAATATTCAGGTTAAATATGCGAACGAGGTTACGTGATCAAGTGAATGGGACGAACGCTTAACAACGGTTTAAATTTTTTTAAATGATACTGACACTGCGGATGGTTAGCCATCCACAGTGGTTTTAGGATGAAATAATTTAGTTCCAACGTGTGATGAATTTTATGGGGTCATATAATCAAATCCATTGTTACATTGAAACCAACGGAAATTCAAAATTAACGGCCGTTCGTGTCCACCGTCGTCTGTATTGAATGTCCCGTTTTCCAAGCCCGCCCTCTCTTGATGCCGACGCCGTGTAAAAATTGACGGCAGTGCGTCCCTAAATAGCACGCCCTCAAGCCGAACGTGTTGAGGGCCTTGGCTTGTGTTGAGGGCCTTGGCTTTTCCTTTACCCATTCATAATGCGGCCATCTTGACATGACCTTGAAATCGCAAGCGGTCGTTGTCTGTGCAGGTGCTTAGGTCTTTACCATTTGGATTCAAATCACGTGAGAGGTTTGTCATCCTCTTGAAGGGTGAAAAAAATTAATCATTTTTATTTCTGCTAACAAATTAAATTGCTCGCAAATGTGAGCTAAGTGACTGCCTAAGACCCCGAGAAGAATGTCCCTTCCTCTTTACAATGCATAGGACAATCACTATGATATTGGCCTAAGCCAATCATATTGCGCTATATACAATTATCAATTGAATCATATACTATTCATTAAATACAGTATGTTATTTTAATGGACTGCGGAAAGCAAGGACAAACTTATCGTGATATTATTGTTGAGATCATTTGACGGAGTCGTGCCATTTCCGCAATGCTATTAATCCACCTATTCAAAAATCCCCGCGAACAGACACACACCGACAGGTGATGTATTATGACTTGCTTTGAGGTCCGGATGTCATGTCGGTAAAAGAACTCTTCAAACGCTGATAGCATCGTGGAACGTCCTTCTCCTTTGATTATTCATCAGAATATATTATCTTATAAAATAATTGTATCATTGGTTTCATGTATAACATAACCAAAACATAAGGATGGAGTTGAATTAAGAACCCCCAAAAAAGTAAGATATTTATTTTATGGGTAACATCCATCCTTAGTTAATTAGTTTAATGCCCATATGTAAGAATCGTATAAAATATTTTTTAAAAACCCGATTAACACAATAAACGCGCGTTTAGGTATTTGTACTAGAAACCATGTGTTACTATGGTAACGTTTCACTTGTACTTTAAATCCGGGCTGGTCAAAAATTAAGGATATTTCTACTTCATCAGGATCATCGCTTAACCATCCCCTCATCACATGAGTCACGATGATGAAATATCCATCTCATAAAAACATTGGTTATATTAGATATAGATACAAAATAAACGGGAAACGGAGCCCAGGAACGGAGCCCCTCGCATCTGATTATAATGTAGCATATAGATACTGTTTCAGTATACTCATCGTAAAATCGAAATCGTAGTACTGTTCATTAATTTATACAGACTATATCGTGACTATTATACCATGCGTGACGACTGTTGTTTTACCATAGAGGAAATGCGTTGAATTAATTTGGATTGGAGTGAGCGAATGGCTTAGCGGAATAACGATAAAATGTGAGTTAAAAATCGATGTTACTAATATTTTACAATAGTTTTACAACAAGTATTATACAAATTAGCTACAACAAATACTCAATTTTATATGCTCTAAAAATCAGCTAATGACGTATCAATCTAACAACACCAAACCAAACCTTTAGTGGTACTGGTGCATACTTTAACATTGTCGAATAATGTCGAATGTATAGGTTGTTGAATTGTAGATTTTGCCAGTGTTAGAGGTTGTATTTAATCAACAAATGTGATGGCATTGACTCTAACTCCCAGGCGTGCCTTGGGAATAAAACTATCGGTGTCAAAATATTTTGTTGGTTATTTTTGTCGTTGTTGGGGTGTTTTTGGGTGTTTTTTTTGTATTTTGTATTTGTATTTGTATTTGTATTTTTTTTTTGGGGGGGGGGGAGGGAGGTCGGTGTCAGGCTGCGTCAGCGTGGAAAATCCCGCGTTATCTTTTTCGTAACCTAGCGGGGGATAGTAACTCGTGTTAGGGTATAGGGTATAGAGTATATGGTATAGGGTGTAGGGTGTAGGGTTTAGCGTATGTAGTTTTTTAATGTTGTAAATTAGTTGGTTTTATTTCATGAATTGTATTGTATGTGGTTTTTATCAATTTGTCATAGATGTTCATAGTTATGTCATTGGTTTCAATTTTATGCTGTATTCTATCTATGATGTTTTTCTTTTTAACAATTTGTCATAGTTGTTCATCTTTTAAGCATGTTAACTAGATCCTTGTGTCATTGGTGTCAATTTGTATGCAGTATTTTAACTTTGTTATTTCACATTTTGTACCATTCCTTTAAGCATATCTAATTTAGATGTATTTTAATTGTCATGGTTTGTACAAAGCGCCTAGAAGCTTTTTGTGTTATGCGCTATACAAGTTTATTATTTATTATTATTTTTATTATTATTATTGTTATAGGGTATAGGGTATAGGGTTAGAGTTAGGGTTAAGGTTAATGTTAATGTTAAGCTTAAGCTTAAGCTTAAGCTTAAGGTTAAGGTTAAGGTTAAGGTTAAGGTTAAGGTTAAGGTTAAGGTCAAGGTCAAGGTTTAGGGTTAGGGTTAGGGTTAGGATTAGGGTTAGGGTTAGGATTAGGGTTAGGGTTATGGATTACAAATTTAGGAGTAATTGCAGGATTAACCTTGATAGGTTACGGGGGGGGGGGGGGGGGGGGAATCGCGTCCGGTTCCACCTGAAACTTTCACAATATCAAAGTTAAATATAGGACTGCATACATTATGACCATAACTATACTTCCTATAATTCCTAACGCAATATGAACCCCTCCCCAAAGTTGAAAATCCTCTCCCTCTATATTATTCTGAATTTTCTTATCTTCACCATCGATTTATATTTTCAAAGCATGACTCACATCACTCAATCATGATTCAATGTGCAGATTCATTTTAAACCAGTCAGTCATTATTTTTGCTAATATCATGCAATATCTGAGGAAAACTCATCAAGCAGAGATTAATCAATTGTTTTATATTTAAGCAGCATGACTCACCTTTAAAAACAGTGATAATAATGGGAGAACATTTCGATCATTTTCATTTGCCACATTATTGCATTTTGAAACAGATGGTTCGACAGCAACGAGTCTTGATATATGTGTTATGTCCTATAATGTATATTGGCTATAATAAGGAATAATTGGACAATTAAAGAAGTTTATAATGTTACACAGTAGCTACACGGTGAGTCAGAAATAACGGACACTTCTTTCTCAAAGGCATCACAAGCGTTTTAGGTATGCATATGTAATTGTAAGTGATAAAAAGAACCATCATTTGGCTTTTATTCAACAACAACACATTTTTAAAATCGACCTCTGCTGCGTTATCATGCTACACTGAGTTTTAGTAAGGCCCTACATTTTAAAGCCAAATCCAATAAATACTAATCCTAATCAACTGAGATGCCTCTTTTAAGTTTATTTGATTACAGTGTAATTAGACATTGAATAGAAACTCGCAATTAACCAAATGGATTGTGGAATTTCTCCTTCACCTTGCAAGAACTCGGCGCATATAAATTGTATACTTACGTTGATGTATTTCATTATATATTCATAGCATGCGCATCACTATGTCAGCCTCAATAATTCCCATCACCAAACCAGGTGCACATCTATTCTCAATATTCTGGCATCGCAGTGTTATAACATCATGAACAGGCTTACATAGCCAACATTGTATTTAATATACTGCGTGTCACTTACGTTATAAACTCATCAGATAAGTTTGGTGTGTGTAGTAACATTAAGTCAGGTGTATGAAGACAGTTGATAATACCTCGACATTAACAGGAGTGCAACAACCCCGGAAGAGATATTTTGAGAGAATTTTAAAAAAAAGTGGTGAATTTTGTACATGGTTGATTTTTTTCTTCTTCAGTTGCATAAAATATATTAAGACGGTCTTAAACAAAATTGAGTCAATCGTTAAATATACACGCAAAAACGTAACATTAATTTGGTAATATTCCGTAATAATGTAAGCAATGTACATGTAAGCTGCCTGAACGTAAACGCGCATTAAGCTCATAATGCAGTGACATCATTGACACAATAAAATGAAATAGACTATTATTAGCATGATTCTCTCGGTTGGATATCATTCTAGATTCACCATATCTCAAACTGATGAATTGATGGTTTCGGTGATTATTTGGTACATTATCGGGCGCCATCAAAATAATAACCAATTAGATATTGAACCTGAGATTCATTATATGTATATGTTGTTAAATTAAGCTGAGTAGCGGCTTGAATTATGCCAATTTCTGACTTGATATGACTAATCAAGGTCAACTAAATTCTCGTAATATGTTGCATCTTTAATGAATGAAACAGTAAAATTGGTGTCGTAGATATTTTGGATAAAGAATCTATAGAGGCATATACAGTGATGGCTTATTTGCGTACAATATAGCTAGGACATCGTTTATAATTTCAAACATGATATATATCTCTATCCCTCCCCTCACGCTCGCATTCTTTCACCTTCCTTACCACATACCTTTCTTCATCCCCCTCTCTTTTCCCAACGAATTTGTGAAATTAAATTGCTACCAAAAATGACCAAATGCTAATTCGCTAAATTAAGTTGCAGTGAAAATCAAAGGTACCCCTCCATCGATACGATTGAATTAGCGTTCGCCAATTTCGCAGCCGCATCGCACCTCTTAAAATGCCCCTGGTAATTCGAAGCCTACCATGTAGCCCACCCTTACTCTAACCAGATCCTAACTCTAACCTGATCCTAACCCTACCCTAGACATCAATCCTTTCTTCTTTAGAGCCATGGATACACTTTAACCTTAAATAGCGTCGTCTCAGTTGTAGACATGGAATTAAACATCCAAAGCAGGGTCGGAATTGGATTAATCTGGAAATCAAGCTAAATATAATGTAGGCCAATGCATCCTTTAGGCCTATAACTTTTTTCGCACCGAGTAATGACACCGTGAAAATAAACTATAGCTATTTATCCTCCAACTTTGACCAACCTAAAGAGCAATTTCATCTTTAAAAAATGAAATGATTAAAATCGATCCTTCCATTTATTTTATTTTTTATCTAATAAATGGAATCATCTTGGGCATGGGTTATCCCTTTTAAAGGGATTTTTTATTATGATAATAATGATAAAACCTTATTCTTGAAATAGTTTTTATTATAGTTTTTTCCCCCTCAAAATTGTAAAATTTTCCGAAAAAACTGTGACGAAAAAAAAGATTAAATAACAATTAACATATAACTCTACACTATCTGCTCCCGATTGCTCCTTCCTAATGCTGATATGGGAATATATTTTATTTATATTTAGTTAAATAATTTTAATGCGTACATTATGGGTAGGTCAGGCCCGTAGAACAGGATTTTTTTCTTCGACTTAGCATAAAAAGTGGACTCAAATCAATTTGCACTTTAAACCACTTTTTATGTAACACGTTGTTCCTTATGGTTTATGCACATTGATATGACAGCCATCCATATACGTACCGTATATTATTTTTGTTAATGCCTTAAAAAGGGCCCCTTGAGGTTGATGTTAAGGGACTGCATAGCGGTTATAAACCTCTGATCTCTAACATGAGGATGAGGATGATAATATGCTCAATCACATACTATGGCCAGATGATGAAAACCATTAAAGAAGCAATGTAGCTGAATGTCGTCGTAAAGATGCATTGTCTTATCTGCCTCATGAACAGGTGGACGTCATTAGTCAATGTTTGTCCATGGTTTGTCATAGTTGTACTTCATCATGTTCATGGAAAGAATTGGATAGAAACAAATTCAAAAGCATATACCTCATCAGTTGTGATAAAAAATTCTTCAAATATTGGGTTTTAGGTATTCAGTAGCCAATACATATATATAAGTGAACTTTATAAATATAATCATATATATCCTCTGACCATGGTGACTACCCTGATCTAGCAAGGGACCGAGGCTTGCCTCTCGGGTGACCAGCACACTTTATGAACTTAACAAGTGGACCAAATCCATGGCTCGGGATCGTGACAATTACCCAACAATGGTCAATGTTTAATACAGTATGATCATGTATTTCTTGGTCAGGAGGTGTATTTAATAAATCTAAAACGAACTCTGCAGAAACCCTAAAGCAAATGTTTTAATATATATAAAATAACATTTTCAGCATAGAAATAACTTGCCCCTTCTCATAGAATGTAATGTATAGTTATCTAACAGTATAGATCTACTCGTTCGGGAAAATATCCGAAAACACTACACTCCAACAGTTAAACTGTTCTACTCGATTAAACCTTTAAACCACTCATTTGCGGATTTTCAAAATAAAAATATTATTTTCGTTATAACGTTTCAATTATGAATATTTATTTTGACATGCAGAAGCATAGAGCAGTCAGTGCTTCATTTATAGAAATAGTTCGAAATCAATCATCAATATATGGTATGTCGTTGATAATCGTCACAAAAAGAGCCGTTGCAAAAGGTCAAATCAGTGGGTTAATATTCTTTGTTTTATGTACGTATTAAACAGTATTTATACTATACAAGATCATGATATTAAATACCAACTAATTACGGTAATGGTTTTCAAACCGAAATGCTTTCAGCCATAGGTCGAAATTGAGTAGTGCCGATATTTATATGGTCAAATTACTTACAGGTTGAAATTGATATAGCTTAGGGTCAATGCCCGAACGAATGGAATCACATTTCCCATTCTGGCCTCTTGGAATCATGTTTTAAAACAACGGTCATAAGCTTTTTAATATGTTGTCATTTTTGAAACGCCGTCGTGAATTTTTAGGAATAATTTTGTTTCGAAATGTTATTCTTAAACAGCTAAGAAAGTTTAAGCAATCTCATTGGTTCTCAGAGAAATCGGCGACATTTAGATGAGACAACTTAACACGGGGAGGTGGGGCTTACGTTTTAACAGTGCCTCCGACCTTCACAATGCGTGGTTTGCTCCATAAAAAACGCGCACTTCTGCAGTGCGTCTTTGGCGCCTTTCCTGTGTTTATGCCGGCGCCGCGACAATTATGTAACGGGATCGGGACGGCCTCAGTCACCAACTACCAGGTAGGTTGGTAGCGTGCACTGGAAGTTGGCAATGTAACACCAGGGCTCGTTGTATAAGTGTAATTATACGTTTGCGAGGCGAAATACAGACTGACGACGAATTTACTTTCAACACAATTTATTTACAGCTACATTTATCTCCATCATTCACATCGACAATACATCACTTTCCTATTCACATCACCCATGATTTTAGTGCTGTAGCAATTAACTTGAATTTTACACCCGACTTGACTCCCTGATTGATCCTCCCTGACTGATCTTCTCTCTTTGATGATATAATCAGAAGATCATGAAAATAAAGAAATACAAAATATGTTACTTAAAGTGTACTGATAATTTGGAATATAAATCATAACAAAACATTTGGGTCAATCTAATTTAAACATAAGAAATCACACATTGTACATTGTGCATGTAAACATTATGAGCATTTAAAGATACACAATATAATTGTAAGGTAGGTCAAGAGTGGTACGTTGATACTGACGCGTGAACGTTGACACCGACGCATCAACAGAGGGACTCGAACCCACATCTTAACCTTGTCGTCGCACCAATGACTTTCAACCACCACGTGTAGATCTCTGGACTAGGACTTTAACCCAAACTTAGTCGTTCTGATCCAATCCACGTAACTTGTCAAACACCGCGCGGGACTCGAACCCCGGACTTTAACCGTACTAAATATCGTCGGCTGATCCGATCCAACTTGCGTATAATGGCGTCACTTACTGGTGGGACTTGAACCCAATCTCCAAATACACTCCTGACCATACCCAAATACTTAGACTTATGAGTACATTACATTACAGCTTAAACATGTTACGTAATAATAAATGGCAAGTGGCTACTCCGCTTTATGCGCAGTACCTGTTCACATTGAAATAACTCACACGGACACAGTTGATCTATTATACTGAGTGGGTGCCAGAAGTTGTGACCAAAAATATAACACTGTTATTGAATAATCTCAAACATCGACTATTTACTCGCTTCGTGCGCACAATAACAAATTGAGGTCAACGGAGTTCTTACCGTACAATAAAACTCATAAATATAACCGCACCAAAACAATGAGCGCGCACTTCGCATTCTTTCTGCGCGTATTTTGGCAGATGCAAAACGACAAAATATTACATTCAAAATAGCGAAATGAAGCGCATAATTATCACGCGATGCGTAAAATGTCAGCGCACTGGAAAATCTTGCGTTAAATGCGTACACACGACAAACGTTAAATTCACGCACTAATTAAACACTGTACCAATCGCTTAACAATACAACGCATCCAAATATGACATGAGTTTGCAGTTATTTTTGTTGACTGCAAGTTTCACAAAATACACTATAGGATCATTTTGATATCAAATAATCATGACTTTTACAAAAAGCATGACTCTTAATATATAACACTCTGGTATCAAATAATCATGACCTTTACAAAAAGCATGACTCTGATAACACTCTGGTATGCTAACCATGGCCGTAGCCGTCACCATCAATAATAATGATAAAATATAAGTAATGTAGATCTGGCAACAAATATTGGGTACATAAATCTTGGAATATAAATCAAAATAAGTGTCCATCAAGCACAAAGTACATCTAATTTCTCACATGTCAATTTTGAAATGAACACACTATAATATGAGTAATTTGGTAGAAGGTGATATTCACATAATCATGAACATAAATAATCAAGAAATCACGAGCTAGCACACCAAGGTAATAATCTGTAAAATGGTTTACAACATCCAGGCAACCTTTGACTGACACTTACTGCCTGTAATATTGGGGGAACTCACGTTTACACAACATGACGTATTTTTATTGAGACACTCTGTAAAACACGATTTTATCTTGCCAATTTTCTGGATAACAACAATTATTTATATACCTGATTAAACCAACGTATTTTTACGACCATATAATGACAAGCGAGTGTAGAATGTGATTGAAATGATCACGCAATAACCAAAATAACAACATTTTTGAAGTTGTACACACGTGAGTCACGTAGTAAAATTAAGAAATTATGCTTCTGAAAATCTCACTAAATCTCACTTTTACGAATGCATCCTTGAATATAACCTATCCACATATGATCACAAACATTTACTCAAGACTCGGTTTGTACTTTGATTGAAATTTGTTAATGATTAAACCGATAAAATAAGTGAAAGTTTTCCCCATTTCAAACCTTGTATCTTTTTACCTTTGATGATATAATCAGAAGATACTGTACAGGTCAAAACGGGGATCAAGTTAATTAACGGTCCAGCTATATAGCGCCCTCACTAATTCAGCAACCGGTCAAAGGGTATCGTATTGCACCCGGTGTCGGACGTATTCTCGATCCCATCACAATTACGTATGGTGTACTCATCGCATGGGATTGGCGTCGTTGTTCTACTTAAAATAATACTATCGTCCGCATTTATGTCACACAATATAACACGGGTATGGTCTAAAACAATACCTTTATTCTCTAATTAACCCTCGTCCCCCTGAGATGTTGTTATAACACTGCTATAGGGGGGGGGGGGGGGGGGGGGGGGAGGCACCACACTCCCTAAAAATATCCAAACCAAGATGCAGAGTATGCTTATTTGGGTACCATGCATGGTATAGCTATATAGAGTTCCCCTCTTTCCATACATACCAAAACAAGTACAAACATCACACGCATGACGTCAATAAACATGGCCGACCTCAAAATCCCATCGTATTCGCTGTACAGTGAAATATAGGCAAAAAATGACATTTTCGCCAAAAAAGTTCCAAATATCGGAGTTTTACCCGGGTTTTTTGCTTATAAGTGTGGGAAATAGTGTTTCTAACATATAGGGTCTACTATAATATTCAGGACCATACAATTAAGATATATTTCAAAGTGGCACTTTAAAAAAATGTATGGTGGCAACCCCCACCCCTAGTGTCAGGCTTTGACGGCTTACCGGTACCCTACCATGCCTACCCTAAGGTGGTACCCTCAATTTATTTTCGTCAGAATGAGCGCAAGGGATGTTAAAGCGATCACGTACCTATGTTGCACGCTAATATTATTATATACGGTATGTCGGTAACAATATCTAAGCATTAACTTCTAAGCAATCCATATTCGGCAATTTCCTCAAATAAGTATTTTAATACTTAAATGTAAATCAACTGTGCTGCTTATACTTTATTCCGTACTAATAAGCTAATAAGTAATGTTGGGCAATATCCTCAAATAGGTCTTATACTTAGCTTATTGTCCATTCTTTTTTATGTAAGATGGGTAGGCCTATGCATTTTATTGTTGTTGTTTATAGTTTTTTATTTATACTGTATTTTTTGTTCGTGACTTGAGTGCTCTTATTTAGAGGGGATATGTGCCTTGTCGTAAGTATTGTTAGTATTATTATTATTATTATTATTAAAAGAACTATTTGAGGATATTACCCAATATTTGAATTTATGAATACAATAAAATGTTCGATAAGAAATACATAATACCTGCATAATACATACACAAGCTTCATTTCTCATTGTATACAGGGTGACCCAAAAAAATGTTAACACTCCGGGCACATAAGATATCTTAAAAGGACAGGAACACACGGGTCTAATCTTGATGTATTATGAAAGCTGAGTAAATAAGCTTTCATTTGCATTTTATTGCGTTCCAATTGGTTATTTAGAACGGGAGATATGCTTCAGCAAACATGAGGAAGCAAAATCGGCTTGGTCCCATTTGCATTAATTACAACTATTTTAACACTTTTATCGTATCGTTTCGGAAAACGACGACTTCTAATAAAAAATCGCTCTGAGTAATTCAAGATGTACTTATTGGTAATACATGTAGTAAATTTGAACACAATTGGACAAACCGTTACCGTAAAAAGGTGCGCGCCAAAAGTGCTTTTAAAATCCAAGATGGCCGCCGTTACCATGGCAACGGTGTCCGTGACGTAATTTTTTTTCGCTTAAAATGAAAAGTCTTGCCCAAATACATCTTCTGACCAAAGTTCAAGTGTATAGGTTAAGTACTTTGAAAAATAGCATTTTCATGTTCAGTCTCCCCTTAAAAGCTTTACTTTCATACTGAGAGGATTGGACCAAGCCTATTTTGCTTCCTCATGTTTGCTGAAGCATATCTCCCGTTCTAAATAACCAATTGGAACGCAATAAAATGCAAATGAAAGCTTATTTACTCAGCTTTCATAATACATCAAGATTAGACCCGTGTGTTTCTGTCCTTTTAATGTATCTTATGTGCCCGGAGTGTTAACATTTTTTTGGGTCACCCTGTATGTGTCAACGATGATACATTAGACTCTTGTCAGACGTACATACACCATAAGTGATAATGATTTATACAGGCTGTAACAAAAAGAGTTAGGCTATACAGTTTTGAAGAAAAAAATATTAAAAATATCTCCCGTAGAATTTCTGTTAGAAGCTTTAATGGCGTGCAAGTGGAATTGTCTTAGCTTTCGAATAAGCTTTGTTTCATGACAATCGATGGTCGGTAAGCAGAGATATGATCAATTGTCTAAAATAGTCATGAAATCACCTGGGCCACTTTGGTTTAATCAACTACTGGGATGAATATGAATGGAATCGAACCAGGAGTTTAGTAGTAAAGCGCTCTTGTTAGACAACAATGGTTCATTTCAAGTGGTTAAAAGTATAACAAAGAAGGTTATGTCTTTACAAATATAATTTATTCATTTTCTGAATTTATTTATTCAAATTGAATAAAACTATTTGAAAAAGAATTATATTGTTCTCTTTAGTGGTCTTTACCCTAACTATTAATTTATACATAATATAAGATTGTATGATATTGTAAAAGTGGCCCCACCCGATTTCTAGACGACTTAGTAGATTAGTCATAAATGTTAAACGCAAGTAGTTAAAAAGACGAAATAAAATGATTCTGGCAGCCAAAACAGAATTTAACACAAAGTGTAAGCAATTTTGACATTGCATGATTTTAACATTGGATTAAAAATATAATTGCGATTGTATAACTCTTTTTGTTACAGTCTGTATATTCGAAATTGATCTTTATTAAAGGTAGAGTAACGGCAAAAAATGATAAAGCAGAACTGAATGTGTGTGTGTGTGGCGGAAAGAAAGTTCATGGAATACGATAGAGATAAAGGATGAAAGGACAATGTAGCTATTTTTGCCTCGAAACCATATAAACCAGAATAATTATATACGACATGGGTTTTTTATCATGCGTACATGCAAGCTAGTGCAGACACACTGAAACAAATCATGTATTCATTCAAAGTGCATTATTGTAGCAAATAGTATTGAACATGATTATTTCAATACCTTGATAATGAATTACTTAATTTCTATCAATTTAAATTAATTAACCTCCAAAAAGTATACAAACTGATTTGTTTTTCATATGCGACGCCAATTGAGGGAATCAATTGCCATCCATGGTGCCATTGACCTCTGAATGATGTTATGACTTCGACCATGTCGACGGTGAATAAAATCAAATGGACGTGCAGATGATAATAATGTGCACAAAGTAGCGCCTTTCCAAGTGACTATAAGGTTTTAGTAAAGGATTATAAAATACCCCTAAAATACCTTTGCTGTTGTGAATTGTGATTCATATCGTGTTGTAGGTGAAACGTATACGATCCTGAAACGACACGGTGATATAACTTAAACCTATTCGTTTGCTTGTCCCAATGCATTCATTCGACATGTTCGAACAGTAATGGTTATAAGTATATCCAGTCCACAGAGACACTTTGGTTACGAATACCATTTCATCGAAAGTCGTGCTTGATAATCTTATTCTGTCTTAATCAATTTTAACATGTTTAAAATGGCCGGGAAATCTTTGAACTGTTGACGGATATCCACTTGATTTCGAGTCATCACTTTCGAAGAACTCTTACTAATATGTATTAGATGACATCAACATTTACTGATACAAATGTTGAGGAGCAAATACTTTTTGTACGATCATGAAGAACACAAATTTGCTCTGAACATTGTTATCAATCGAAATAATCTGATCACACTCTTAATTTCGTATACTGACAGTTCAAATCAATAACTACCTTCATAGTAATGATATATAGCCTGACAAACAGCACGACCCCCTGCCGACAGGCAGACAGACAATAAGCATGATAAGTAAGTACCTGGGTCGTCAATGGAAATGTATATAAATGTACTACAACTCAAACTCGGTAATACCTGCCCATGCCTTAATGTGCTTACGACTTTAACTCTACCCTGTGACAAGGCTCAATACTGATAAACCAATGCAAAGAGATGCAAGTTAAGTTTAAAGAAAACCCGAGAGTGCACCTCCTGAATCTCACAGACATTGTTTTCATATACCATCCGATATCTAGCGTTAGAACTCTATCTCGACGATGCATTATGCAATAGATATAAGCTAAAGATGCACATTATGTGCGCTCTTATATCAGATGTGCTTTAACTGACGCGAAGTCATAACATTATACGCACACAGAGCACTAATTTGTTAAAGGAGGTGTCCCGCAAGCATAAAAGTGTGCATTATACATGTATGTTAGAAAAATAACTTTCGAGCCCAACTTTTGTAATTATATAGAACAAAACACCACACTTATGACAAAAACAAACAAAAACCGCAATCTCTCAAGATGCACTTTTTTAAAAATTCGTGGCGATCAAAAGTCCCAGTGTCGATGATGTCATAGCTAAACAATGCTCATGCGCAAATTTGAGCACCGATACCTATCCATGACGTCATCGACACCGGGACTTTCGATCGCCGCGAATTTTAAAAATGGCATGTTGAGTGATGGCAGTTTGTATTCATTTTTGTGACTAGTATGGTGTTTTGTTCTATATAATTACGTAATTTCGGCTCGATAATTATTTTTGAATACAATAAAATGTTTGATAAGAAGTACATAATACACAAGCTTCATTTCTCATTGTATATGTGTCAACGATGATACATTAGGCTCGTCAGACATACACAAGGAGAAGTGATAATGATTTATATTCGAAATGGATCTTTATTAAAGGTAGAGTAACGGCAAAAAAAATGATAAAGCAGGACTAAATGTGTATGTGTGGCGGAAAGAAAGTTCAGGGCATACGATAGAGATAAAGGATGAAAGGACAATGTAGCTATTTTTGCCTCGAAACCATATAAACCAGAATAATTATATACGACATGGGTTTTTATCACGCGTAATATGCACTAGCTTGCATATATGCATTGCGTATATGCAAGCTAGTGCAGACACACTGAAACAAATCATGTAGGCCTATTCATATCACAGTGCATTGTTGTATCAAATAGTATTGAACATGATTATTTCAATACCTTGATAATGAATTACTTAATTTTTATCAATTTAAATTAATTAACCTCCAAAAAGGTATACAAATTGATGTTATGACTTCGACTATGTCGACGGTTAATAAAATCAAATGGACGTGCAGATGATAATAATGTGCACACAGTAGCGCCTTTCCAAGTGACTAAAGGATTATAAAATACCCCTAAAATACCTTTGCTGTTGGTGATTCAAATCGTGTTGTAGGTGAAACGTATACGATCCTGAAACGACACGATATTTTTGTGATATACGGTAACTTAAACCTATTCGTTTGCTTGTCCCCATGCATTCATTCGACATGTTCGAACAGTCATGGTTATAAGTATATCCAGTCCACAGAGACACTTGTTACGAATAGTATTTCATCGAAAGTCGTGCTTGATAATCTTATTCTGTCTTAATCAATTTTAAAATGGCCGGGAAATCTTTGAACTGTTGAGGGATATCCACTTGATTTAGAGTAATCACTTTCGAAGAACTCTTACTAATATGTATTAGATGACATCAACCTTTACTGATACAAATGTGGAGGAGCAAACACTTTTTGTACAATCATGAATAACACAAATTTGCTCTGAACATTGTTATCAATCGAAATATTCTGATCACACTCTTAATTTCGTATACTGACAGTTCAAATCAATAACTACCTTCATAGTACTGATATATTAGACTGACAAACAGCACTACGACCCCCCCCCCCCCCCCCCCCCCCCCCCTGCCGACATGCAGACAGACAATAAGTAAGTACCTGGGTCTCAATGGAAATGTATATAAAATGTACTACAACTCAAACTCAGTAATACCTGCCCGTGCCTTTTAATGTGCTACAGACTTTAACTCTACCCACAAGGCTCAGTGATAAACCAATGCAATAAGAGATGCAAGTGTAGTTTGAAGAAAACCCGACAGTGCACCTCCTGAATCTCACAGACATTGTTTTCATATACCATCCGATATCTAGCGTTAGAACTCTATCTCGACAATGTATTATGCAATAGATATAAGCTAAAGATGCACATTATGTGCGCTCTTATCAGATGTGCTTTAACTGACGCGAAGTCATAACATTATACGCACACAGAGCACTAATTTGTTAAAGGAGGTGTCCCGCAAGCATAAAAGTGTATATTATACATGTATGTTAGAAAAATAACTTTCGAGCCCACCTTTTGTAATTATATAGAACAAAACACCACACTTATACAAAAACAAACAAATACCGCAATCTCTCAAGATGCACTTTTTTAAAAATTCGTGGCGATCAAAAGTCCCAGTGTCGATGATATCATAGTTATACAATGCGCATGCGCAAATTTGAGCACCGATACCTATCCATGACGTCATCGACACCGGGACTTTCGATCGACGCGAATTTTAAAAATTGCATGTTGAGTGATGGCAGTTTGTATTCATTTTTGTGACTAGTAATAGTATGGTGTTTTGTTCTATATAATTACGTAATTTCGGCTCGATAATTATTTTTCTAACAAATAATGCTCAATGTTGTGCTTGCGGAACCCTTCCTTTAACATAAGAGAACCAACAAATGGTCCTCCGATGACACAGCTATTCAGACCGGTTGCTACGAGCTCTGCTTGAGTGCACACCCGTGCATGGAGACTCCACCTTATATTTGCATCATAACGCGCGTTGACACACGTCCTTGCATCAATACAATGCAAAGGTTTTTTGGCCCTAGCAACAGAGTACAATAGGCGCTACAAGGTTGTTTTGAGCAAATTAGTGCTATTCACTTTTGTCCTGACTTGTTATTGCAAAACCACGTGCGTGTTTGGTGAATCACCAATATTGCACTGACGGCACTTCCTTGAGAAATGGAGGTGGCCGGTTCCATCAATTTCCCATGATTCACCATCAAAATGTAATAGTCATACAGCTGCGTGTACACTGTTTTGACATTGCATGCACAGCAATCATCTGGGACAATAATTCAGCTACATTCACAATGCTGTCAAAGGTGCCAGGGTAGTGCTTTTCTACAGAATACTTCCGTATAACCTGATAACTTCCCCTCTACAATTCTTAATATTTCAACATGGCCCCAGGTGCGCTACAAAACACCATATACTCATCTACCAGGACACAGTTCGATGACACAATTCCATTTATAATGAAATCCAGTACAACATGTCAATGAACTGTGATTACTCTAGATGGGTAAAAACAATGGGTATTGGAAGTGCAGATCAGAACTTGGTGCTCGACATTTATGTTTTATATAATGCCTCAAAACATATTATAGTGAAACACTTCCGGTTAAGAAAACCCCCAGATGAATTCACCACTCGTGTGGAGTGTGTCGTTTTTATAGCGGCTTCAATCATTTCTCGTTGATTGAATACAAATGCTGAGGTTTGAATGAATTATATCGAATTGGACTCTTGGGTTTTAAGGTTTACCGATAGCATTTTTGAGCTATACATTGAGTCGGTGTAATTTCACAGGTTAATAGCGATGTGGTATTGACCAAATGATGCTGCTGTCATTTTATAGGAGGAAAAGAGCAATGTAGCTTGGTATATTGTTCCGGTAATTCCTACTATAAATAATGGAACGTATCCGTTAACCGGGCTTTGTGGATATCTATCTTTCTGATGGTTTTTAATGTGCAGCTGACAACTGGCGTTAACAGACGACGCTTTAATTCAGTATACGGAAAAAGGTAAGAAAATTCGCACGAAAATAATTATATATTTTGAAAGAGTGCTATAGGTTTTTCTTTCAGTGGAGCGAAAGGGTGGAAAAGGTGGGCTGATTTGCACATCATCGACCAACTTAGACAATTGACTGAAATGCGGGGAGAACGAGGGTAGAAAGGAATAAAAGGGGTGTCCATTTTGCGTTGTTCTTATTTTGTGCTTATTCTCTCAGATTGTTCAAAACACAAGTTTAGAAATAGTGATCTCTCGACATCTTAAATTATTTCTCTCCCTCATTAATTCTTCGTCCTCATTCGGACATCTTTAACCCCCTGGGCACTACCGGTCTATCTTACAGTGGTTCTGATTGGTTTATTGCACGATATACTCATTTGAATAGCCAATTAAAATGCAGCTTGTAAAATATTTCACTCCAATCTTTATCAGGGATACAACTATTGTAAAAATGCATCTGATTGGTGCAATAAATCATGTATCTATCGTTCTGACCAATCGGCCGGTAGTTCTCAGGGGGTTAACGAACAACCATGATAGGTTTAACATTCATACAATAATGAGATTCATTTGCTTGAGTTATGTGTCTAAAACTTTGTAACGACTGAATATATGAAAAATATTATATAGACATAAGCATGTCGAATTTAATTGCAAACGTTAATGACAACGGTGAATGCCCTGATACGCTGTTGTCTTTTTTGTGTATCTCTTTTTTTCACGATATACCTTATGTATTTTAACTGATAAGTGCTTCGATTGGAAAGCAAGGGGACTTGTAACTGTATAAATTTGTGTATAGGGGTGTGTGACTGACATTATAGAAGATGTATTAACCTGTGTTTTCTATATCGATTTGCTGTGAGGATGAACAAAATACAACACAAATAGCGCCTTAAGTCGAGACATTGAGGCGCTTAGCAAGCATTAGAATTAATTAACCCACTTTATGGGGCATAAGGAATGTTCAAAACGTACCAAAGAATATCTTGTGAATGTGAATCTCTGAGCGCACAGGGCAACGCTGAAATATTTTTAAACAAAATACTAGTAGAATATTGCCGAGGTGTTAATTTTAAACCCTGTGGTGGCAACCGTTGATATTTTCCAAATAATATCAATTAAGAACTCTATTCCCTTTGAATCCGATTAAAAATAGACAATGCAATTTTGAGCTATTGATATCATGAATCGGTGGTAATTGATTACCATAGTATTAAATAGCATGTGACTTGACTTGAGGTGACTTGACTTTATTTGACTTGACTTGATTTGACTTGACTTGACTTGTCATGATATGACAGACTTGACTGACTTGTCTTGACTTGACTTGACTTGACTTGATTTGACTTGACTTGACTTGACTTGACTTGACTTGTCTTGACTTGATTTGACTTGACTTGACTTGACTTGTCCTGACTTGACCTGACTTCACTTCACTTCACTAACTATTCATATCGAGTTTTAACCCTAAAACATCACAGTATAGATATATTGACTAGGTGACAGTATAGATATATTGACTAGGTGACAGTATAGATATTTGACTAGTAGTAGGTATAGCACATACGCTACACTAGGGTCTGCCACACAGAGTGTGTGCACACTCAGGTGAATTTACTTGTTTTCAGGCAAAACTTAATGGACTGGTTTGAAAAAACTTAATAATTTATAAATGTACCCTCTTCACCATTAATTAGATTGATCTCTTCTCTATCTGAATCTGAAGTTTGGTGATTATTCTACAACTGGAAGTTTGTTTTTTTTAAATCTTTGCAAGTACTTTTTATGCCTTGCCTGAAAGTCACACACTTGGGTCCCATTGACAGCCCACACTATTAGCAATGCAGCTCAGCATTGAAAAACACCCATACCAATAATTGACCCATTCTGTTATGATGCACTCCTTATTTGGCACTGAGCTTGCTATATATGGTAGCTATGACCTCTCTGTACATGACCCTGCGTCATACATATCAATCGAATGTTATTCGGCTGAGTTGTGGCTAGTTACATAATGTTTGGGAATTTGCTCTACATTTTGATATAATTGCCCAATTTGAAAATTTGAAGGCCCAATTTGAAAGGTAGAAGGTACCAGATGCTAGTAAAAACTCTTTACTTTTGGCTGATATGCTTAGTTTGTATATCCATTGAATGCATCACACCAGAAAAAGACCCCAAAACACAGAATAAGCTTGTTATAGTAGCTTACTGCACCTCTCCACAGCAATTGCACTGATCGATAGCAACATACTGGAAATGGCTAAAGAATATGTTCAGGAATAAACTTATGTAAACAAAATGTGAGTCAAACTGACATAATTTGCATATATGCAAAATTTGAATACATAATGAGCTCATTTGCATATTTAATGAGATAATTAACTAACTTTTACATTTTAAAATATGTCTTGTCACAGGTATACAGTATACCAAAGCTCATCTCTCTACTGCTTGTAGAACTTCAGATATTCACGTTACTGTTACGCATATTAATTAGCTGGACCAAGCTGGACTTAGTCATTTTGACGATTTTCAGAGTTGCGATTATGAATTTTGAATAAAATAGCATATTCTGGAGTCTGCTGTACAAATATGAAATAAATATCATGTCTGATTTTAATAGACATGGATAAACCTATGGCCAGTATCTTGCATCTGTGTTTTGTAGCTACTGTATGTACATAGTTTTATAATTAGAAGGGTGTAAACTTGCTAAAATGTCAATTTTGACCATAAATGGCACTTTTTGGCAGATTTCTGGTCATATTTTCCAATAATCAATGGACAACATCTTGAGAACCGCACAACCTTTTTGCATGATTTTTTTACCAAATTTCTACTTTTGCAATTATATACAACATGAGACTAATTTTGTACACTTTCAGTGCGTTTGAATTTTTTGGGTGCTATACCTACTAGTAGCAGTTACATTGATTTGAATGGTATGCATTCAAAACAACTTATTAAGCGATATTTTAGGGACAATTTAGGAAAATATGTGTGTGTACCATGTCCACTGAACTAAACACTGCACAAAAAGAAAGTAAACACTTTTTTCGAGGCGCCCTGTATTTAATTCTTAGGACCCTAAAGAAATTCAACAAGTGGGAAAGAACAGGTATTTCCTCCCGCGCATTTTGACACCCCATTTGTCACAATAGCACTAATAGTGATGAAGCAGTGGCCATTTGAATCTAAATGATACAGTTTCATTTGTTTCACTTATAACTAAACCCATGAAAAGAGCGTAAACAAAACAGTAAATGCACGAATTCTTTTGGCTTTTATTGTAAAAATTGCCTGAAATTAGATTACTATATTCTATATTTCAAACCAATTTTAGGTAAATGTTTTAAAAGCTAGTTTTTAGTAATGTTGACATTAAGGGTGCACTACACTAAATAGGGTATCCCTACCCTTAAGTCGATGTTTAAAGCTAGAATCGGAAAATATGCATCACAAAATCCTCAATTTAAAAAGACTTGACAGTAATACAATTGCATAAATGCCTATGATTTTTGATTAATTATGATTAATGGGACATCACCTACATGTACCCTGGCTATAAATTGGGAATATCATCTAGGTAAATGTTGAGAGATCTTTCAAATTAGTACTTTTTACTGGAAACATTTACGATTACGGCGACATTTCCAAGCTCGTCAGAGAGGTAGTCAACTCTATGGGCATTTTTTGGAAAATCGAGCAGGCTTACCTACCTATTTTTTCACTTTTTGGTGGGGAAATATGATAATCTTTAAGAAAAAAATCACTCTTCAGGGTCCAACTTCGCAATTAAGTGGTCTAAAACAGAGTTTTATATCAGTGTTTTTGTACATATCCCTATGGAGCTCTATTTAGTCGTGTGACCCCTTAAAATTCAAAATTTGCGATTGTTTGGGGTCAAAATGGGGGTGAGCTTGAGCTGACTGAGGTGGGGCAACTGAGGAGGTAAAGATCGCGACTGGGGGGCATCCCCCCATGCCTCTGTAAGGCCGTCTCTGCTTCTTTCTCTCCATAACAGTTTCTGGAGTTTCTGTAGCTGAAGTTGCTCGTCGATTTGGAGTTACAAGGAAATGGAGAGACAGGTGTTGACTTACAAACATCATACATGATACTGGTTATTGTAAAGGATGAGTCCCACACCAGTAGATACAGGTGTTGGAACAATTGTCGATGTGAGATGTACGGATTATGATTGTCTTTTCATGGAAAGAAAGACGAGGTACACTATAGATTTACTGTTTTGTTTACACTCTTTTCATGGGTATAGGGTTAAGTGCAATATGGAAACTGCTTAATTTGCTATTCAAATGGCCACTGCTTCATCAATATTGGTGCTATTGTGACAAATGAGGTGTCAATATGCGCGGGAGGAAATGCATGTTCTTTCCCACTTGTTGAATTTCTTAAGGGTCCTAAGAGCTAAACACGGGGCGCCTCGATAAAAGTGGATACTTTCTTTTTGTGCAGAGTTTATTTATCCGTATATGCCTGCCTGATTCCAATAGCGCATACTCTACACAAAACAAAGCAATCCCATAGAAAATTTAATTTGATTTGGTGCAACTTCTTTACCATCATGTTTTGTTGAATAAAGGATCATAGCTTAAAAAATCATCCACTCATTTCTCAATAATGTTTGAAAATTGGAAGCAGGAAGATCAAGTTTTTATCACATATTAGAATGCTGCACATATCTTTAGTACTAGTCCATGTAACAAATCCTTTCATTTCGATTTCTAACAACAATCATCTTATCTTACAATATAGAGGGCATCCACGTCACTCATGCGTGTCCTTAACAATAGGGTTCTCGTTCCCGTAGTATTCGAGGTTCAGATCAATCCAATGCCCTTCAACATGTTCAATACAAGTGTTGCTGTTCAAAGAATGACCTACACATTTTTGGCGGGTTATTTTGAAACGAGTATCGATGAACGTGTGTTGGTCACATATTTAGATTTCTGTGGCGTTGGTCTTTTTATATGGTCGACACGTGGATAGCCTCTGTTCGGTCCTGTCAGTCAACCTCCTGGGAAAAACCAGCGTGATCAACACACCTTTGCGGATTCCAACACGTAGTAGTTGGCATCCAGTATGTCTGTTGCATAATACCTACTGACCGGCATGCGATGTTCGTTACCGTAAACAACATTTGATACCTGACGGAGTAAAGCGCATAGCACATGTACATTGTACAGCAATACATTTATACAGTGAGTGTGTACGGTTAATAAATACGCATTGCATAATGTTTTGTTCATGACGAAATGAAGTACTAAACATTATTTCTGATAATTGTACTCACCAGTTGAACTCGCTCCCCAGAGAAATCAGTGAGCTCACTGAGCTGAGAACGTGGTCTGCAAATATCCTTATTATTCTCGTCCTTTGAGAAAAGGTTTGTGCATTCAACAAGATGTACTTGAATTATTTGCGATGCGTATAGACTCGTTAATCAACGATGATTTCGCGCCTCTTCTCCAACAATTAAACTAATGGACCAAAGATGCCATAGGCGTCAATCTGTCCGGGAAAATTGGGGCAAATCTGTCTGCGTTGTGAAAAGGGTGTTGAAAGGAGAGAAGAAGAGGGTAGTTTTACTCAAATGTAGAGAATATCCCTTCACATGGATTTAGAATTCCTGCCAAATTTATTGATTCAAGAAGCTGGATATTCAAAATTTGATTTAATACATGATAATTTTTGTTTCATAAAAAGGTACTTAACAGCGTTCGTTTTTTTATTTGCGGGCAGTCATAGCTACAATCATGACAATCGTAATTTACAACCTAAATCTTAAGAAAGGGAGCATTACTTAAACCGGATGTTGTGTAGTGATGATATTTACGAGGGGTTAGTTTATACCCACATGTACAACTAAAAACTAGTTCAACATTAACAATGGTATCATTTAAAGGAACACTATTGTCTTTCTAGTAAAGAAACGTCCTCCTTTTTGTAGTACACAGAGATTCTGTGCTTTTTGTTGAATGTTTTCCTGTGTACATGTACATGTACGTATAGTTATACTTACAACTGGCATGATAAAGCCAAATACCGAGTCTTTTTTTGAAAGAAAATACCGTTACGTTTAAAAATAAGCTAGCCGGAATTGTAGGTATATTTATTTCGCATTGCAACAGCCTGTCAAACAGCCCAGTTCCGAATCATTTTCAGCGTGTAAACCAATAAACATCTGATCTAATCCAAATGATTAAAATACACTTCACTTTGGCATCAGTGTTTTCCCCTTTTTACAACTTATCGGTAGAAGTTTGTCGGAGATTTTGTATTTACTCGTGTTTTTGAAGCAAATTTAAAAGCATCAGTCAGAAAAAGCCTGAACCTTTAACTTTATGCTAACGTAGCATGTTATATTTACATTAGAGTCAACTTGACATACAATATCAGTTCTTGTGCACATAAACATTCGTACAATAATTGCCTCGGTAGGGATGTATAAAGTCTAATGTATATAAACAAAATATCCTTGGTCAGATGGTACTATGGAAAAGGAAATGATTGAGCAATATCCAGTTTAACCGATCCGTAACTATATACCGGCCATAACGATTGAAACATGTTCGAATTGAATGATAATACTAATTTGAACAATAGGTTTTCTACTTACGAAATAGTCATGTGGTGTTGTTCTGTTATTCAATATTAATATCATCCGAGTTAAATAATGTGTCCTTGCTCCCTACCCAGCACCACGTAACAATAGCCCGCACTGCATAAAAAACCTAACTACATGTCCCAGGTGAAACATGATTTTTGTAGCCATGAACGTGAAGTATGGACGTGAAGTACTAATAGGCATGTTCAGCAATCTTTAAGGTGTCATAAGAATTTTTTCTATCCATTTAAAGAGCTTTCGTTATCAAATTATGGCATATCTCCTCAGGCATGTTAACTTCAGCTTTGGTCACTTTTCACGTGCAGAGAACTCCTTTATTACATCAGAATCGTCATTCATTGTGTAATCGAACATAATCAATAAAATCAATACTAATCTACCTACTAAATATTAACAGTTAATTGAATTTGAGTAGAAAACATATTTCCATCCATATTATTTATAAAAACCACAAAATATTTGAATTTTGGATGTATTTTAAACAATACAAGTTGACATATCCTATACTCAGTTGAAAGTTCAATTCTTGTTCAAAAGTGGCAAGACTGAAATTTGCACTCTTATGGATCATACCTCGTCAAACACAACACCAAAAGTAAGTCCCCCTCTAAAAATTTCGTCATAACATCGTAAGGTAAAACATTTACCAATAAAACTTAGTTAGCAATAATCCTATGACTGTTTCCTAAGTGGTGTTTGAAAATGAAAGATGTCCATGACTTCATGGCTGAATGAGCTCAAATGAAAGACAGAAACTGCCCTTCTCAAAAGTCACAAAAGTTTATGAATTGCTTCTTACTAATGGAAAAACACCCGTGGTTGAGCGAATATTACTGTAATGTGTAATCAATTCATGATCATTCAGCCATGTAAATCCACTTCTTGGCTCAGATATGGTCATGTGTTTTAAGCTCGCCTCCTTTCGCGTTACACACGGATTTTGGCTTTCACGACATGATTTTAACTTTACACATTTATATTTGCTTGTATAGGCCTACGGTCCCCCCTGAGGTAGTAAAAGTATATATTTTCTGAAGGGAAATTTCATGAGGAAACCAAATATGCCATTAAAATTATAGTACGACTAAGAACTAAAATGGTATGATCGGAAATGTTCGGAAAAATATCAGAGTTTTTAATTTTTAATTCGAGATCCATATATTTTTTATACCTACCCCTATCATTATTTACTTTACATATTTGAATTTCTCATGAAATTACCCATTAGATGATATATAATTGTTAAAGTTACTACGTCGGTATGGTAATCATACCGGCTAGTGAATATCTCCAATTTTTATTTTATATATTTTTAGAATTTTCAAAAATATTTGTTTAAGGATGAACCCTTCCCTGATATAAACTGCATTTCTGAATTCCTCTAGTTACAAGCTTTCCAAAAATGTATACTTTTGCTATCATAGGTTGAAAACTTTTTCTGTTATTGTCATTTTTATAAATCCGGTAAATTGAGGCTGATTATTCATGTTTACTGTGTAGCGAATAGGAAGAAAGCTGATGTTCATTGTCTTATCCATAATTAATTAGTTGTTACAAATAGTTGACAAGTCTGTTGAACCACATACTTAAAGACTACTAATTATCCTTTAAAATGGGACCAGAATGGTGTTTGTAACATTAGGAGATGACTAGTTATTGTAAAAAGAACAAAACATGGGATTATCCCCATTGAGTTTGTACAGGCGACACCCCTTCCAGAAACACCCCTTCCAGCACCACCCCTGGTCCCCAAACATCAAACAGCTGTATCTCCCATTCTGTATTAGCTATACCAATGCCATTTTGCAGGCAGATAGCTTGTTATTAGGGCTTTAAAATGATACCAAATTTGTTGAGATAGCTTTTGTGGTTTTAAAAATATTTGAGGAAAATTACAGCATGAAACTAAAAAATGTAACGGCACCACCCTATTGGGAGGCGAGTTCATAACGCGTGACCATATTAGCACAGAGAGTTGTGACTTTTAAGAAGGGCAGTTTTTGTGTTTCATTGAGCTCATTCAGCCATGAAGTCATGGACATCTTTCATTTTCAAACACCACTTAGGAAACAGTCATAGGATTATTTCTAACTAGGTTTTATTGGTAAATTTTGTTACCTTACGATGTTACGACGAGATTTTGAGAGGGGGACTTACTTTTGGTGTTGTGTTTAGGTGGTGACATTCAATGGGATGAGGTGTATTTGATAGAAGGCTATAGCTTATTAATAGTCCTTTTTTTTAGAAAAATTTGAAGAAAAAACCCGTGGGTGAATTAATTTCGATCCCCATGGGACACTTTTTTACACACCCTGTATAGTAGATTCACAGTCTTTGGCCGGTTAACCATTTCAGTATACATGTAGGTAATATCTACCAATTGAGGAGGAGGCAGTGATTTTAAAATAATCTGATCATTGGCACAATCACATCGTAGGTAGTTCATATCCAGAATAGTGATAACATTTTCTCGTACCGTTTGTCCAAATTGATTTTCATTCAAATTTAATCCTCATCTATACAAGAAGGATTAGAAATGATGATCAATATGTGTCCCTTGTTAAGATGGCACTTTAAAAAGCACGCTATTTGCTTGGGTAGTTTAAATTCTTGCATGGACGCATGATATTTAGAGAATAAAGGTATTGTTTTTAGACCGTACCCTACATTTTATTGTCCACATTTGACAACTTTTACCCCTGCTGGGATCGAATAATCCACAAAAATTCCATCCAATCCCATGCGATGAGTACACCATGCGTTAGCGTCGCGGCGCCGGCATAAGCGCAGGAAAGGCGCCTAAGTCGCACTGCAGAAGTGCGCGCTATGAAGTAAACCACGCATTGTGAATGTCGGACGCACTGTTAAAACGTAAGCCCCACCTTCCCGTGTTCAATTGTCTCATCTAAATGTCGCCGATTTCTCTGAGAACCAATGGGATTGCTTAAACTCTCTTAGCTGTTTAAGAATTGGGGATAGCAGCTAAACAATGCCGATATTGTCATGATTGGTCCTCTAACGCAAGATTTAATAGGTCCAAATCAATATTAACAGATCGACCAATGTTTACGAATCTACTAATACTATAGTACGAATGCATATATTTCTATAATGATATTTGATAATGATATACCTATTTGATCGGTGTGTGTGTGTACGAATGGTAAGGGTATGGTGTATAAGTCCCAAGTATGCAAATGAGGATTATGAGATTTATTCCGTTGTTGAGTACTGGGTAGATGTGTGGTAGAGCATGACATTGTATTCAGTGAGATCATTTGCATACTTCGGACTTCTACACCATACCACCGCTACCGTACGAATAGTGAGCCAATCGTAAAAGTCTTAAGGCCCTCTCACACCATAGCGTATGGCCTGAACGTGGCCTGAACGTATGCCGACGTATTCAAAAAAATAGCTCGAAAATTGTCACAGAGTCCAAGAACGTCCAAGAACGTCCAACTTCCCAACGAATTGCGTAGGAAAAGTCGACATCGGTGATTGAATGGACGTATCCATTGCGTATCCATAGCGTATTGAACGTATACATAGCGTATCATGACTAACGTATTGATAGCGTATCACTAATTGGTAACAAACTTATGACAGCGTATCACAGCGTATGCGAGCGTATGACCAACGTATGCTTAACGTATTTGTAGCGTAGGCCTATGTCTGCCGTGTTCGGCGTATACTCAGCGTATCCTCGGCGTACAACGAACACGTGACTTATGCCGCTGCAGAAATTGAGTTTCGTACACGACGGGAAAAGTGTTGCCAGTTCAAGTAACGCAGCCTAGATGATAACTATTAAAATTTCTAGAAGGATAAATGTATAGGTCCAACCTATAACTTACGAGTAACGTACCTCTAACGTATGTCAGCGTATGTCAACGTATGTCTAACGTATGTCAGCGTATGTAAACGTATGTCTAACGTACCACGAACCTATCGGGAACTTATGCAAACCGTATTAAGCTCACGTTGAGTACGTCGAGAAATTTTGAACATGCTCAATAATTTTTCGCGGGCTCGACGTGTACTAAATATTCACAGCGTATCACAGCGTGCTCTTAACGTAAACGACGTATCCCTAACTTACCCCTAACTTATATCAGCGTACACCAACGTACACCAACATATTTTTCGATATTTTGCATACGTTGGAATACGTTCAGGCGATACGCCATGGTGTGACAGGGCCTTTACGTATGAATATGATCCATTACGTACTAGTTTTGCAGTCTGGCCTTGCTAAATACCCGCATCGTGATTACAACCAATCGATAGTTAACAATCAATCAATTGAAATTCAATTGCTTGCAAGCAGTAGAGTAAATCAATCGATATGGTACTTCAGAATAAAATAGACACGAAACTGAGGTATTTTAGTGATAAGTTAAATCACATAGGTATTTTAAATTGGTGTTAGTGAAATCAGATTGCAATTACATGTTTGAACCAAACCGAGTGTCTCGTCTCGTTTTACATCAAGGGACGGTAAGGACTGATGAGCCTGTAAAAAGGCCAATCATCGTAATAATTAATTTCATCAATATAATGCTGGTATTATGCTGGTTCGCACATTTTAAATAGTCAACATTTTTCAACAAAATCCCTGCAGGCCTACCTATAAAAACTAGGTGAACATACAACATATGCCTGCAATTTTTGTAAGTTTCTTTAAAAAACATATTTCAGAGTTATTTTAAGATATTAAGTCCAAATTTATAGGTCCCTTACGACGACGAGTCTCGATTTTGACGTAGAAAGTGCATTGGCAGAAGTAGAGCTTACCATGAGCAGACTTTGGGCAGACGTTATTTCGTGACAGCGTGGAGACCCTTGATACATTATGTATTTCTCCATTACATACGTTGACAAGTTTGTTCACGGTGACTGCTTAATATCTCAACCTTAACTGTAAAAATATGAATTTATGCGAAATTAATAGATATAGCCGTAGGAATGCAATTTTTAAGACGGTTCTAAATTCCTTTTATTGTGTCTTCTCAAGAGGTAAAGGATTTTCGTCGTGTGGGGACACTTTCCTCCTGTGTGCCATTTTTGCCGATGTTTCTATGCGATGACGCATATTTTAAAGTAAAGGCTATTATCAAAAATGTTCGGCAAAATAACCTGTACCCAAATCCTTGCATATATCCAGAGTGAGTCAAAATAGTCAGGTCCCATTTTTAGAAAATCAGGGAAAATACTTCTTGTTAGAAATTTGGTAACATCATCATCATTTATAGGAGCAGAAATACTTCTTCATACTTGGTGAAATTTCTAAGACAATACCTTACTGCAAGCCATAATTACAACATATTAACGAAAAAGCGCGAAATCCAAAGTGTTCCAAATATATCTCCAATTTCCATTGTAGGCATTGTGAATACCAACACGCCATTGATTGACACATTCAAAATGCGTGCGTAAAACATTTGCATTCATAGAGGTACCTTGGAAGTTGGAACAGATTGAATTTCACAGAATTTGGAAAAATGCATATCTCGCGTTTGGAGTAACCAATTTGAATGAAACAAAATTTAAGTTATAGCTAATAATGCGTTCTTACTGTGCATAAATTAATAAATATATTAATTTTGTTAAAAAGTCGGTAAAATCAGGACCAGATTATTTGGACTCACCTAGACCTGTTATTGGATCAAAGTGGTATACTGCCTATTTTCTCCCTATCTAAAAAGCGACTATCAAATTGGTTTTGAGGATAATGGTAACATTGTATTGGTTTTAATATTTAACCGTCCATGCTTACACCTGTACACGGATCATTAAGAACGCCTTATGCTACGTCACGCAAAGACTATACTCTATCGTATTTGAAATTGACCGGTATTAATAGTCACATGGGTGGCCGGTTCACAAAGAAAATGTTTACATGGGTGGGCTTTCCTTCAAATTATCATCATTTGTGTATTTAGTATAAGCAATTGATATAATGAAATGCGTCCAATTTATATCCCATCTACCATCGTTACACTCAATATAGTTTCATTAGTATTACAATTATCTTTAATTTGTAATGGCATTGCCCGTTTGGTCGCACTTCCTGTCTTACATGACAGGGGTCAAACACAGGGTCGTGCGGTCTTCCAATTTTAAGGTTACACAGCCTTCGAAATTCAATGGGGTTATTTTAATTTTGATCAATAATATAAGAGTAAAGGTCCAAACACTATTTGACCGCGACAAAGTACTATTTTTTGAAACGCCATAACAAAAGTATACAAATTCAGCCCCAATGGACAACTTTGTTTTTGATCCCACGACTATTCATCTGTCAACATCATGCACATTTAAGTTTACTCCTAAAATGTCCAATTTCATTAGTATTCGAATAAACATTAAATATGCAGCACGGAGCACCAACACATTGCTGAAATAAGGTACTACTTGACTGGCTGAATTTACCAAATATATTTGCCTGTCATTGCTAGTTAGCGAGGATGTAGGATATGTTTAATAATATAATAAAATACGATGTACCTAGTTGACAACCTCGTTATCATCCATGCTGTGTTCGTTAAAATATTGGATATTGTCGAAAATTTAAACAAATAGTAATAATAAACTTTAAAATATTCAAAAAAAAATCTCGGGCCCCTTAAGCGGGCCCCGAACCCCACACCGCATCGTCATTTTCCAGCACCCCGGGAGTTGGACATCCTGCATCTTCGCTTGCCCCCAATGAAATGATAAACTCTATGTACAGGGTGTCTCAAAAAAATTACAACGTACCTTTAGAGGATTGTAACTTTTATGAATAAGTGTCAAAATAGAACAACTCAAACGGCAAAATAAAGGCAAAATAGTTTGCTATACTTTAAAGAAAACCAGATATGTTTCGGTTAAGTAATTCCAGAGAAATAAGCAAATACGTAACATTAGTCTGGGAACACTTCCATCCAAGTTTGCTCATATTGAGTTATTCAGACAGCACATACATGAAATCAATACTTCTCTACAAAATGACATGGATTAACGTGATTTTATGGTTCTAGATTTTATTTTACACCAAATAATATGCCAGATGAGACCAAAGTTTTACACAAAATATAAAATGAAAGTTGTCTAGATTATTTTCATCACATTTTATACTTAAGAACAGTAAAATTTAAAATGTGTACGATAAGTTCAATCTTTTTATAACAATTGGAAACAAAACTATAGTAATTTTAGTAAATATGAACATTGTCGTTACTAAACCAAGTTCAAGAACTAATAACATCGCGCATACAACTTATCCAGCTTCTAGTCTTTACATTTTCAACTTGAAGGCTGAAATCATGTAAATTATAAAATTATCGCCAATTTTGCGCAAGATGGTCAAATTATTAGTATCGCAATTGAAAACAAAATAATGTTTTGTTTACATTAAAAATGGAAGGTATGGTCATATCTCTCTCACAATGAGTTGTATTGTTTTTGTTTTTCTGGGTGTTATGAGTGTTATGATCGATTATTCAGTATTCTTAGATCACAAATTGAACTTTTTCATCATAGTATTAAACAGTGCTGGCTCATTGAACATTAATAAGTAAGGGAAGACGTCAAAACTCGACCGCCCGTTGACCGCCGGTTACGGGCGGTTCCGCCCGGTTCTTTCAGGTCAAATGTTTTACTGGTATATGAATATTCGCGCATGCAACACTGAACAACCGCCGGTTGACTTAATGCTGCAACCGGACCAATTTACACTATCAATCTGTTACTTTGCGGTCATAATAGCTCTCTCTATAATCGTTCTATAAAAAAAAAATCATAGACTTTCGGTATTGATTTTAAAAAGTTAATTGAGCTATAAACAGATTGAAAAAGCCAACCCCAGCGAAAATCAATAGCTGTATTGTACTGGTTGTCAACTGAGCCCATTACTTCCAAGATTTTATTGCTCACGCATGTGACGAGGCACTATCAACCGGTCGTGTTCACCAGAGTGTAACTATTTGACCTCATTATGTGTGTATATTATATCAGACGACACGTTTTGTAAGAACCGGGCGGAACCGGCCGTAACCGGCGGTTGCCTGGCGGTCGAGTTTTGACGTGATCCCTAAGTAACCAGCCGCGCAAGTGAAAATCTGTCAAAATATGCAAACTTGGATGGAAGTGTTCCGTGACTACTCTTACTTAATCACAGATATCGCCATAATTACTTAACAAAATTAAACGCTGATTTCTTCCAATTGTAGAAAACTAATTTGGCCTCATTTTACCGTTTGAATTGTAAAATTCAGATACTTAATGAGGAAGTTATGATCGCCTAATGGTGCGTTGTAATTTTTTTGAGACACCCTGTATATTAACAAACATAGTCGGTTATGCCCCCATCATGCCAACCGCCCCCGCCCCCCCCCCCCCCCCCCCCCCCCCACCCTCAAGACCCTTACGCCACTGCCTAGAACATGTAGTCGATGGGCCAGTAATCGAAATCATGCACCCATTTAAGGATTTGGTGAGACCATTTTTTTGGAAACCTTACCCATAGGGCTATTGAAATCAGGTTGTCTGCAAAAGTCTCGTCGCTGGGTGAAACGGTGAGGGCGCTTTTTCAAAATGGCCACCAAATTATAAATAAATCGCCTATGGAGGGTTGAAACAGATTAACTATGAGATCAAGTGGATTCTTTTTGCAAGTACCATGTCCGGTTCCTGTTTATTAGACTACCAAATACACTGTGGCAAATTTGCATTATGGCCGCCATATTATTAAAATGTCTGCCAAAAGAGTCAAAATCAACGTTTAAGACGTTTACAAAATATATAACTTGTATTCAGGGATTTTTCAAGACATTTCCTTTTTGACAACCTTACACATAGGCCATAAAGCTAATGAAATAATGTTGTCTACAAAAATCTTGTCATTAGGTGAAATGGCAAAGGCGCTCTTTTCAAAATGGCTGCCAAAATTCTAACTCAATCGCCTAAGGGTTTAAAGCATATCTACGTGATCAAATCGATGATCATTTTTGCAAGTATCTAGACTGACTAGGCTTCCAACTACACTGTGGCTCTTTCGCATTATTCAAAATGGCCGCGACGATGATTAGTCAAAAGACCTTTAATATATTATTACGCCTTGTAGAGATCCAGGCTCGGTACATTTTGGATGCACCTATTTTGTTTAATAAATGATCTGTTTTAGCATCCATAGGATGGCTATTGATCACGTGTAAACCACCATTTTGACCAAAGTGCCCAGATGAAAAGTGCCCATTTCCATTGTTGCAGTAACTCCTATTGATCTCTCTGATTCAGCATGAAGAAAATAGCGGGAATTTTGATTAGCTGTTCTTGTTGTGCTGTAAACTTAATTAGCATAATCCGGGACAAATGTAATGGGGATGACAGGCGTACTTCTTTACAATTAAAAAGGATGAATTTAAAACTCCAAATGCTCAGAAGGTCACAGAAGACAGACAGGACAGGTCATCGCCATGGGCAAACTGTCAGTAGAACAGCGATGGCTCATTCCGCTGAATCAGAGAGATCAATGGGAGTTACTGCAACAATGGAAATGGGCACTTTCCATCTGTAAGCACATATACCGCGACAACAATACTCGATCGATTTTAACAAACACGGTGTCAAATCACCGTAATTAAATTTTCCGTCTCCTGGTATTTTCATTTTTAGAATATGGGTAGCAATTTTAAAATTATAGGTACTTTTACAACAGCCGGGTTACTTTTTTTGCTGTCTTTATAACAATATCGTATTAGTCCGGGTAATACCTGGATCGCTGCACATTAAACAGGAATGAATAGGGTCACGCGTTATGAACTCGCCTCCCAATAGGGTGGTGCTGTTATATTTTTAGCTTCATGCTGTCATTTTCGTCAAAATATTTTTAAAACCACAAAAGCTATTTCAAAAAATTTGGTATCATTTTAAAACCCTAATAACAAGCTATCTGCCATATAATTGGTATAGCTAATACAGAAAGGGAGATACAGCTGTTTGATGTTTGGGGACCAGGGGTGGTGCTGGAAGGGGTGCCGCCGGAACGGGTGCCGCCTGTACAAACTCAATGGGATAATCCCATGCTTTGTTCTTTTTACAATGACTAGACATCCCCTAATGTTACAAAAACCATTTTGGTCCCATTTCAAAGGATATTTAGTATAGTTAGTAAGTATGTGGTTCAACAGACTTGTCAACTATTTGTAACAACTAATTAATTATGGATAAGACAATGATCATCAGCTTTCTTCATATTCGCTACACAGTCAACATGAATAATCAGCCTATAACAGAAAAAGTTCTCAACCTACGATAGCAAAAGTATACATTTTTGGAAAGCTTGTAACTAGAGGAATGCAGAAATGCAGCTTATATCAGGGAGGGATTCATCCTTAAACAAATATTTCTGAAAATCTAAAAATATATAAAATAAAAATTGGAGATATTCACTAGCCGGTATAATTACCATACCGACGTAGTACCTTTGACAATTATATATCATCTAATGGGTAATTTCATGAGGAATTCAAATATGTAAAAAAAATTATGAAAGGGGTAGGTATAAAAAATATATGGATCTCAAATTAAAAATTAAAAAAACAGCTCTGATATTTTTCCGAACATTTCCGATCATACCATTTTAGTTCTTGGTCGTACTATAATTTTAATGGCATATTTGTTTTCCTCATGCAATTTCCCTTCAGAAAATGTATATTTTTACTACCTCAGGGGGGTATAGAAGCAAATATAAATGTGTAAAGTTAAAATCATGTCGCGAAAGCCAAAATCCGTGTGTAACGCGAAAGGAGGCGAGCTTTTTAAAAAACACATGACCATAGTGCTTCTTATCTCTTATGGTATTCTAGTCTCAGGTTGTAGGCCTACCATAGGGCGATCCAAATCTGAACCCAAGAACTGCTTCCAGGTCGTTCAAGCTACCTAAAACATCAGTAATCCATAGTTAACAGATTCTTATCTACAATGTGTTATTTAATATTTACCGTATAATGTTATATTGTATTTGAATCACTCTTCTCCGTAGGAGACCGATTTTTGAACCTTGAATAATGGGGTTATTCATCTAATAACGGCACATTGGAATCATGGTTACATGGTTAGGTGACCTGCAAACGTTCAACAATTTCAAATATATAAAATATGCGTAAACAATATTTTTTGCACCCATAGGTAAAATATTCAATACAATGGTGCCCTCTCACAAATGTCTTCCTATTTCTGTCAATGTTTTGCAATAACCCTAACCCGTCTCATACCTTCATATTCATGCAGTGCTATCAGATGGTAGCGCGTGCTTGCCGGGTATCTCTCGCGCCACGATCCATCGGGTTATCAATGGTCTAGGTAAAGTGAACCTTTTCGAACTGCCCGTTATGCGTCGGACTTGCACGCCGGTGGCCCGGGTTCTATCCAAAAATAATAATTTATAGTGCGCCATTTATCTAGAAACAAGTTCTAATCCAAGGCGCAATGAACGAACAAGAAAAACAATACAGTACAGTGGAAATCACAGAAAAAAAACTTGATCTGTACAAACTTGCGCTGAGCAAGAACCAACCAAAAATTGTTACCAGCTAAAAATATGACCAAAAACAATTACAATTACAAATTGAATATGAAAAACAATAACAATAGCATGGCAAACAAAATGTTAAAATCAAAACTGTTGACCCGTTTTCCTCCCCTGATCATTTAATTGTCAAAATCACGCCCGGTGAGTTAGGGTTAACAGGAGGTCCAATAAGGGACGTGTGTTGGTTTTTTTGCCCCGTAACGGAATAAAATATGACGAATTTTGCAACTATTAATAATACCACGTTCAGTGGCGGATCCAGGATTAAAATGTACGGGGGGCTGACCAAGGTTTTTTAATTGGTACCCAAAAAAAATTGTGTAAAAGGTCCCCAATTTTTATTGCCGTCACGTCAGCTCGTGAAATTCTGCTATTCTGTAGTGATGTGTTCGTCCCAAAACCGGCAAACAAATCGCATGGTACAAGTCACCTATGCCTCTGATATGGGTATATTGTCAAATTTTACGGAGGGCACCCACCCCCCTCCACCCCCCCCCCCCCCCCCCCCCCCCCCCCCCCCCTGTATCCGCCACTGACGTTTCACACTCTTTTCCCGGTATTGAGTAAGTTCACGCTGCGCGCTGTTCTTTTATGTTATTACTGCAATTTCTTGTTGTTGCGCCTTGTGACTTACAAGCATGACTATAGTAGTACTAGAGCATTTACAATGGAAAAAGTGTACTTTAGGTCTCAGGTACTGGTATACCAATATTTCCAGTATGACTATCGGTCGATACTAGTATGATTTTACTGTTTACCAAATTGTGTTCCATAATTGAGCATGTTGAGCGATACTGGCACACACGATACCAGTGAGATTTGTCCCATAATATTGAATGATACTGGCACATAATTATGTTCCAGCATCGCCCGCCCGATACGGTACATTTTATATGTACCAGTATCGGCCAATACTCTGGAACACTGACTTTGTTCCATATCGAATGATACTGAGTGTTCCAGTATCGGACTAGTCTATTACAGTCCAGAAATTGGGACTTAAAGTACACTTTGCCCCATACTACTTTTACCTAACGTGTTGATACATATGCCCTATACATTTACTGCAGCTACTTGTTTGTTTCACACGAAAGAGGCCGGAAAACCGGAATCCGTCTTCAAACTTATGGACATGGTTCTGAATTGTCAAATAAGGGCTAAAAAGATCAAAACTGATTCATTTATCCAAGACGTGGGGAACATCCTCAGCTGCATCCCAATCCCTTCACCCACATGACGCAACATGAAAGCTGGATATATTTTGCTTGCCTGGTAATAGAAACCTTGAAAATAATCAGTTTGAATTTAGCGCTTCCACACTCATGAGTCCATTGATTGTATATAATTATGTTCAAGTCCTCTAACATCTTCCATCGTGCTAATAGATTTATAATTGCCACAGTTGAAAGGCAAACTTATGCATTTGTAAAGCAAACCTCGTCACATTATAATACATGATCGAATGTTACCGTTACCATAGTACCTTAAATGTAAATCTATTCAAAACCTATTGACCGTCTTAAGGATTTTGTTATTCATGGTTTTTGAATAGTGCTGAAAGGTTTTGATAAAATCTATTAACGCTCCATGAAAAACACTACATACCATACTATGCTCCAGGTTTTTAATATACATCGAATGTTGATTGATTGAATTGCAGATAATATGCAGCAGCAAGGGCCCCAGTAGCAGCATTCTCAGTGACAACCACGGCCAGAAAAGCGAGCCGCATTCTATAGTAATCATGCACATGGATAGTGCGGTATCGTCGAGTGTACTTTTATTTGCAATTTACTTTTTGTGTTTTCTGCATGTTATTTTTGCCGCGAATGACGACGTTGAAGCCCAACCAAATAGTGGTGAGTACATTTGCCTCATAAGATGCTAAATCAACCATTATGACAATTCTATGGATTTCCCCACTTTACACTGTCTGTGTCAAGCTAAAAAAGGAAAAGTGTACTTAAGGTCCCAGATACTGGTATACAGGGTGTATTAGAATGATATATACCGAGGCAATATGATTTATAACGAGATGTATGCGATTGAAAGTGTTCAAATTGTTTTCACATATATCTTGCGCAAACGCCCAGCAAAAAGAGATATCTTAATGGAATTCACATATAATTTAGGAAACATGTTCACCTTTATATTGCAGGTGTTTAAATTTAAAACAATAATCATTTTGTATTTGTTATGTATTTTAGAAACACGGTACAGTTCATTCTGATACACCCTGTATCAGTATCATTAACCCCCTGGGGTCTACCTGTCTATCTTACAGTGGTTCTGATTGGTTTACTACAAGATGTACTCATATGAATAGCCAATTCAAATGCAGCTTGTAAAATGATTCACTCCCATCTTTATCAGGGATTCAATTATTCTAACAATGTCTCTCATTGGTGCAATAAATGATGTATCCATCTTTCTGACCAATCGGCCGGTAGTTCTCAGGGGGTTAAATACTGGACGTATAAAGGTTACCAGTGTTGGTCGATACTGGTACGATTTTACTGTTCCAGTATCGGTCGATACTAAAACATCAAATTATGTTCCAGTATCGAGCGATACTGGAACGTTTTTATGTTCCAGTATCGGGCGATTCTGGTACACATGATACAAGTGAGACTTGTTCTAGTATTGAACGATACTGGTACATAATTATGTTCCAGTACGCGGCCCGATACTGGAACCTTTCATATGCGCCAGTATCAGCCTATACTGGAACACTTCTGACACTTACTTTGTACTAGTATCGAACGATACAGGGTGTTTCAGTATCAGACGATAATAGTAGCCTACAGACCAGAATCAGGGACCTAAAGTACACTTATTCCCTAAGAAATTAAAGGAAAACGTGAGTTTTGACTTTGAAATATTGTGCGATCTTTTTCATGGAACGCCTTCTATCTTTGAGTTGTTCCTCTAAATGAAATTCCTTTGTCATATTACATTTATAATCATGAAACTAACATATACAAATAAAGGTTAAAGAGCAATACGTTTCCTAGTTACTTCAAAATGTAAATATAATTCCGTAGCTGTGGTTTGACATCGTGTTAACGCCATTTGCATGTTTCCGGCTACGTTCGCAACTGTACACAAGCATGAGAAGTGAACATAATATAACGGAATGCTTTTTATCATATTAAAAAATGATAAAAATCGAAAGAGATATGTTGAACAATTCCTTAAATTTGGAAGCATATTTCCATTGTGATTAGTAAAGTTCTGTGATATGTGTTTAACACTTTCCACGCGGCTGTTGGTTTTACCAAATACAAAACAGGTTTTTAGACACCTTTCTAAAATGTGAAGGTCTATCTGAAGGATTACTGAACCAATACTATAGGTAAATTAATAATTGAACGAACACAACTAAGCAGCGGAGCGCGTACATTGCGTGAAGCGCGCACAACCATTCGCGTGATAATTTCGGGCGCGTTCATCTTTGTACTGCATTCGTGATATTCGTTCAATTATTAATTTTCCTATAGTCACGTTTGTACTTAATTTAATGCATTTCTCATGGTGATTCCAAATAATGATGGTAATGAATTTCAATAATTTTGACATATTTGAAACAATTTGTGACATTTTGGTATGTCGTCTGCAGCTGCCTGCCGCGTGGAAAGTGTTAAGGAAAATACAGTCAAGATCGATTTATGAATCCAGATATGTCTTTCCTGATAAATTAAAGTTCATTATAAAGAGAAAAAAATAATTTGTAAAAGTTCGAAAAAGATCACATGATATTGTTTTAAATATAATTATTATAGAGGTACCGAGAATCACAATATATGCCTTCGTTTCTCTTCGCAATAATAAGAGCCTAGCCTTTATAATTAATCTATTAGAAACAATTCGTGATTTCATATAATTTAAATTGTATCTAATCTTTTTTAAAAACCAACAACATACTAAATACTGCTAATAGATAATAATAATAATATTCACATGTTCAAAAAAAACCAGGTTCAACCTGCGCCGAACGACGAGAAAGAAAGTATTTATAATTATGATCTATAAAAATCCATGAAACATGAGACTAGTACGTACACCTGACCAATACAATTCTCTAGAGTGCGACATTTTATGGTGTATTCCTTTTGTTTTATATATAGTTTGATCAATTCCAAATTGGCGAAGTCTCCTTACAGCAGCGAATGTATAAAGGCGTGAAGGCAACAAGCGCACTGTGCACCATATGCGTGACGCGTGCCTGCGATCAAAACAGCGTGCGTGTCATGGCCCAGGATATGTAATTAGAGCGTCCTTGTCATAGACTAACTACCACAGCCTGCTCATGACGCTTTAAAATTGAAGCCAAAGAACGGACAGTCGCACCATGACAACAGCAAATATGCTATTCCAATAAACATCGCACCTACTCGCGTGTCAGTAGTGCGCAACTTTATTGCAGCCTCTCTGCGTGCTGCGCTTCATTCATATCGTGCATTCATAGTTGCGTGATATTGATTTACGCAAAACGTTCAAGCTGCGGTAGATATCCACTGCGCCCATGGTACGCCCCCAACAATCCAACAATATCGCCATGGTGAGGGTCATACTATTTTTAGCTTCAACGAAGCTCGCGTCAGATCTCGCGCGTACGATTGGATTATTTACACGCGGAGAAATAAATACCGAATACTTCTTGCCAATTTTGAACTTATTAAACTATTATAGTATGTCAGGTCCAAGGTGTTTTCATAGTTTTACAGTCGCGAAAATATAATGCACAACAGCATTTGAAAACATTTGTGATGCAATCATTACGTATTACAACACAGCATAGATTACATCACATGATAACTTTCATAGATGGCGACTTATATTGTCTAGTTTTGACTAAGACTTTAAAAAAGAGTTTTAACCATGTTGCTGTGAACATTGACATTTTTATAATAATTTGAAATTCATGTTTATTATCATTTTTGTCACGTTTACACGAGGTCTTCGTGAAATAATTTTAAAATGTCTCTAATTCACATGCATTACAGGTTAATTATATTACTATATTTATACGTACTGCCCTCTTTGGTAGAGAAGCGGTAAATATTAGCGGTAATAATAGCCGATGAGGGCCACATCTGAGACTGTGAGTGAAACGCTATATGGCTTACATTTTTTTTGGTGGCAAATTTTATGAATGAATAAAGTATACTTCATCCATAAGAGTACACAATTCTTTGAAGAGTGGGATACAGGCTACCGGCTGGCGTAATGTGTGGATACACATAGATTTGCAATGAAAGACAGTGAGCAGGGGAACAGTGATGACATGCTAATTAAGTGAAACTTCGTACTTTCAGGCTAAATTTCTCAAAGAGAGTAGTTTTAATTACAGAATAAGTTGTGGTAGCTGATAAAATGTGCTTTAAGCTTTTCATTTATATCAAATCTGTGGTATTTACCAGCCTAACAATGTGTTAAAAATGTACACCAAGGTATACCTTTTGAGTTGACCTTAGGCGTGAAAATTTAGGTTGATGTACAGCTATTTACAGCTATGCACAGTCTCACGGTAAACTATAGGGGCATGTACATTCTTATGCACTCCATATGTATTTGTATTTGGCGCGCATATTTAGTCTGCTAAGCGGCATGATTTAATAGCGCGTGCAAGGGTCCAATTGTCATATCGATTGGCTGATATTTACAATAGCATGTACACAATCTTACAGAATCAATACCTCCGTGAGCAATTCATTAACATAGAAGTGAACCTTTGGTGACTGCGGTTGCTATGTTGTTGGCAAGTGGTTATATAACCTTGGTATCAATCCAATATGTTGGAGACTTCTAATAACTTTTTAAGGGCGATAGAGGGCAGGGGTCACAATTTATACTTCTAATCTATGTGAATTAGTCAATTGCCGATTATTCAGTAAAGTGGCTACTGTGAAACAATTGAATTAAGTGGCAAAGCACTGGTACAAAATTAAATAATCGTTTATCCAGTAACAATGTCTTCTTTATTATCTATTTCAGTTTCCACGGTTACAGAAACATCCGTCATATACAGCCTAATAACACCAAATACAAATAGCACATGGAGTATTGGCGAAGCAGTTGCGCTTAGACGGGGTGGCAAGAACATTAGAGGCGGCAGAGGGAGAGGTAAATGGAAGAAAGCAAACAAACGTTCCACGGGAATTTCCCGCGGAGGGATATCTGGTTTCATCGCCTTTGGTGTTATCTCCATTGTATCGTTAACAATCATGGCCGCCTGGAGGTTTTCAAGGAATTGCAGAACGCCTATACATCGGCGTCTATCGACAACAGATGACTGTCATGAATCAATTATGATAGAAGGATTGGGATCGACAGACGAATCAAATGAAGCGATTATCTTAGACGGATTGTGATCGATAGATAAACTTAATCCCAATCACTCTAGAGCGATTGGTCGTATGCCCCGTGCTGTGGATGAAATTGTAAAGGTGGTGTTACTGTAGTGATTTAAAACACCGAAAGACAACGCTTCTCCTAGAAGCCCTCATGTGTAACGCCTTTGATATTATGTCACCGGGCAAGACAATGACTGGCGTGTATTCAAATAAAATCAGTTACATATTTCGCAGCAGTATGCGAATTCGCACAATACTACGAAACCCTGCATCTCCGTGGTTGTATAGGCCTTAGTGAAATTGAAGCTCTTTCACCGCCGAACAAATTTCGAATGGATATGCCAAATTGCACACATTTGATCATTGGGTACCAGTAGGCCTACCACTGTACCATGGGATAGGCGAAGTAGTTCAACAACGTCTTTCATCATCATTTGATATAATGATGGTCTGATGATCTACTACCGTGACTCGGAAGATGTTCATATGTTTGACTACCAATTTAAAACATGTAAAACGCAGGGCTCAGTGCAAGTTGTGGCGATAAGTTGCAATTTGGTCATCTTCGTAACTTCCTGATATGCAGTACACAAAACTATTTGTATAATACTACCTCTTCTTATAAAATAAGCGGCGACATTTTCAACCATCCATAATAGCAGTGATACAGGCTGTCGACAAGTATACTTTCTATAGACTTTACTGGTTGAACAGATGATGCAGAGGACTTAATTGAAATGATATACCGTTAAACTTCATCTATAAGCACCCATTGACTAATAGTTAATAAGCAGAGAATAGATAAAAAGGTATGATCGCCCTCAATTGATCTAGAGAAATTAGCACGAATTTGTTTAGTGTATTCGATATTCAATAATATAAAGTTGTATTACTCTCTAAATAATTTCATGGACAGACGAATTGCTCAATTGGTAAAGCGCCCGGTAAAGCGTCAACTTCAGTATCACGAGGTTGGTGGATCAATTCTCAACTACACCTTTTGCAATTTCTTTTCAAATCCAAGTGATATAGAAATTAATGCAAACTTGAATGTAAAATGATTACTCAATTATACTAGCTTTATTGTTATTTTTCAAAAAACAAGCGCATAATTAATATTGTATAAAGTAATGATCTTAATAGTCCAACCTTTTTATAAGCTAAAACACATTTATACTACAAATTAACCACAACAAAATGTATTCATTGGCTTATTTTAAATGTTTCACACAGTAATCTTAAACGTTTCCTTCATCATGATTTAAGGGCAAATTATGATGATGCATATTAGGTTGGTAGATCAAGTTAAGCAACAAAATGAAAGTAACTATGCAAACCACTATAATCCTGGTCTCACAATGAATGAATAGGTGAATGAATGGATGGCTATTAAATCAATTTATTTCCAATAAGATAGAGGGCCGTCCATTTATACCGACCCATCACTCATACATGTAGTTATAAAACAGTATCTGACACAGCAGTCTCGTTTAGATCAATTGGTTAAGCCGGCAGTTAGGGCAATTGTGATCGCGGGTTCCAGATGACAATTCCTGGTTCGAATCTCACTTCAAGACTTCTTCTTTTGGAAAGGTCATAATTTTCAAATTCTTGACAGTGTTTTATTTTTATCATGAATGAACAAGGAATCTATCTTTTTCGTTGGTTTTTTTTATATATATATTTTTTAAATGAAACAAAATTTAATCAAACTGGACACGCAAGCCATAGCCAGTCAATAACGTTTTGACTGTTTGCCTGTTGTCCTCATTGATTCGAAACGCGATATTACACGTTTGTGCCATACCTATTCTTGGAGAAACACAAAGCACAAAACAAATAAAACAAAACTGAGTGGAAATAATAAAAGAAATCACGCGAAGGACTTATTTACGGCACCATCCATCTTTTTAAGTCTGTTTAAGTTTTTCGGAACTATAATACACACGTTTGACGGATGCCTTTAAATTTCACGCCTATGAACATGTCATAGTTTGAGCAGCTCACGTGGTATTGAAGGTCATGCATTACATTCATGTAAATGGTAGTATAGTGGCCACGTGTTATTGATTTATAACGGATTAGTTTTAGAATTACGAAACTGTGTCTATATCACTAAAGAAGTCCTCTGCCCCAAATTCGATAGACATGCTACATGCTTGTATCGATTACATGTACATGTACATGTACATGTATGTGTCTCTATAAACTCAATCAGGAATTGTCATCTAGAACCAACAATGGCCAAACCCATAAGTAGCAGAACTGAAAAGCAGTGAATTGTAATCAACGTATTGTCTCATTGTACTCCATCCATGCATGTCTTCACAAAAATACTAAGTCGTTGAGGTTGATTTAAATGTTTGTACTATTTATAAACGATTGTGATAACATTAAAATTAAAATAAAAAATAGTAGAAAGAGAGGAGAAAAAAAGGGAAAACCCACATTAAAGACAAATATAGATTCACTATTTATTCATGGTAAAAACAAAGTTAAGAATTTGATATACACCGTAAATATTTATAAACTTTCCAAAAGAAGAAGTCTTGAAGTGAGATTCGAACCAGGTATTGTCATCTGGAACCTGCGATCACAATTGCCCTAACTGCCGGCTTAACCAATTGACCTAAACGAGACTGCTGTGTCAGATACTGTTTTATAACTACATGTATGAGTGATGGGTCGGTATAAATGGACGGCCCTCTATCTTATTGGAAATAAATTGATTTAATAGCCATCCATTCATTCACCTATTCATTCATTGTGAGACCAGGATTATAGTGGTTTGCATAGTTACTTTCATTTTGTTGCTTAACTTGATCTACCAACCTAATATGCATCATCATAATTTGCCCTTAAATCATGATGAAGGAAACGTTTAAGATTACTGTGTGAAACATTTAAAATAAGCCAATGAATACATTTTGTTGTGGTTAATTTGTAGTATAAATGTGTTTTAGCTTATAAAAAGGTTGCACTATTAAGATCATTACTTTATACAATCAAATTAATTATGCGCTTGTTTTTTGAAAAATAACAATAAAGCTAGTATAATTGAGTAATCATTTTACATTCAAGTTTGCATTAATTTCTATATCACTTGGATTTGAAAAGAAATTGCAAAAGGTGTAGTTGAGAATTGATCCACCAACCTCGTGATACTGAAGTTGACGCTTTACCGGGCGCTTTACCAATTGAGCAATTCGTCTGTCCATGAAATTATTTAGAGAGTAATACAACTTTATATTATTGAATATCGAATACACTAAACAAATTCGTGCTAATTTCTCTAGATCAATTGAGGGCGCTCATACCTTTTTATCTATTCTCTGCTTATTAACTATTAGTCAATGGGTGCTTATAGATGAAGTTTAACGGTATATCGGTAGACACAAACAAAATGGTAGAGGTGGTGACACAGCTAGCAGCCGTAAACCTACTCATCCGTTTATGAGCAGTTCATACCCCATGTCCTTGTTGCCGTGTGCATTGCTATAGGTTTCCTTTGGTGTGATCGTGTACATGTACTAGGGTTTTCGATACGTCCCTTTATGTACACCTTCAATAGTAATGTTGAGATGACCTGACAATGCAGGTAACGCATCCAACGGCTTTAAACCCATTTATGTGATTATTGGCTAATTATTTCAAACTGTAGCTCAACAGGATTGTCTATGTTTTAGCCCAGATGCACCCAAAGTCAAAGGGCCACCGTAACCGTTTTCTTCAGTAACCCCAACGTATAATGACTCGGACGCGACGAATTCTACAAACTCGCGCCTATATTGGAAATAGTAAACGAAGCATAAAATATCTGTTTACATAGTTTGGTAGTTTGCGTGCAAATTTCATGCAGAAAATATCATTAATTTAAAAACAAACTAACTGTCGAAAATGTTGCTCGGTAAATTAGTAATAGGTAATAACTTTCGATTTTCGCTCGCTTTCGTCGGTTGAAACGGCAGAAGAATTGTTATGATGTCCTACAGGCTGTCGATAGTATGCGCCTACACAAAAATGTTAATCATCCTCTGTGCAGCCAATTTATGTTAGCCCTTTTTTGATGACTTTGGCCAAGCTTGGCCGATCTGAGATCATCGTCTGCTTGCATTATATATTTATAGCGACATCCCTTGACATTTCGGAGAGCTTCGGAGCAATTGGTGCATTAAGAGTTCAGTTTGCGGAGTTAACTCGACAACTTATTTTCTGTGTGTATTTTCGTTCGTAAATAATATTCCATGGTTTGACACCACGTGAATACTATAGTAGGGAATGATTTATAAAAAAATATGTTGACAAATTCCTTAAATTAAAAGCAGATTTTCATTGTAATTTAGTAAAGCTCTGCTATGTTTTTTATGGGAAATACAGTCAAGACAGATTTGTGAGTTCAGATTATCTTTCCTGATAGGCAAACTTAAACAGGTGTAAAACATTGATCACATGCTTAAAGTAACGAAAACGGCTAATTTACATACCTTCTGTGTACCTACATTTCCAGTTGTATGTGATTTTGTACAAGTTCTATATATGGTGTATATTAGATTAAACTTATCTCATGAATACTTGTTGCGAAAATTTAGAAGCCTGAGAAGCAAAAGGACCACTGGCCTTCAAATATAAAATCCGGCACGACTTGTTTTAATTGCGACATTCCCCGCTCGACTAAAAACGCACGCATTTGCGTAATAAACATTTTAATTGCTGTAAAAAGTATCTGGATATTGATATCAGGTGTACAAAACTATACAAAAAAGTCGATAGTAAATAACATCTTTTTAACCTTGATTATAAAAAGCTGTTCATCAATGTCACGATCAGACTTGATCAATTGCGCGTTGGTATCTTGTTGCTAATTCGCAACCGATTATAAGACAACTGTCTATGGATATGTATTTTGGCATTTTGGTGCTGCTACTAAGGAACAAATCTTCCCATCGTAGCGTCAACATACACAATAACCCTTTTTACAGCTACAACGGTTAGTTGTTGAATAATTAGACAGCAAACTTGAGTTTCTAGATCCTCGATGGCGTGTCAGTTGCCGAGAACGGTGACCAGTAAAAGTACTTGAATAACAACTGGGCCTTAAAAAGTTCGGAATTTGTTCAATCGTCTACAATACTTCGTTCGTATTATTATTTTGCACATCAATGGAAAGGTGGTTGTGTGTTCATCTTTCCAATGACACCAAATGTGTAACAATCAATATTCAATAGCTATCAGCCACTTGCTTATATTTGAGTAACTTGGGTGGTCTCAATCTCAATGTTGAATTTTGCATACATTGATACGTACTTAAGCAATTTGGTATCGTTGGAAAATGGAGCACATAAGCTATTAACACAATTATATTATATTTAAGAAATATTCGAAACCTTTTTATGGAGTATATTTAGGGATCCCTTAAGGTTATCATACTATCTATTTCCATATGTCTATATTACAGCATTATCCATCACGAAACTATCTTGTGAAGGTTTACGAAGGCTATATGCATTTTAAAGTGATTAATCATGCTAATGGTAGATATATTTAACACTTATCGGTGACTTGGTTTGAAATATATATGACCACATCCCCGGAGGGAGTGATATCAAAAAGCATTTATCCTCAGGCAATATCAATATTCAATATTAATAATATTGTATGCAATTCACACTTACAGTTCACACTTTGGCGTTCTATGAAGAAGTACGATGACCACATGTGGCACTCATGAATGATAGTTGATTGACATCGGGCGGGAAATAATTCGTGAATTATGCATGTGCTGACTAAATCGTCTCCTTTATCTAGTTGTATGTTTATTGTAATAGTAAAGGTCGTCGGTGGTATATTCGAATCGATCAAAATATTTACCCATTTTTGCAGATAGTCAATGAAATATGACAATTGACAGCGGTTTTACTGAAATATGATACAAAGTAGTGAAAAGATAACATAAATCCTCTGAACATACATTTCCTACAGACACGTAAAACCCCGCCACTCCACCTCCCTCACCAGTCAGCTGTAGAACGGGGCCCCGTTTCAATTGAGGGCGCTCTAAAACGACGGGTATACGTAACCAAGGTAACGCACACCCGTCAATTTGCGCAATTATTGAATTTGCGCCTTTACCCCCAATTATCTGCATTAAAAGTATTTATCCATCGAGTTGAGGTTCAGCATAAGGTACCAGAACTCCTTGCGATATCCAGTTAGATGATTTAGTTTAACCTTTGACCCCAACATAAAACGACACAAGCTAAAATTATGACTTTTTTGACCGGTTTGCTGTGATGAGACCACCATTTTCTAGACAAGATTACACCCATTTTAAGAATTTTTAAGGTAAATGTGATAATTTTTACATTAAATATAAGCCCAATAGTATTCAGAAGTGATGTCTTTGTAACGGTTATCTCAGTGATAAGAGAGTTATTTCGTTGTTTAAAATCGGCAAAATCGGCTTTTTATGAATTTTGAAAATTACTGTGACGTGAGGCCGTTCCCTTGGAAACGCTGTCCCGTTCCCAAGCCCGCCCTCTATTGAAAAGTAGTTTTTGTTCGTATTCCGGCGGGCGACGGACTTCCGTCACTTTATGAATCGCCGTGTAAAATATGACGGCAGTGCGTCACTAAATAGAGCGCCCTCAATTGAAACGGGGCTCCGTTCTACAGCTGACTGCTCACCACACCAATGACATAAAAGGCCGTGCAGAGATCGCATGATCCATAAGAGTTCTAAAATAATTGATTTAAAAAGAAATAGGTATTTTTAAAACAATGCAAAGAATATTACTTGCAAATTTAGAAATATCTTAAAGATATTAAATTTGATACAAAGAAATGAATAACAGGATTCACGTAAACAGATTATTTAAATGAGGACAAAAGTTGATGTTTAGCCTATTAATATCAAAAGGTTTCAAAACAGGATCTCTTTAAAGGCATATTATATGATCTTTTTCCATGGGACGCCCTCTATCTGTAATTTCTGTAACTTACAAAGTATTTAAAAATACCATGTAAGTTACGGAGCAATCTCTTTCCTAATTACTTCAAAATCAGATTTTGATATAAGTTGTCCTGTTTCCACCAGGACAGTTGATTTTCCGAGTGATTTTTTAGTTCATAAATAGAATTCCATGGTTTCACACCGTTTTCCACCGTTTTAACGCCGTTTACAGTGAGTGTTTCCGGTTACAACTGCAACTGTACACACCCCTACTGAATGCTCTATGATGAAAATCAAACAAATACGTTGTAAAATTCCTTAAATTGGATGCAGATTTCTATTATGATTTAGTGATATGTTGTGATGGGGTTTTTTAACGGCAAATAAGTCAAAATAGATTTATGAGTTCAGGAAAGTATTTCCCGATAGTCAAACTTCATTATAAGAGAGAAAAAGAATATGTGTACAATTTTGAAAAAGATCACATAGTATTGCTTTAATGTAGCAGTTATATGGTAATGCTTTACTTTTTATCAAGTTTATATTGGTACTGTACATATTGTTATTTATTTATATGGTAATGTACTTCGCAATGAACAGACAAACGACGTTTACAATAAATTCAGCGATGACTTATGTCATTGTTTTAACAAGGAAATGGATTTGATTGTGTGACGTGAACATTTCGTCTTTAACAAATATTGCTAAACAAGTTCACAAGGTGCGTATGCACACCTATTTAATGTATAGTATCTACAGCGTGTCCCCCCAAAAAAACTGGGTCCAAATACGGGTGAGCTGATAACGTTTGGAGCTAGCCAACAAATAGTTTCACAATGCAGCAAGAATCATTGTTAAACACAAATTAGACAATTACAATCTGTACACATTTCAGAAATTGTTACATTATTGGATCTCATCACAATATTTGGAATCACCATGTGAAATGCATTGAATAAGTACAAACATTCCAGATATTGATTCAGTAATCCTTTGGATAGACCTTGAAAGTTATGAAAGGTTTCTGAAAAAAACCTGTTTTGTATAATTATGGTAAAACCATAAATACTGGAAAGTATTTGAAAGCCAAGAAATCTATCAAGGAGGGGAACAGTTTTGGAGAGGACATCATTCCACCTGAACTCCTAACAAGATGCAATCTTGATGATATAATAATGGACATCTATAATAAGGCCCTCCTAGAAAAGCAAAAGCCTGACCAGTGGGCAATATTGAACCTGATTCCAGTCCCAAAATCTGGTAACCTAAGTCAAGCAGGAAACTACAGAAGCATATGTCTGAACTCCATTATGGCCAAGACATATAACAGAATGATTCTCAACAGAATAAGACCTCACCTAGATGAATTACTTCGAACTAACCAAAATGGCTTCCGCGATGGAAGAGGCACTACCTTACACATTCTTGGGCTCAGGAGAATCATCGAAGGTATTAATTCCAATAATATCTCTGCAGTAATATAACATTCATTGACTTCAAAAAGGCATTCGACACCATACATCGTGGGAAAATGATCAAGATTCTCAAAGCATACGGTATCCCACAAGTAATAACAGATGCAATTGATGAAACTTACAGAAACACAAGAGCCAAAGTTATATCACCTGATGGCGGCCGACACGGAACTGTTTAACATCCTAGCAGGAGTACCCTTGCCCTCTACTTATTCATAATCATCCTTGATTATTGCTTAAGAATAGCTATATGTGGGAGAAAAGAGGAACTAGGATTCACCATCAAGCCTAGACAAAGTCAAAGAATAGGGCCAAAGAAAGTCACGGATCTTGACTTTGCAGATAACATAGCGTTACTTTCTGATACTAAGGAGCAGGCATAGAAGCTGCTGAAATATGTTGAGGAAGCAGCACTCACAACTAGGCTCCGCATGAATGCCAAGAAAACCAAATGCATGTTATTTCACCAAACCCAAGCGGTACAGTTAAAAACCTCTGATAGAAGTAACCTAGACAACGTAGAGGACTTCAAATACCTGGGAGCTTGGATAGGTAGAAGCCAGCATGACATAAAAATACATGAAGCACTTGCTTGGAAGGCCTGCAATGCTCTGAACAAAGTGTGGAAATCCAGCCTTTGTCGAAAAATAAAAATCAGACTTTTCCAAGCTACTGTTCAAAGTGTTCTACTGTATGGAGATGAGACATGGACCATCACCAACAGACTCAAGAAATCTCTAGATGGATGCTACACTGGAATGCTGAGAACTGCACTCAACATTTGCTGGAAAGACAAAGTACCGAACAAAGACCTGTATGGAAACTTACAAAAGGTATCAGAAAACATCACAGATCGAAGGATGAGATTTGCCGGGCATTGCATGAGAAGAGAAAATGAGATAGTGTCTGACCTGCTATGGAGACCCAACACGGCCATATCTGTCGGCCGCCAAGCCTTTACATAATTGGACATCTTGGTGAAAGACACAGGACTGAATGATAAGGAGATGAAAGCATGCATGAGGGACAGAGTAATATGGCGAGCCGTCACGAAGACCGATCGAGATCGACGTATTAAGTATTAGTATTTATGGTTAAACTAATAGGCCTACTAATAGACGCGTGGAAAGTGTTAAGTATCCAGAAGAAATTCACATATTTTGCTAAATTATCAGCTTATCAATTTTGGACCAATTTTGAGGGAACACGCTGTAGAGTTAATATTGGGATATTTTAAAGCGAGTATGGTCAGTATTAACAGGTGAGTACACATATAGATGGCGGTATAACTTTCAAGGTGACGTGCAGACGACGCTTGACACGATTTGCCTAAATTTGCCAAATTGTTTTGGTTAAACACGTTATCACATTCCTAGGTACAATTAAATTAAATAATCCCAAAACCAATGGAGTTGGATAACTTTAGCTCCTCCAGTCTTAATGTCCTTTCTTGCAAGTTAAATTACAGTTTTTTAACTTCTCCGGTAATGTTAAATTAGTCACGTGTTTAGCTCGAAACTTCATATTAAGCACCTCAATTTTGAGGCGAAAAAATGGTAGAAATGGATAATCATAGGCAATAATACATCTTATATTCCGGCCTATAGTTTTATGATTATTAGGGAAATAATGACAATTTAAGTATTAGGCATTTCATAATTCTTCGCAGCATAAATAGTCAGCTATCTCCGTGGCCGAGTGTTTCCGCCGTTGGATACATAAATACTGATTCCAGGACTTGATTTTTTCGACGAGTGAGTCAGTTGTTTATTTGTCTCTATTCTTGTCACAAATTATGTTTTATCGTTGTTGTTTAAAGCATTTGTATAGTAAAACATTGGAATCTTGATTTATACAATACAAATGCTTTTTCCCGTCTGAAATATGACATTTGAAATATAATTGCGATATAGAAGAGAATATACGGGTTTTTCAAGAAACATGGCGGATCCTAGACTGGGTACCCGCGTCCCTCTATATGGCCGCCATCTTTAAAAATGGCGGACCAAATATAGAAACTGGGAAAATAGTACGTCCAAAAAGTGTGCGGTTTGTCGTGGAATTCCACGACAAAATACCAGTACCGAGCATGAGCGGCAACAACAGAAATACCACCTGATTGGTCCAATTCAAAGGCAGTGCGTCGAAAGATCGTCACGCTGCGCCACGGGGAGGCAAATCGTGCGCCCTATCGCGTCACGCGATGTACAATGCCGCGTGAAACTACTGGCGCTCTGTGGCGTGATGGTGCGTGAATAAGCTCATTTTTTCACGAATTTATTAGCGCACACTTTTAGAACTGTATTTTTTCCAGTCTTCACATTTGAGCACCCTCGCAGGGGCCGTGTGGAAAATCGGGAAGACAGGAGGATCCAGTCTAGGCGGATCCCGGGGCGCATTTTCCCCGTGTTGCCGGTGTGTTCTTACGATATCAGGGGTCTTGCCACTGTGATTTAGCGTGGCCGTCATCGTCTGGTGGCGTTCAAACGCGATAAAGGCTTGTGCACGAATATTGAAGGTAAAATTGTACGTTTGTGCGTTCGTGCTAATTTCGGATTGGCCAATACTTGATTATCCATACACGCTAATCCAACCAGCTACTGGCTACTTGCTTTATGACCTTGACTATTTAGACTTAGTACAGGCCTCTATGATGGTACCTGATATACAGGCTTGCTGCTTGCATGTCAGCACACGGTCACCTAAAGTAACTTACTTACACCATTATGCTTAAACCCTTGACTGCACACTGCTGAACGGTATTTCAAGTTTTTAGTAGCGCGGATTTCAAAACATTGGTCCCTTAGCGTGAGTATGTCCTTGAGGATTGCTTCTATTGTTTGCGTGCATGGCTGGACAAATATTAACAGTCTTTTGCCAAGTCTGTGCACAGTTGTATGAAGTGACATTGTTATTGTAAGAAAGTTTGAAAACTTATTGTATCTAAAGTTTTGATGAAAAATGAAATTGATAAATGTGGCTTGACCATTTTAATAAGCATAATTTAAGGATTAATTTGAAAATTACATAATTGGGCACACAAAAACTGGTTAAAAATTATTCCATTTAACACCTAATTAAATTATTAATTACGCGCGTAAATTAATTACACAGCAAACATGTTAACGAATGGCTTGACAGATTTGTGTGGCTAACCATAAATGTTTATTTCATGTTTAATTCATGAGAAAAATACACAACACCATTTGCGGTTTTTAAAAATATACCAAATGTTTGGAGGATAATATTTTAAATACTAAAGGGATATTGAATTGTCTGATCAGACCATTGTTTTAGGCACATCTTTACCTTTTAATTTGATACCTTGCAAGTCTGGTTTGGATACACAGTTACTATTTAATTATTTTAACGAGTTTGGTCATTAATTAAGACCAACAAAAAAATTAAATTTTTAAGTAAAGATTAATGTGAACTTTTTCTCAGACAGAATTATTGACAATGACCTTCATTTCCTGTAAATTTGGTGTTAATAGCATGTATAGATTTTGCTTGAAATTACAAAAGCAAATTGTTAATGTATTTCTTAATGATATGCTAATTATATGCAAATAAGGTCGTATTCTATTCTATAAGTTGTATTCTATAATATAATGCAGTCTCCTTATGTTACTTTTGGAATTAGAGCGCAATTTCAATAAAATGCACTTTTGGGGCATTTATGCTCTGTACAGATGCGCTGTTATAGCAGCAGTTACAACGCGGTCTATTGCCACTTCGTCCATTGCCAGTTCGTCCGATAGTGAGTTCGTCCATACCCATTCCGTCCAATCCCAGTTCGTCCATTAGCCATTTCGTCCAATAGCCACTTGGTCCAATAGCCACTTGGTCCAATAGCCACTTGGTCCAATCCATTTCGTCCAATAGCCACTTCGTCCAATGCCATTTCGTCCAATAACCACTTGGTCCAATAGCCATTTCGTCCAATAGCCACTTCGTCCAATGCCATTTCATCTAATGCCACTTTGTCCAATAGCCACTTCGTTCAACAACCACTTCGTCCATTACCACTTGGTCCTATATCCACTGCGTCCAATAGTCACTTCGTCCAATAGATACTTGGTCCAAAAGCCACTTCGTCCATTGTCACTTCGTCTAGGGGGCACACCACTAAATACGTCTCCCATTGAAATACACGCGTTTCGGCCCTTTTTCAAGACCGTATTTTTACCCCACGTAACAATGATGGAAGTTTTTATTTCGCATGAATGTATTAGATATGTGTTGAATTTTATTTTAAACTTGATTTTTCTTGACCCATCTAGATGAAATTTTTCGCTACGGTCACCTAAACAGCGCCCTCACCATTTTAAACCGATATTTTCGCTTCCTCACCGGTTCCGGTAACGATATCCTTCCGCAGCCTAGGCTCCCGTGCGTATTCGATTCCGACGATTTTTGACCACATTAGCAATGCTGAGGTTCTATTCTATCTTTTTCATAAAAAATAAGCAAGATTTACTTCTATTTGCTTCCCCTGGGACGATGATCAAATTGATATAGGTACTATTTCTCCGAACCCTACACCAAACGCGGAAGGATTTAGTGTAGTGCCCCCTTAGAAGCAAAACTTTTTTTGAGTTTTCATTCTTTTTTCTACATATTTCGAAAGAACAAGTATTTCTAAGATAAATTGCCAAAGCATACCTCTGTGCGATCTGTGGTTCTCAAATAAGAGCATTTTTCTGAAAAATGATGATGTCCCAAATGTTCATAAATCGTGTATAAATGCAAGAAATCACCCAGTCCGGCACCATCTGGTCCGGCACCATCTGGGCTGACATCGATTTTGGCGAACTATAGTGTATGCATTATCAATTGTTTCGTGAATAATGTAATACGAACTAACTTAACATTTAATAAACATTTGATTATAATATTACATACAGACAAAGTCCGACACAAATTCACTATTCTCTAGTTTTCAGTAATGGTAGCTCTAGAAGAGCTGTTTGGGTTTAAAAGGGTCTGTTTGAGAGATATTTCATGTGATCTTTCAATTCATGTGGTGATACATGGAGGTGAACACCCGCTGTAATTCTTCAAACCGTGGCATGTGATTCTCCTCTTGTTATCTGTCGAAGATTCTAACACCAAGTGGTCGCCTTCTGCGCACGTCCGCTTGACACACTCTATGGGACCACCCCCCCCCCCCCCCCCCCCCCCCCCCGGCATGGCGTTTCTCCCATGCATGTCAGGTCAGGTCTGCGGTTCTGTAAGATGTACACGGCTCTTGGAAGCGTGGTGATTACCTCCCTGTGTCCAGGATACCGCAGGTGACACCGGTGGTAACCATATCCTTGTTCCTACAATACACCCAATACGAACCAACTTCAATTTCTAAAACATTTCTGGTTAGGTATGCTGTAGTTTTGACAGTATCTACTGCTCATCCGTCAATCTATCACCGCTATTACCATGCCCCTTTTGATGATTCGTCAAAAGTTTAGTGGCCAAGGCTAGCATGATTGTGTTTAGATTTGATTTAAAATATTGTATTGTACTTTTATCCTAATGGTAGTAATCTTAAGAAACTTTATTGACAAATAAAACTGCGAAAATAGAGTGAAAATGAGAGTTTTTCAAGTAAAAGGTACCATAATAGGCCAAAAACAACACGTCTTCGAAGGGGGCACACCACTAAATACGTCTCCCATTGAAATACACGCGTTTCGGCCCTTTTTCAAGACCGTATTTTTACCCCACGTAACAATGATGGAAGTTTTTATTTCGCATGAATGTATTAGATATGTGTTGAATTTTATTTTAAACTTGATTTTTCTTGACCCATCTAGATGAAATTTTTCGCTACGGTCACCTAAACAGCGCCCTCACCATTTTAAACCGATATTTTCGCTTCCTCACCGGTTCCGGTAACGATATCCTTCCGCAGCCTAGGCTCCCGTGCGTATTCGATTCCGACGATTTTTGACCACATTAGCAATGCTGAGGTTCTATTCTATCTTTTTCATAAAAAATAAGCAAGATTTACTTCTATTTGCTTCCCCTGGGACGATGATCAAATTGATATAGGTACTATTTCTCCGAACCCTACACCAAACGCGGAAGGATTTAGTGTAGTGCCCCCTCTAGGGACAAGTTTTACTAGATATAGCCCGTATGCCACAACACGCCCTCTACGAACCGTCATGATAAATAATACCATCCATGACTGGCAAGTCAAGTTTGATTTCGTGCAGAGTTCGTAAAAATACGCGGGAGAACATTCATTCATTATTCTTTTGAGGGATAAAAGAGGCAATATTTGTGTATACTAATGTAATCAGCAGTGGCGTAGCCAGAGGGGGAGGGGTGGGGGGGGGGGGGGGGGGATCGCCCCACCCAAATATTGACTGTAGTGTCGGTTGAGATTGGCTCTGTCGGTTCATTTAACAAGAGGAATCATGAAATTTTGATGATCAAAAGTACACAGATGGAATTTTTACGCGCGCATTTGTCCCCAAAATGCAATATTGTTTTAATACAAGCCAAAATCGTTTAGAGCCAAAATGTACCTCAATCATAGCACACATAAGTGTAAAGTCGAATATTTTCGATCGCTACGCGCGCATTTCTTTAGTAAGAACAATCTTGTCGGTTTACTTTAAGTTCTCCCCCCCCCCCCCCCCTATATGGAAAACCTAGCTACGCCATTGGTAATCAGGGTGGCGTGTGGGAGGCTCCCCAATATTTCAATTAAGAGTGGCACTGTCAGTTTATCGAGCTAGATGTTATCACAACTACCTCTCAGATGTGTACTACATACAATAGCATTACAAAACAAAAGTACAAGAGTGTGTTATTGATTGATTGATTGAAATGCGATTCACGGAAAGTTATTAATAAATAGTAATTAAACAAAAGGCATGAGACTCAATAATTTTAAATGGATTTTAAAGAAAATGCCTTCAGGCCTCATGGGGCCCTCACATGTATCCGTGTGAGCTGAGCGGCCCCTTACGTGTGATAAATGGGTGCGGACGGCGGCACACACGGTGGGCCGTTTCCCGTCCGTTGAACACGTTCGGGGGACCTTGCCGGCCACCGGAGTTTTGAACATGCTCAAAACTCCTGGCGGGTGAGTAAAAGCGGCGGCGAACGATGAGAGCCCGGTATGAAGACGGTAAGGACGGCGCACAGGTTCGCACCTTGTTTCGCACCCGTTTCACACCCATTCGCAGGGCGGTGATGGACGGTGGTGGACGGTGTGGTGTACGTCGACCATCTTAGCGACGGACTGCGAATGGCCGCATGCAGCCTGGTAACCGTTCGCGGAACGGACTCTCAGCAGGCATGTTGCAACTCTCTAAATGTAAAAGAGCTAAAACTCACTCTTTTGAGAGCTCTAGGAAGGACAGCTCTTTTTTGGAGTGAAGTTCATTCTTAAAAGAGCGATTTTCACTCTAAAAAGAGTTAAAATCACTCTGAAAAGAGTGAAAATCACTCTGAATAGAGTGGAAATCACTCTTAAAAGAGTGACAAATCACTCTGAAAAGAGTGAACTTCACTTCTTAGAAGAGCCGTCCCTCCTAAAGCTCTCGAAAGAGTGAGGTTTAGCTCTTTTACATTTAGAGAGTAGCAGTAGCGTAGCCAGCGGGGGCAGGGGGGCAGACTGCCCTCCCCCCCCCCCCCCCCCCCCCCCCCGGACACCTAAAATGGGGACGGAGAAGCGGGAAAATGGGGACGGAGAAGCGGAAAAATGGGGACGATAAATTGTTCATGTAGTACATTTACTGTGCGACTTTTTTGGACTGTGCGATTTTTGTTGGACTGTGCGAATTATTTTGCCCCCCCCCCCCACCCCCAAATGGGGACGAGAAATTGTTTATGTAGTACATTTACTGTGCGATTTTTTGGACTGTGCGATTTTTCTTGGACTGTTCGATTTTTTTTGGACTGTGCGAAATGTTTGGACCGTGGACCCGGTGAGGCGGTGTTATGCACCCGGTAAGAACGGTAAGCTAGAAATGTATGAGGACGGTGAGCCCGGTACCCGACCGGTGAGGACCCGGTATAGACCATGTATATAACGTTATGGACCCGGTGGCCACAACAAAAGATTAATGCGCCCGTTGACATTTTTTACTGATTGTTTGGACTCTGTTGTTTTTCTATTAGACGGTAAGGTGGTCGCCTACCATTACCGCCATGCGAACGGGCGAGAAACGGGTGCGCCGTCTGTATACCGTCCTCAAACCGGGCTCTCACCGTTCGCCGCCGCTTTTACTCACCCGGCAAGAGTTTTGAGAATAGTCAAACTTCCTGCCGGGCGCGGATGTCCGGCAATGTCCCCGGCAACGTGTTCAACGGACGGGAAACGGCCCACCGTGTGACATCACCGTGTGACATCACCGTGTGACATCACCGTGTGCCACCGTCTGCACCAATTTATCACACGGCAATGGGCCGGCCAGCTCACACGGATACATGTGAGTACAAATGTATTTTACAGAGATTCCCGGAATGTGAGCGAAGCGGCGAGCTTGAGCGCTCAGCTTATACAGGGCAGTTTGATGACGTTATCAAGGCGGTTCGGTCGGTACCCAAGCGTTTCGGCCGGTGAGGACCTGGTGAGGAGGTGGTATGAGCCCGGTTCCAGACCGATAAGGACCCGGTATAGAACAGTATGAACCCGGTGACAAAAAAAAAATCAATGCGGCCGTTGACATGTTTTGCTGATTGTTCACCGTGTTGGACTCTGTTGTTTTTCTATAAGACGGTAAGGGGCCGCCCAGCTCACACGGATACATGTGAGGGCCCCATCAGAGTCAGTATTTTGAAGAAATCGCCGAAACCTCAAGATGCAACGTGGACTTTCCAATTCGTTATGGGTAGATGCATTTTGATAGAAGCAATAGAACTATTGTAGTACTCTCGATGGCTCAATTAGTGAAGCAGACAGATGAAAGCGCGAGGAAGGTTGTGTTATTAAGCTGACCAGTGCTCTAGTTAATCACCGATCTTTTTCCGATGCTTTTAACAATAGAAAAAAATACCGTTTTAATACCGTGGTAAAATCGGTATAAAAACGCTATAAAATCACTTGAGAGTTTGGATATGGCCCCTAAGTGAATCGGAAAGGGGTGTAATAAATTGATTTCGTCGATTAACAAGTTTTAAAGTGATAATCGACGAAACGGCGGCAGTACTACGTTAAGATCCAATGGAGACTTCCCAATTTGGTATGGGTAGATGTATTTTGATGGAAGTAATACTTCAAAACTGTATTTGAGTTCGCAAGTGAATGGGAAAGGGTATAATAAATTTATTTCGTCGATAATAACTTTTTAAAAGTGATAATCGACGAAACGGCGGTAGTATATACTACCTTATAACCTTAAGATGCAACTAGGACTTTCCAATTCGTTAGGATAGAAGCAATACTTTAAAACTGCGTTAAGTTTGCAAGAGAATAGTAAAGGGGCGTAGTAAATTCATTTCGTCGATTATCCCTGTTTAAAAGTATTAATCGACGAAACGGTAGTAGTACTACCTTCAGATGCAATGGGGACGTCTAATTCGGTATGGTTAGATGCATTTTTTCATCATTTGCACTCATCTTGCCTTATTTCGCTCTGGTTTCGTCTTATTTTGCCTCGTTTCACTTTATTTCGCCTCGTTTCGCATTGCTTCGCATTGTTTCGCCTCGTTTCGCTTCGTTTCGTTTCGTTTCGTCGATTATAATAAGCCGATATTAGTACAAACAAAATCAATGAGAAGCTTGTCATTAGGTTACGATTTCGGTTCATTTGGTTCATTAGTTTTATTTCTATAATGTAGAACTTCATGGGCATTTACAATTTGTCAATATGTATCAAAAAACGCCAGAAAATTGGACGAAGTGGAAGTGGGAATGGACGAAGTGGGAATGAACGAAGTTAGAATGGACGATGTGGCTATAGGACGAAGTGGCTATTGAATGAAGTGGGAATGGACGAAGTGGCTATCGGACGAAGTGGGAATGGACGAAGTGGCTATTGAACGAAGTGGCTATTGGACGAAGTGGCTATTGGACGAAGTGGCTATTGGACGAAGTGGCTATTGGACGGAAGTATTGGATGACGTGGCTATTGGACGAAGTGGCTATTGGACGAAGTGGCTATGAACGGAAGTGGCTATTTGATGAAGTTGCCATTGGACGAATACGAAGTGGCTATTGGACGAAGTGGCTATTGGACGAAGTGGCTAATGGACCCCCTATTACAATGGTATTAATTTTAGGACCCCAACCCCTTTTTTTCTGTGTAAAAAAACCTATGACCCCCGGGATACATGGGACCCCCCCCCCCCCCCCCCCCCCCCCCCCCCCTCGCCCCATCCATACCGAAGAAAATGACAGCCCCTAAAACTAGTTAGCATACCCACTTTTTACGTCTCACGGTATATGTCGCAATACAAACAAAACAGTGAGTTTCTTTGCGCTTATAAATCGTACTTGACTCGTGCTGGTACCCTTCTCCTTCCCGCGTTCACCCATCTATAGAATGAGTTGTGTGAAGCGCGTTGATGCAGGGAATACATACCAAAGGTTACTACTAACATCCTTACACGTGTATAGCATGATTTTGCACAATGAAAGAGATAAACCTGGTTTTTGATCGATTAACCTGGTTTATCGATTCCATAAACCTGGTTTATCGATTCGATAAACTAGGTTTATCGATTCAAAAAACCAGGTTTATCGATTCGAAAAACCAGGTTTATCGAAATCGATAAGCAAGGTTTTGAAAATACAGTGGTTTATCGTTTATCGATCGAAAAACCAGGTTTATCAGCCGATAAGCAAGGTTTTCGATAAACCAGGTTTATCGGTCGATAAACCTGGTTTTTCGAATTCGATAAGTTAGATTTTCGATAAACCAGGTTTATCGGTCGGTAGATGCATTTTGATAGAAGCAATACTTTAGCACTGCATTAAGTTTCTAAGGGCGCGTTCCCACTGTGGCTGTTTGATACCAGGACGTGGACTCGATGCTACATCGAGTCTACTTCCAAGCCTAGTGGGAACGCGTAATAAGGGGGTTCGACCCTACATCCACGATGTAGGGTCGAATCCTACTCGAAGAGGTAGTCTCGCACCTAGGACGTGGTATCAAAATCGCTAGTGAGAACGCGTTTACATTATCGTATGTGGACTCGTACCACTTGTTCCACAATAACAAGTCATTGCGCTGCGTCACACTGCGCCGCCGTCAGTCGCGCGCTTCAAAATGCAATTTCACGCGGCCAAATGTCATGCACGCGTGGTAATTTACGCAGTAAGTACGCACGGCGCACTTGCTTAAACTTGTAAACAAGTAACATCCGGGTAAGTGGACTCGATACCACATCGGTATTTTGATGTATTTGATCACACAATGAGAACGCAACATCAATGTTTTGCATGTAGACTCGCACCTAGGTATGAGTCCACATTCGCACAGTGAGAACACGCCCTAAGTGAATCGGAAAGGGGTGTAATAAATTTATTTCGTCGATGATTAATTTTTAAAGTGATAATCGATGAAACGGCGGCAGTACTACCTTAAGATCCAATGAACACTCCCCAATTTAGTATGGATAGATGTACTTTGATGGAAGCAATACTTCAAAACTGTACTTGAGTTTGCAAGTGAATGAGAAAGGGGCGTTATAAATTTTATTTCGTCGATTATCACTTTTTGAAATTGACAATCGTTAGATTCAGGTCCAGTATCGAATGCCGGTTAGAACAGGTGGCCTCTTTTACTTTCTTGTCGCAGTCAACATTGCTTCTGCACCAGGTATCACAGTTTGTGGCACTTTGGTGACGAATAAACAGCCTACATCAACTTTGGTATAAAACAGTTGAGGATAACTAAGGAAGTGCTATTAATACGAGTAAGTATAGCATAGTTCTCCCGTGCAAAACTGAGTTGACAAAATTGTTACTGAAAATCACGCAATCCATGAAGTAAATGGATCGAGATCGTACATAATACATAAATTCTTTAGACTACAGTGTCACTACACTCTATTTTATCAATCCTCAGCTGTGATCAACAGTGCACAATATTTAACATGTTTACAGCCTCTCTCACCTACGATTTTAAACTACTGTACATTTGTTTATAATTTATTTCACAATTTATGATATGTACATGTTATTAAAAACAACTGTGTGCATGCCAGTCATGGGAGTTAATGCGTGAATTTATTTTGAAATCCTCAGTTGTTGTTCTGGTCATTCGGAATTGTCCCGAAGAGGCGCACAATTCATCAGACCAGAACAACAACCTCTGATTTCAAAACAATTTCACAAAAACAGTAGTTACGCAGTCATTATTCTCTAATCGGTAAAGTGTGTATTAAATTAATATGCTTCAAATATTAGAAGTGTTTAAACTTTCAACTTTCACCGCTTTTTTATCAAACACATTGTATGTGTCGCGTTAAGTAGTATTAATGTTGTTGCCGCAATAGACTATCAATACTCATACAGTTTACCGGGCTTTTCAAATAGGCTTGTCATACAGGTGTGGGCGAAACAGACATAGTGGCGCACAACATTTCAATAGAGATAAGCATCCCCTCTTCTTGAAGATCTATGGTTGTAGACAACTCAGACAAAGCAAAAAGGTGGGACAGCTGATAAAATCGTTTTCACACGCTGAAAAGAGACTCCCTGGACAAACAATCACACAAGCTGTAGTATAAGTGAACCAAATAACCCTAATGATGTTTATACACGATCTAACTTAAACTAATAGTTCTACTAATTAGCATGATGAAGCATCAGACAAATGGCAAACAGGTTTTCAATGGGCATTCAATTATTTGAAGTTGCCTAAAGATCCCTGCGTGAGGTTAAAAATAAATTCATTACAAATGACAATAACACAGTAGCGGGCACACAGTAGGTGCAATAATTGAGGATATGAAAACACGAGGAATGGAAAATCACTAATTGCTTGCACGAATACCATTTATATTAAACTGTTGGTTTACCATCAAATATTACGCCATATCAATTTTGAAACTGTGGTATGTATGTAATGCAATCAAGCTTTACTCGATTTACTTTAGTACTAGTTTTACATAGCCCAGTACCCACCTGCTACTACCCTTCATGTAGATAGGCAAGAAAGTTTGGAGGCAATAGGTGGTGGAAACCAAGGTCAAACACATAACTATTGGATGTCCTACTAGCTTCCGGAGTAAATGTGGTCTAACGCTGCAGGCCTACAAAATCCACGAGAACGCGGGAACGGATTTCCAAGTAAGAAAACATGGGTCACAGAAAAAAGTGCAAGACAAATAAATGAATATCTTACTCCGATTTAGCTTCATGCTATAATTATTACAAATGTCATATTTATGAATATATATATTAATAATAAAGTGTCTTAGATTGACGGTCTTTACTCTCAAAACGGTTAAACCCTCCAATTAACTCTGCTTCTTCCTACCCATGTAGGCGCTTCAACTGTTTGGTTTTTTTCAGCTGGATGCCACCATGCAGGGGCCTGTGGATCATCTTCGGACCTTGCCTGCAAATTCACTATTAACATGGCTTAACTTTGAATTATTTATGCGAAGCGCGCAGAAATTGGTTATTTTAATACTAAGATATGTTCTAGATGACGTTAAAACATCATTTTTAGCGGGGACATCCACCACATGAATTAGGGGGCCTGTTTGCGCCACCTATGGTCGATCGGAGGGACAGGGGAATGTTGTTCGTGAAGTCAGCTGATCCTACTTATCATGCTTATTGGTATATTTTTAGGCAAGGTTGGTTTTCAAAGACTTTAAGTAAAATGCTCAATCAAACTTGCCTTGTAATGAAATATTGGTTTTCACAGAAATGCCTGTATGAAATCCTGTTATTCAGATTAATCGGTGTAATAGCAAATACATAAATCTATCAGTAGCCAGTGGCGTAGCCAGAGGGATGAAGGGAGGGGGAGTGCCCACCTCTCTGAGAGAAAAAAAAATGAGCGACAAAATCGGGAAGGAAAAGGGGAAGGAGAAAAAAAGGAAAAGGAGAAAAAGGAGAAGGAGAGAAAAAGGAGAAAAAAGGAAAAAGGAAAAAAGGAAAAAAGGAAAAAGGATAATATATAAAAGGAAGAAGGAAAATGTAAGAAGCATTTAGAACTGTCATGCTGACCACTGGCCTCGGCGACACGCAGTGGTCGAGCCCTGTTGCCATAGTGAGGTAGGAATAAAGTCATTGAAATGATTTTAAAAAATGAAAGATTTGCCGGTGGGAAAATGTGGATAGATCTATAAAATCGGCTCACTAAAACGTCTAATATAATGACATTGGTAATAGCATTTAATCGATTTTAAATAGTTAGATTATAATATTGCGCAGCTCTAGCAGTTGCCTCGATAGCTCAATCGTTAAGAGCGTTGTGTATTAATACAAAGTTTGCAGGTTCGAATCCTCACATGGTTTTTTTTTAAATAAATGAATCGGTATTTAAATGAGCCAACCAAAACAAGTCAAACGGGGCGTCTTGGAAATAGTTCCTCTCTATAAAATTAGATATTAATAAATTATTCGCCAAGATTTTGATAAATTAGCACGGTTGGTGTAGTGGAGGGAACGTCGACACGGGGAGCGAAAGGTTGTGAGTTCGACCCCCGTTATGATCACTTTTGTTTTATATGCGGGTCTTGCCGCTTGATTTTTTTTGGCCTGCCAGCATCATCTGTATGCGTGCCCACACACTTATCAAACTGCGTGATACATTTCACGGACATGAATTATGCTATTGAGCTAATTCGTGAAGGGCGCCGCTCATTAAATGACGTCACTCGCATCATCCGGGTTTTCCCGATGTCAGCAGAAAATTCCAAATCGATTCACTGGTAAATTGACTTCGTACATTGAACGGCTGCGCAGAAGATTTTTTCAAGCCAATGATTGCCCTTGTGTCAGTTTTTCTGTATTGGCGCTAATCGATATATAATTGAACATACTTTTTACCGGTTCAAAATTGGTCAAGCCAGTCGAGAGTAACAGAATTGTCAAAAATCTTCTTCCGATATTTTTGGAACGCCAAATTTGTAAGTTTGAAATTCTAGGTCGAGTAAAATGATGTGCTTATTTGTTGTCTGTGAGCTTTTGTGAATTTTTTCCCGAATTGGAGTATTTTTTATTGAAAATAGACAGTTCAAATTAAATGTTGGTTCCAAATTCAACAGACAGCACATGTATTTAGGTACACAGCAACAGCAATATTCACAGGCACCATTTGAGAAAAAACGATGCCCGGCTATGCAAGGAAGTGTACAGGTGTGTAGCGGGGATGAACATGTACACAAAAATCGCATCTGCGCATGCTCCTGTCGCGATCTAAATCCAACACACAAGCAATGGGCGAGTTTTATAAGTGCCACACGGACAGCGCTGCTGGCGTTGACCGAAATGACACCATTTTTGTGTTCGAAAAAGTCAAAGTTTTTTACCGTTCTTTCAAAAATAAGGAGTATAATCACAATACAAACACATTTTGTGCGAGAGAAACACACACATTTGGCAAAAATGGCACAATAAAAATCCGTTCGTTATAAATTTAATGGATATGGTTAGATAATAAAACTATCACAATTATACTCGTCGATCTCTGTGGCGTGCATAGGTTGGCCATGTCGTTGGCAATCAGCAATCACGGGTTCGATTCCCGAATATTCCTATTTCTATTTTTTAAACTTGATGGTGGATTAATGTAACATCATTGTTATGTCAATTTTTATAAATTATAAAGGCCGCCCATGCGGTTATAGTTTTCTTTTTATTTATTTATCTATCATAAATTTATCTCATTTTACCAGTGTGCCCAACAATTTCTCCTTTGCACACTTTGTTTATACATTCACTTTTAGCTTGTATAGCTAGGCTAATAATATACAATTGTAAGCAAGTTTGCTTTATTTTTTCAACGATACGTATCACGTGATAACCACGATCGTTTTTGCAAAATATCGCAAAATGGCGCGGTACCCCCCCCCCCCCCCCCCCCCAACCCCCTAAGCCCTGTCACACCTGGCGTATGGCCTGAACGTATGCCAACGTATACAAAAAGTAGCTCAAAAATTGTCAGAGTCCAAGAACGTCCAACTTCCCAACGAATTGCATATGGACCGGTCACACCATGGGGTATCGCCTGAACGTATGCCGCGCCGACGAATACACAAAATAGCTCGAAAATTGTCAGAGTCCAAGAACGTCCAACTTCCCAACGAATTGCAATATTTTGATTTTTATCAATGCTAGATAGCTATTTTCAGCCGAAGTACATAAACGTATACCAACTTACGAGTAACGTAACTCTAACGTTTGTCACCGTATGTCAACGTATGTCTAACGTTCCACGACCTTACCGGGAACTTATGCAGAACGTATTAAGCACACGTTGAGTACGCTGAGAAATTTTGAACATGCTCAATAATTTTTTGCCGAATTTTCACAGCGTATATCACAGCGTGCTCTTAACGTAAACGACGTATCCCCAACTTACCCCTAACTTATAAGTTATATAAGCGTACACCACCGTACACCACCGTATTTTCGATGTTTTCGCATACGTTGGCATACGTTCAGGCCATACGCCATGGTGTGACAGGCCCTTAAAGCCCTGTCACACCATAGCGTATGGCCTGAACATGGCCTGAACGTATGCCGAAGTATCCAAAAAAATAGCTCGATATTTGTCAGAGTCCAAGAACGTCCAAGAACGTCCAACTTCTCAACGAATTGCGTAGGAAAAGTCGACATCGGTGATGGAATGGATGTATCCATAGCGTGTCCATACCGTATTGAACGTATACATAGCGTATGACTAACGTATTGATAGCGTATCACTAACTTATAACAAACTTATCACAGCGTATCACAGCGTATGCGAGCGTATGACCAACGTATGCTTAACGTATGTAGCGCATGTTTGCCGTGTTCGACGTATCCTCAGTGTATCCTCGGCGTACAACGAACACGTGACTTATGCCGCTGCAGAAATTGAGTTTCGTACACGGCAGGACAAGTGTTGCCAGTTCAAGTAAACGCAGCCTAGATGATAACTATTAAATATCTAGAAGGATAAATCTATAGGTCCAACCTATAACTTACGAGTTACGTACCTCTAACGTACGTCAGCGTATGTAAACGTATTTCTAACGTATGTCAGCGTATGCAAACGTATGTCTAACGTACCACGAACCTATCGGGAACTTATGCAGAACGTATTAAGCACACGTTGAGTACGTCGAGAAATTTTGAACATGCTCAATAATTTTTCGCGGGCTCGACGTGTTCCAAAGTTTCACAGCGTGTATGTAATAGCGTGTTCTTAACGTTAACGACGTATCCCCAACTTACTCCTAACTTATATCAGCGCACACCAACGTACACTAATGTATTTTTCGATATTTCGCATACGTTGGCATAGGTTCAGGCGATACGCCATGGTGTGACAGGGCCTTAAGGTAGGGGGTAGGGGGTAGGGGGTAGGGGTGGGGGTACCGCGCCATTTTGCGATATATTGCGAAAACGATCGTGGTTATCACGTGATACGTACAGTTGAAAGAATAATTGACACTGATTTAACGAAATGCACTTTGGGATTGTGTTACCAGCCTAAAATCAAAGAGGTCGCAAACTTGCTTACGATTGTATATTAGCATAGCTATAACAAGCTAAAAGTGACATCTCTGAATGTATAAACAAAGTGTGCAAAGGAGAAATTGTTGGGCACACTGGTAAAATGATTTTACAACAAGTTTTGCTATCAATATCAAACTGAACTCAATTTAAATCACTTATTTATCGAGCAATAATATAATTGTTTACGCATTTTAATTGTTAAGATACAAAGTTAAATATATTGAGAGTTAAATGATAGATAAAAAAATAAAAATAAAACTGTAAACGCATGGGCGGTCTTCATAATTTATAAAAAATTACATAACAATGATGTTACATTAATCCACCATCAAGTTTAAAAGATAGAAAAATAAAAGGATAACAAGCAATTTACGGGAATCGAACCCGTGATTGCCGATTGCCAACAACATGGCCAACGTATGCACGCCATAGAGACCGATGAGTATAAGTGTAATCAGTGTGCGACTGAACCATGTCGTGACGTGACGTGACGTGTTGCATTATTCATGTTACGATCTGTTATACACAGCGAACATGCACCGGGGTCATGGGTTAATGCACTGTGTAATTCTACATTCCCGGCAAACACTCTGTTCAAAGAGGTCGCAAACTTGCTTACAATTGTATATAAGCCTAGCTATAACAAGCTAAAAGTGACATCTCTGAATGTATAAACAAAGTGTGCAAAGGAGAAATTGTTGGGCACACTGGTAAAATGGTTTTACAACAAGTTTTGCTATCATTATCAAACTGAATTCAAGTTAAATCACTTATTTATCGAGCAATAATATAATTGTTTATGCATTATAATTGTTTAGATACAAAGTTAAATAAATCAAGAGTTAAATGATAGATAAATGAATAAAAAGAAAACTATAAACGCATGTGCGGCCTTTATCATTTATACAAATTGACATAGCAATGATGTTACATTAATCCACCATCAAGTTTAAAAAATAGAAAAATAAAAGGATAACAAGGAATATTCGGGAATCGAACCCGTGATTGTCGATTGCCAACGACATGGCCAACGTATGCACGCCACAGAGATCGACGAGTATAATTTTATTATTTAGCCATATCCATTTATTTATAACGAACGGATTTTTATTGTGCCATTTTTACCAAATGTGTGTGTTTCTCTCGCACAAAATGTGTTTGTAATGTTATTATACGCCTTATTTTTGAAAGAACGGTACTCTCCCTGTATCACTATCAATCCAATGTTTAAAATACAAAGTATATTTTCCCAAATGATCTGACTTTGACCTTTAATGAGTTATTAATTGGTAAGTTTTTATTTACTAGATCTGAGTTAAACCTTGATATACCAATAAACGATTGGGCATTCTTTGCTTCAACAAAATTCATGTTTAGAATTAAAAAGGTTGTTCCACCAACCTTTAGATAACGTTTAAAAAGGCATGTCCATTTACAATCATCATCATACATATAACGTTCTAACCATATACATTTCAATGCTATTCATTGAGATTTGAAATCACACATTTTTATTTCTCCCATATTGTAATTTCGAATGACACTTGAGTATTTCTCTTTATTTTCTCGGGTTTTTTATTCCATAGGAAATTGAAAAGAATTGAGTTCACTTCGTTCGTAAAGTTTTCAGTAACGGGTAGACAAGACATTAAAAATGTTAAATCGGATAAGCCACGAGATTTATAATAATTGCTTTATATACTATACAACGTTAGCTTTCTTTTGATACCATGAATTTCACAATTTGAATTAGTCTATCTTTTTTCAAATAACTTGATAATTAGTATATCAAATTCTGGATGAGTCAATAACCTTTAGATCCGTGGCGATACGTTCGAGTCAAATAAGATCATAGCTGAACGGCCACAGATAAATAACCTTTTATTCGATTGGCTAAACCACTGCTAGTGTAAACATAACAATAATTTATCACGTTTACGCCCAGTTTTAGTTGTTTTCTTAACTCGACCTCAAGGGAGCACCACACCAAATATCTTTCTCATTGAAATACGTGTAAAAGTGCCATATTTCAAGACACCTTTTCTACCCTCCGGTTACATTTATGGCATACTTGTCACCTATGACCATTTTCAGTAACATCTCAACTTTAATTTAAGCCTTGTTCCATGAGGGGTTATTAAGCTAAATTTTCCGCTACGGACCTGCACATAGCGCCCTCACTTTTTCACGTTTTCTGGCATGCCTGTTTACCATTTAGGCAGGTGCTTACGCCCTGGGCACTATTTAGGTCGATCAATTAAAAATATCGTATTTTATCATTGTAGGTGCAACGGGTAGGTCCCATTCGTTCATTTAAATACAAACATACTATCCCCGGAGAAACAAATTGCCCGAAAACCTCACATTTACAAGCCTAGTCTTCGTGCTTTTCCGGAACTATTATAGGATTACACGAATTGCGCATTGATTTGGTACAGTGCTCCCTCAAGGAAGTTTGGTACGGGTGACTATATTAAGCATGACGTACAAATGTAGATTGAAATGCCTTGCTTCAAGTTAGTAGTCTTCGACCTCGGGTCTGTACACAAACTGGTGTGTGTATTCGTGGATGGCATACTTCTAGCCTTCACTGGGGATGGTCGAAACGCACTTCTTATAAACTGAGAAAATGTTTTACTTTAAATATGCAACGTTAGGATTAGCGCTATTTATATTGAATATAGGAGACGCAACTGGTAAGTATATATCATTTGCTTAAAATAAGGAAAAGAAAAGTATTTGAGAAAATGTCAGTTAAAACTAACTAATTCCATGAATCCATGAGATATTGAAAAAAGCCATCTAAACCTGATAATTTGATGTTTATTCTTTGAATAATTTTTCTTCGTGTTAATCATTATATTTTCATAACCCGTAGTTTAAGTTATTTACTATATTACAATAACACGCGATGAAAGCCAAAACCAAGCCTCGAAATTAAATTGACGGATCAAATCGGAAAAGACATAAGCCTGCCCAACGACTACGAGAAACGGAATTTCAAAGTTGTTCTCTTATATTTTTGATGTTGTTCTCTATGTTTGGGCTTTTATCTTATTCCTGTTCCACGCCACTTTCATTGGCTTTTTTACCGTGCCCATTTGTATTTACTTGTATCATGAATATTTTCTGAGTTGCAGTGAATCAGTTTGATTTGTAAACACTCAGTTCATTAACTGTGTTAATGTATTGGGCTATTGTTCACATTTGCTCTTTATATACAAAAAAATTAATAAAAATCATTTACACATCCACTCTTCAATGTTATCCAATCAGCTATGCTGGGGATTTGTTTGTTTGGTTTAGTGTTGTTGTGTTTGCTTATATTTGTCATTTGTTTGTTTTTGTTTTGTGTTTGCTTGTTTGTTTGTCGGGGTGTTTGTATTTTTTATTTTTGTTGTTGTTTGTTTTGGTGCTGGGTTGTTGGTATACATATTTGTTTGTTTTTGGTGTTTTGGTTTTTGGTGGGTTTTCTTATTTGTCCATTTGATCATAGATCGAGGGTTTTTGCCTTTGACACCCAATTTCTCAGTCTAAAAGTTGATATACAAAATTAATTAAATTTGTTAGCTCAAATAATCCTTCGTCTCAAACCAAGCGTAGGGCCTATAATCAATTACGTGTTGATATTATCGTGTGTGGTTTGTTGTTGTCAAATCAAATCATCTATATATCGCACGGTGCCGCTATTTAAAGAGTACCTTGTGAGGTATCTAAACATTAGAGACATCGAGTGCCGAGAAAAAAAGTTTTTCCGTTTCAAGAGAACGAAAAAAACGGAGAGCCCATTTCACTTGAGGGCGTTAAAATTTGAGTTCTTGTAACGTGTACCTGTCAATTCGTGCAATCATTGCATTTTCGCTTTTCAACCCTAAATATTTGCAAACAAATTAAAATCTTAACAAATTGAGGGCAGCCAAAGTTTCAGAATTCCTCACCTTTGATCCCAACATCTCGCAATACAGGTCGAAATAATACATTTTTTTAAGCCTATATACCACGATAAGACTACGATTTTCTAGGCGATTTTAAATGATTTTTTAGAATAAGAGTGATAGTGTTTTCCTTAAATACAAGCCTTGTATTATGTAGTGTTAATTTCTTAACATTATCTCAGAGATGGAGAGACATATTATGGTCAAAAATCAGCAAAATATTAATTTATCTTCAATCTTGAAAATTACTGAGACGGGAGGTCCCTTAAAAACGTATTCCCGTTCCCAAGCCCGCCCTATATTGAAATATCGAACAAATTCGTCACCCAGAGGAAGACAGACTCCCTTCACTCGCAAAAATTGACAGCAGTGCGTCACTAAATAGCACGCCCTCAAGCAGAATGCGCCGCCGTTCCGGAGCAGACTGGTCAGGTTGGTAATACACTGTCCGATATGCCCTCAAGAAAGACTGTTATCACAGCAGACCTCCCCCATTGATTGATATAACCGATGCACATCTGGAAATTTACAGATTTTTCAGTTATTTAATTGTCATGGCTAATTGCAAACTGCTTGACAAGCTGAGCGACGCCATTTGGTTCTACCCGTGGCGTCCAGATTACACGTATATTGTAGTCTTTCTAAGTCCCGGGTTCTAAGTCCGCTAAAACCTAGAACTTGAATCGGTCACTCACGGTAATCTAATACACTGATTTCCAACGGCCTACGGCCCGTCCCCGACATCAGCGACCGATATCAGTTCTACTACATACATGTATAACCATGCTACACAATGTAATAAAGCAAAGGGATGTTAATTGCTAAGCCTGAGCCGCAAATGAGATTGAATCAATTCAAGACTACTGTAAAACAAGTTAATTTCGCGAGCAATTTAATTTCGCAAATTTCACGAGAGGCTCAAATTCGCGAAATTATATCCCCGCGAATTAATGTGTTTGAAGATGATAGTAGTGGTAGCATAATTCGACAGCTTGTACACTAGATACAAATTGATACAGGTATTCATACAAACAAAGCTTAATTGACACGCACGATTCATAAAGTCATTGTAATGATATTATGTTGAAAATCGCGTTATATTTTTGACTTTATAAATATTATAAATTTCACGTTAAAGATATTTGATCTAATACTACCAGTTCCTTTGTATTTTATAATGCAAAAATAACATTTGCACTTATGACCTTCTTCCATTCAGATATTTCAAGTGATTCGTACAAGACGGTCGTAAGTGCCACATACGACCTTCTTGTATCAAGTAGAAAATACGGCTACATGTAGCACTTACGACATTGACTACTTGTTGATTACTAGTAGGCCTATTCATACTTGTGAGATTTTGAAAAAGAAAGAGAAACAACTCTGCCGTCGTTTACTGTCAAATTTATATATCCCAAAATACGAGACACCTCATTCTTCTGAAAAAACCAGTCAAAATGCACCCTCTTGCATTCAGCTGACGATAATGACTTTATCATATCAAATTATTGGTAAAAATGTTGTTGTTCCCCTTCGTGAAGATCTCCCCAGTCACATGATGTTAAACTTGAATTAAAGCAGTGGCGTAGCGTCATAGGGGCACAGGGGCACGCACCCCAATGATTTTCGGAGGAAAAAAGGAAAGGAGAAGGGAAGGGGAAAAGCTGGGGGCAAAGAAAGGGAGAATCATTTATCGTCAGGACGGTGTTTAATTCGGATCGAGAATCATTAGGCCTAAAAAAAAAAAGTTTGATTGCCGTAACCCGACCGACCCTATTTTTACCGCCGACCCTAAACATTTTTGTGTGGGGGTGTGTGTGAGAAAAAGAAAAAAAACATAGGCCTATGTGTCAGAGAAACAGTGAAAATGTGTATTTGTGCCATTTGTTTATGTCTGCATGGTATATGTGTGCTGGTATATACAATTTCATGGACGTTTAATAGATTTTTTTTTTAAATAATAATAATTTTTAAAAATCCGACCTACCTACCCTATTTTTTTTTGATGTTACGCAAATCAAACGGGGGAGGTACTCACGGCCAGATCCAGACGATAGCGCGGCGCGCGTATCATTGTTGCAAGATCGTGCCCTGGTATCTTTCGAACACTAAAATGCGAGTTCCGGGATCCGCCGTGGTGTTTCCTGAAAAAGCCGTATTATTTGCAATTTTATTTCAGTGCCATATTTCAGAGAAAAAAACATTTGTAAAGTATAAATAAAGTTCTAATGTTTAATTGAACAACGTAATTTGAGACCAAAAAATGAAAGGGAGAAAAGAGAAAAGGGAAAGGGACGAGAGAGCCAGTGGGGTACTAGGGGATGGCTCAGCAGGTCACCCTTCGCCCCCCTTGACGAAAGAGTAAAAAAGGAGGAAGAGGTGAAGAAGGAGGAAGAATAGAAGGAGGAAGAGGAGAAGGAGGTAAGGAAGGATTTATAGAAAGAGTAGGGCATATGCAGCGCAAGGGGGGTTACGGGTTCAAGTTCCCCTCATTTTAATGTGGGGTCGTTAAAACATTATACTTAAATCATGAAAATAACTTCTTTCATACATATAACAAAATAGATATCTAGCATTTTGACATGATTGATAAAAAAAAAACTTTATTGGAAATGAAGTGGTGGCTTTTCAATAAAATATTGGTGAAAAGTATACACCACATCGCACCAAATGGGTTCTAAAATGCAAACAATTTCCACTTGTGAGGAGGGCACATTCCCCCTCATACTTCCCCTTTAGTAAATGAAATTTTAGATTCGCGAAATTACGCTGCCGCGAAACTAGTGATGATTAGCAAAACGCTTTCTTTCTTTCTTTCTTTTCTTTCTTTCTTTCATTCTTCTTTTCTTTCTTTCTTTCTTTCTTTCTTTCTTTCTGTCTTTCTTTTTTTTCTTTATTTCTTTCATTCTTTCTTTCTTTCTTTGTTTCTTCTTTCTTTCATTCTTTCTTTTAATTTCATCTATTTATTTTTATTTTATTTTAAAGCTCAATATTTATATTGCGAACCTGAAAGTTGTGAGTTCACAGAAGGCGATATGGTCAAATTGTTTGCTTCAATAGACTCATCCGAACAGGCTTCAGGTATGTTCAGATTTTAGCATTCGTCGTAGGTCTGCACTTTAATCAAACTTTGGTATAGGGTTTATGAGTATAGTGCACACGGAACCATGGAGTCGGGTTTTTATACGGTTGCCATGTCATGTTATAGATGTCAACAATTAAGCTTGATAAAATTGCTCGGCGGTTTTGGAGTTTGTTTTGGAAGTTTGTTTTCTGACTCCAGACACTAAAGGTTCGTCAAAACATATGAAAGATGATACTACCCCACGTATCGTATCTTTCCACCATACATAAGTCAGCTCTCACAAATAATGTTCTGGACTCTATCCATGTGATTAAATTGAAAGAGGCAAAGGTCATAAGTACAGAACAAGATCGAAATGCCGAATTGGAAGATTTAACTATCTTTAAAACAGTCGACATTTTGCCTAGAGATTGAAAATGTGCATACAAAATTCAATTTGTGATTGAAATGGAGGTGCCAGGGCACGTAAAACCCATTAATGAAATCACTTCTTAAAAGTTATTCTAATGCTGAAATTATAAGATCCTATTCTTCCAATCTCTATTAGTCATTCAAACCAACCGAGGGATTCCAGAGGGCTACGGACCGATAAGTGGAAACATTGATTACGCTCAACCCGCTCTGGACTATACACCAATCGTCGTCGAGTCTGATTACTCCATATATATCGACGTAGAGTTAGTAGATGATTGTGATGTTGAAAATGATGAAGTGTTCACCGTAGATTTGTTTGAGTATTACACATCAAACAATGGTAACAATGGTAACAATGGTAACAATGGGAACAATGGGAACAATAGACGTCGGAGAGAAGTTTCTTCTGAGCTTTCATATTCCGAGGTTGTACTAATTAAAGATAATGATGGTAAGATCATATTTTGAAGGCAGCGGGACATTTACGTCACAGTGGTCAAAATAATACCCCCCCCCCCCCCATGCTTTTTTTTCATTTCAATTATTTTATACGCCAATTTGACTCCAAAGGGATAAGCAAATTAATTGACTGTCATATACTCCTATCCAATATCAGATAGTCTCAATATTGCCCATGACTATAGAGAAACTAATGTACCCCCTATAAGCTTCAATGCTGTATTTATGGAGCAACCTGAGACGGTATTACGAGCACAACTGTGCTCTAGGGAATCAGAAACAGGCGTCTCAAACATGTTGACACCTTTTAAAACTTTATATTGTTTCCACCATCTGTGATATAACCGGTAAAATAATTCGCGATATCAAACATATTTGGATTGAGAACAGTTGCTGATACCAAGTTATAGAAGAATATGTTTCGAATTTTAAAACTGGCCTTTCATATAAACGTGTAATACAGTCCTCAAAGAAATAAATGACCAGGTAATTATAAATAAACTATTAACTCTAAAACTATAGATCCTACGTACAATATTAAATTATAAAGTTGTAAAGAAATGTCGTCTTTTATTTGTGATGAAGGTTCTTCTTGGTGTTTATTTTAAATTTCAGATTGAATTAATGCTATAATTATGAAAATTTATTATGTGACCAAATCTTTCAGCGTGTATTATTAATAATCCTAACTCGAGGTAGCCACGGGGGGTCTGTGGTCGTTTTTGAGTTACATGTGCTTAGCCAATCAAAGGGCCTGTATGGTTACCATGGCAACAAGAGCAAAATTTTAAGTCAATTTTGAAAGTTTGCGATGCGGGCTATATTTAGAGAATAAAGGTATTGTTTTTAGACCGTACCCGTGTTATTCCCACAGTGGGCCCTTATATTTTGTCCACTTTGGCCCGTATTTGGCCCGTAATACGGGCCAAAGTGGACAAAATATAAAGGGTCCCATGAGGGCCCACTGTGGGCCGAAAATTGATGTTATGGGGGATATTATCTGACATAAATGCGTACGATAGTATTATTTTATTCTACGCAAAAACTACCACACGCATTTATGTCACACAATATATATAACACGGGTACGGTCTAAAAACAATACCTTTATTCTCATTCTTAAACAATCATTATTAAGACATTTATCAAAAAAATAAGTACATTTTATTATTCACATTTGACAACTTTTACCCCCGCTAGAATCAAATAACCCACAAACATTCCATCTAATCCCATGCGATGAGTAATATCATGCGTAAGCGTCGCGGCGCCGGCATGAGCGCAGGAAAGGCGCCAAAGAAGTGCGCGTTATGGAGCAAACCACGCATTGTGAAGGTCGGACGCACTGTTGTTATAACGTAAGTCCCACCAGGCCCAGGTTATATTGTGTCATGTAAATGTCGCCGATTTCTCTGAAAACTAATAAGATTCCTTAAACTTTCTTAGCTTTTTAAGAATATGGTATATAACACTTTTGGGTCAAGTTTTGGGAAAGTTGTTAAAATTGACATCATATATACGGGCTTTTGACCCCAGACCCCCACCTTAAAGGACCTCGGAAAAGTGAGCCAGTTTATTATTAAAATAATTCTAAAGGTTTTTTCTGTCCAAATATGTTTAAGACTGCGAATTATTTAATATAGATATGAATCATAAAGGTATCCACACTTTTCGGACACCCTGTATATTGAAACCACAGCGCATATATGCCAGGCTGTTTTAATACCCTGCTTTCAGCCTCGCATACAACCAAACTTCCAACTATACAAACAAACAAACCCTATATCACTTATTATTTCTAGACAACTTTTGGATCGAAAAGGATCAATATACGGTATCTGAAACAACAAGTCCTTTTCAATTTAACGTTATGCGTGATGCAAGAGGAGTCCTGGCAGCGACAACACTAGGTAATTATTATTTGATATATTTCCCTAGAAAGCAACTTTGGGAATAGCAATAATGCGTTAATGATCTTAAGGACGGCAGATTGGCGTATTATTACCCCGGGGGTGGGGGGGGGGTGGGGTGGGGGTGGGGGGGGGGTACTAATGCCAAAATCGTACGTGGATGTGCCCTGCAGGATTTCGAAAATGTGACTTTCCCTATACCTATTTGTTGGCTTATTTCCCACCCATCAATATACCAATTTTGTAAGAAAAGCACCCAATTGTACACAAATTGGGCGCTTTTTCCAAAAATGCCTCAAAATAAACCCAAATTTATGCCAATTGGGCGCTTTGGTCTGTGATGAAAACCACCCCAACGCTATACCAATTTTTGCGAAAAAGCACCCCAAAAGGCAGGCACATATACGTATACCATATCAATGTGAGAACACCCCCCCCCCCCCCCACCCCCCCCCCCCCCACGGGATTATTACTGCACTAGTTCTTTTATTGTTCTAGAATATTCAACAAGAGACATGACAGCGATGTCACCGGACGATTTCGAATCTGTAACTAGCGGCGAGATTTACTTTGCGGAAGATTCTGATAAAGCAACAGGGACCATAGAGATTGTGTCGGATTTGAATTCCTCTGAAGACCAGGAGGTGTTTGGTGTCAGTATCGTCTTTAACGATCCGAGGCAAAGGGGATGGTGCACCCGGAAAAGTTGTTAACCCCAGTGAAGCGTTTATCACCATCCTTGATTCGGATACCAGTAAGTAAAGTACAGTGCTAAAAAATAACTTACCAGATAATGAATAAGATAATAACTCTGAAAATAGTTCCAATTAACAAATATCAATTAGAGGCATCGATCCCGAAGATCGGTTAACAATTAAGAACGCCACATCGCATAGAATAAGACCAAATGCTGTTTTCACTTTCCCTTTGGGTTTTGAGAAGAAAAAAACCCAGAATAGTGTGGCAGGTACCGTGGGAGTTGGAAAAAACACCTCCAATCTAAGTATTTCATTATTGTTTTCCGGTAAATTGAAAAAACCCTGAGATAAATCCGTTTTTACTTTTTGAATTATTACATGCATTTAATCGACGTATGACGATAGGCTGCTACTACTTTCAATTCTTCAAGAAAACGCTGATAGCTCCAAATACAGATAATATGTTGAGCGTTGCCCTCGTTTGTACCGTAAAAACCAGGCCTAAAACCCATGACTCCACAGAGACTACTTCAAATGATCCATTTGATGTTTCCAATTAACAAATTAAAAATGCTTTTATTATATTGTTCTTACTTGATTAACATACAGCAGAAATATGACATTTTAACTCATTCGACATTATTAAAAGGTTACTCCTGCTGAAAAACTCTGAAATGTTTATATGAAAAATATAAAAATATAGGCAACACTTACACTTTTTGGCATTTCATACCCAAGTTGAACTTAGATCGGAGTTTAATACAAACCCCAGATTAGATTCATTATTAAAATAAAATTAGGATTAGACATCATTGATTGCCATAGAGCATTTCGAAAAATTAGTCCTACAGATACTCTATTCAATTGTTATATCTAGCCCTATACCAGATTGAACAGAGCGCGTATTCCGTGAATGAAACTAAAACTGGGACGACGGAGTTTACTTTTACAATACTTCGAAAAGGAAATACTGTACCAGCAACAACAATTGGTAGGTAACATAAATAGATTTCTAGTTTCTCAATTGTTCTATTTTTTTCTCAAAAAAATAGCATCAAAAAATAACGATAGAAGACCGACGTTTCAAGTAGATAAATTACTCTTCATAAACCACCAATTCTTATTTTGTTTGTAATTCCATTTTTCTTTTTATAGAAGCTTCAAATAATAAACTCTAACTTTTAAAGTACAACATTATCAATAAACGCGATTTTGCTGATCCGTAACAAGCAAGAAAGTGTTCAACTCGTCGATTGGATGCTATTTGAAGCATATGGTTAATTTTTTATTTGATATTTTAATAGAGATTGCTGAGCTCCACATTAATATGAAATTTGAGCTTGATCGGAGGTACGGTTTTATAGATATGACAATCTTAATGTCACAAATGAAGCTAAATTGAAGCGTTCATTTCTTTTGTTTCTTACTGTTGTTTGACCCACTAGCAAAATAATTAATCTATACAAAAATGTTTAATTAATGTTTACAAGAAAAGTATAAATGCTACAAAGCTGACATTTTAGGAGCTTGTTAATTATAATTTTTTTTAAACTTTTCCGTGCTGCGGAAGGCTGTACGACACCTGCATAATTAATTATACTTAATTATCTAAGGAAGCTTCAGGTCATTAAAAAATAAGGCTAATTAATTTTCTTTACGTTCATGCCCTTTCCTAAATGTTTTGCCACTTGGTGTATATGTTGATTATACAACTCTCCTGATTTCCTGTCCTGCGGAAATCTACTTGAGTCTTCAATCAAAATTTAGAACAAAAACAAAAAACTAAATTTTCTTTACCTAGGGAGTCAAAAACACAATGAAAAAGAAAAAAATAGACTGCCCTCTGTTGGCCGAAAAACAATACTGAAGAAAATAATTCAAAATGACTTCAAATGGTTATATCTGTTGAACCATACACCCGATTGACCTCCGGTAAAACATTTTGTTGTTGTGCTCAACCAGCTCTACCTTATAAACACAACACCAAAGTAAGTCTCCCTCTCAAAATGTTGTCATAACATCGTAAGGTAAAACATTTTATCAATAAAACTGAGCTAGAAAAAATCCTATGACTGTTTCCTAAGTGTTGTTTGAAAATGAAAGATCTCCATGACTTCATGGCTGAATGAACTCAAATGGAAGACAAAAACTGCCCTTCTCAAAAATCACACAAGTTTATGAATTGCTTCTTACTAATGGAAAAACACCCGTACGGTGGTTGAGCGAATATTACTGTAATGTGTAATCAATTCATGATTATTCAGCCATGTAAATCCCCTTCTTGGCTCAAATATTAGCACGGTGAGTTGTGACTTTTGAGAAGGGCAGTTTTTGTATTTCATTTGAGCTCATTCAGCTATGAAGCCATGGACATCTTTCATTTTCAAACAACACTTAGGAAACAGTCATAGGATTATTACTAACTAAGTTTTATTGGTAACATGTTTTACCTTACGATGTGATGACGAGTAAGAGAGGGACTTACTTTTGGTGTTGTGTTTACTTGAATATCAAGATTTTTTGCTAGCCATAGGAACACATCCAGATGGTGAAAAAAAATGATTTATTTTAATTTTATTAAATGTATTCTGTGACAAATGTGATTATTTCGCAGTTTTTGACACTCGGGCTGTGAGTGCCTTGTCAGGACAGGATTTTGAATCACACTCAAATTCTGCAATCCAATTTGGAGCATACTCCACGAGTAAGGAAGTCTCGGTATTCATTATGTCAGATGAAATAAGCGAGGTCCCGGAAACATTTGAAGTATCCATTAGAAGTCCAACTATGCATATGGGGCAAGTTGTCGATCCCTACAAAGCCACCGTCACTATTCAAGACGTCGCCGTAACAAGTATGTCTTTCTACTTTTTTATTTCTTTTTTTAAGATTAATCCGGAGTCATTTTCTCCTATAGCCATAATCCTGACAGACATAAGGAATTATCGTGCTTTTCTCCACAATTTGACCCCCTGAACGAGTCATGTTATTCCAAACGTGTATACAAATGAATGTATCACATACAGTCCCTTATACAAGGTATTTTAATCCTTATCATATTAAAATATGATAAGGATTCCTTTTAGGGTATTAGCCCTCGTTTTATTAGTTGATCATTAAATAATAACATTTAACATAATATCAAGTATGCATTAATCTTTACAATGAAGCCAGAAACCAAATAATAAGACTGACACCCTGTGTGTTACGAGATTATTTTGATTTGACTGAATTCTGTCGAATGGGGATAATTCATACTTAGTGGCCATCAGATACATAAAAGTGTAATACAATGCGTCTAAGAAAGCACGTAGTACGTGTATGGTTATACACGTACCACGTGTACTGTTACACGTCAAAGATGCATCTTTATATGCATCCACATATTTGATATCATTCTAGCTTATGCTATTTACGGAATAAAGCGCAATACATATATACATTTATTTAACATAGCTTTATTCCGTCATTAGAACTGGTTACTGCTATAAGCTAATGTACACAATGTATACACTGAGTCTAACCTTACACGTTGCACCTGGAACCGTAAATTTTGTAATTGTAACCGTACACGTTGTACGTGTATGAGTATCCGTGCACGTTGTACGTATAATCTGATGGCAACATGTCAAATATTTCTCGCTATAATTCATCCATTATACTTTATTTATAAAGGGAGTTGTGTAAGATTTGATAGTTCCGTATACGTAGCTCTTGAATCAGCTATGGAAGTTTCGTTGACGCTTCAAAGAGATGGCAACGTGGCAATTGAAGGATACATCGGTTAGTATGTTGGATTTTTACAAAACATTCTTTAGATGAGATTCATATAATGGTCAACCTTGCCATCACTATTCCTATGCCCCCGCCCTTTACACAATTTACTGTGTTTATTGTTTTACTCATCTGATGCTGATTGTCCTGCCTGATCTTAAAAAGCAATCTCTCCTCTTAAATCTTCAGCAATTGTTACCGAGGATATCGATGCCACCTCACCGGAAGACTACACCGCGAAGACTGTTCGCGATGTCGTGAAATTCGATGCTTATGAAAAAGAGAAAAGCGTAACTATTGAACTGAAGGATGACTCAATGAAAGAATCTGTTGAAAATTTTCGAGTGATGTTACAACTACCAACCCAACCTCAATATAATGCTTTGGACATATGTACAAAAGAGACACAGGTCCAGATTAAAGATGATGACGGTATATTTGTATTAATTATTTAAGATTGGAGAGGGATGTGCCTCCAGTAAAATGAAAATTAACTCTTAAATTCGCCGGTTTTTGGTTGTGACCCAGATCAGTCTTTGTCGCTCATTTTAACCGATTTCGCCAAACTGTTCATAAAAATGCCAGAACATCAGGTATTAAACCTATATATTTAACGAAAATATAAAATGTCATGAACATCGACTCCCTTTCTCGGAAGGTCTAAACTTTGAATTTTTATAACGAAAATATATGTATAAAATGTAGATCATTCGTTTACCAAACGGGTCGAAATGAAACCCAATTTAGCGGCACATTCCCGTGACTTAATAATATCCACTATTTATTCACCCTCCCTGGGATGGCAAAGCATTCATGTTATAGGCCTATGCCTATACTCAATTCTTCTATGGCAACTAATACTTAGGCTGTTTGGCGTTGCGTTGTAATCGTTGTAGTTGTGGTCTATGTTGAAACAGTGGTTGTTTTACCAGAGGGACGGGTACGAGAAGCAAGCTGACACCTACATTTAAGGGATAAGATGCTCATCCACCTATCCGTATAAAATCGGCTTAAATAGGATCAGTTATAACACATACTACAAATATTCCTGTCATTTGATTGATTGATACTACCTAAAAGTTTCTTTCACCTGCATTTTGGGCGCATTTTTCTAAACTTACAGGTGTTTCATTATACTTTCAGACGAAATTAAGTTTGGAGGATCTTCGTTTCATGTCCATGAAGGGGACAAAGTCTTTTTGTTGAATATCATAAGATGCGGTTATCTCGGCCAAACGTCAGAAGTTCGTGAGTATATTATGAAGAGCTAAGTAAATTGAGATGGATCAAAATTTGATTTTCTCATTGTCTTCTAGGTTTAAAACATCAATTGTTCACTTAATTTGTTGGAAGTGACATCAGCAAGCATGCTTACATTGGCTTTTAGCCTGCCCAACCACTTTGCTGATACCATATCATCAGGATCCATGCGTGTGTCCGCACGCGCACGGACCGACTAAACAAGCAAATAAGCTACAAATCAACGTCTAAAACTTGATGGCTGTTTGATTACCATTTTCCAAATATATTCAACATTTTGAAGAACATCGCACAACTAACTACTGCCAAGTTAACAAGTAACTGTTTTGAACTGATTTGGATACCTGACATGCATGTATAAACCGCATATAATATATATTTGGACTGAAGCTAATATTCGGTTTATTCAGGTATCTTTGAGTTGGACAGTAATCGTAGACAATCCGGAGAAAACTGCTTTATGTAATAATCAATGTAATAGCGTCCTAGTCGACCACAGGTTTCTAGTAAATTGGCAAAAACAAACATGTTCCACGAGCGGGAGGACCTGTTTGTGACATCTGTTTAATATTCCTTACCATGCTTACGGTGATTAACTCCTTTCTGAAAACCAGAATTATATATTACGTATCATTGCTCAGAATAAAAATACACTTATTTCAGTGTACAGATTGTTTTTTCTTTGTGTTCATTGTGTTCTCAGCAATCATATGTTTTTTTCTGAAAAAGAACTCGTCCATTAAAAAAACCCATATAATTCCATATATCATTTAGTTGCTCTGAATTGCAGTATATTAGAGCAGCTCATCAACCAGACGCAGATACTCCATGAAGGCATTTACTGCATTTCAGAATAAATCTAAATGTCAATGCACTGAATACGTGCTTATAAAAGGATTTCGATTTCTAGTATGTTACATTCTTTTTTATTTTAAATAGTCTTGGTTGATGTAACAGTCATCTATCCAGATAGCGCTACTCGAGGCACCGACTATACACTTGCTACGACTACTTTGGTAGAATTTGGGATCAATGAGCGTTCCCAAGTAGTAGAGATAGAAATTACGTCGGAAACCCCATCCGAGTATGAGGGAGAGGAGGAATTCGTCCTGATGTTGGAACCAGTCTCTACTGATAAACAATATCAAATTGGATACCCGAATAAGGCTAGCGTCTTCATTACGGACAATTGTAGGTATCACTAGTGTAATGGGTGTCGTGTAGATGATATATTTACAAAAAGCATTTAAAAATGCCCCACTGAATATGGCTCCGGGGTGATTTCTTAACACTTTTTTAAAAAAACACCGCAATCAACGATTATGCCGATTTGAACTCAGCTATAGTCTAATGTATTTGCCCATCGAATCAGTGACGTAACTGCGTATTCTAGTAATTGCAGCACGTTACGCGCGCGCCTTCTAGAGACGCTGGCATATATACACACGAGCGTTGAAAGACGGAAGATATATACGCGTCCGTTAATGCTGCACCTGTTAAGTTACGTCACTGTCCAGAGGAAGCCAAATAGAGTATAGAGAAGCGTTTTAAAGTTGCCGGATTGTGAAAAAAAAATGAAGTCTACAGTATCTTGAAACATCTATAATATGAAGAATAAAGGAGTATAATGATTGCGATGATATACGTCAGTGTATGTAAAAATATGAACAACTTACTCCCTCCATGCGGACCAATTTCCATTCGGTTTGGTTTTACGCTAATTTCCTGGCCTTTATTTTTATTTTATTTTTTATTTTTTTATTTCTTCGTTTCCACAGTGTTTGAAAACACTCGTGCTTTTATTTCTACTTGCAATACATTAAATCAAACTATAATACGTAGTTTACTAATATAAAGTTTAGCAATTATAGCACAAACGTAATTGATGAACTTATTTTTTACAAAAGTATCATGCATCCGAATAAAAACGTTTTTAACGTTTCTTGAATTATATGAATTCAATTCATAATTAAGCCATGCCATGGCATTCCATATAACTCAAAACGAGTAATTCATTTGAAAATCAATAGGATAAATATAATTATTATAATTTTTCATATTTTTTTTAACGTTTCACTGTGTTTGAAAACACTCCTGCTTTTGCCAGCAATATGAACAAAATAGTAGGAAAATGAATAAACCTCTTTATGGAAACAAACTTAAATGTCAGAATTACCTTCTCAATACAGGTTCAAAAAGAAATAGCAATTTGGATGGTTATATCAAACATAATTGATTAACTCATCATGTAAAATATTGGAAATATGCAACTGAATATTTTTTTCTTCTCGAAATGATTAAATTTGAAGATTTTTTTGTTTGTTAAACAATTTTGCGTTAAATTGATTTTCATATATTATTTTACACATTTATCACATATCATACATTCACAGCATCAAATATGTCATTAATCATTTAGCATATCAACAACAACAAAAACAATAAAAAGATCGACATAAACAAATATCTATGATTGTAATAATTTCAAAATCTTCCATTCCAAATATTGTCACAAATAATCCAATTTTTTTTTTTTTTTCACAAAAGAGACGATAATTAGCATTAAATAAATGTTATTACACGGTCCTTTGCTGGTATACATAATGGTAAGAGGGAATTCCATTTTTGTTGAAACTCGCAATGTTCCCGTTTTTTACGGCGATATATCATGCCAGAATCAGTACACGCAAACTCAAGTCATTTCAAGTATTGATTTTTTCTGTGATAAAATAAGCACATTTCGACGCCCCTTGGGTTTTATTGACATGAATCCTTAAAGTAAACAATTTACAAATATGACAATGGTAGTGGGAGGAGTAGTTTTTTGATTGATTGGGAGCAATTGGATCCAATTGCTTCCTTTGAGATGACATGAGTTTCCGTGTCCCGGTTCCGACATGCTCTGCAGTCGATACGGCCCATTACTATAGCAGAATCGATGACGTGGATTTGTGTGCCAGGTTAAGCGGCGGCGGCGAACGTGGGGGGGGGGGGGGGGGGGGGGGGGGGGGGGGGGGAGGGGCCGGGGGGGGGGGGGGGGGTGCGGAAGTATGCAGAACTTGAATTCAAAATCTTCTGAAAATATTATTTCTGTCAACTCTACGCGGCGGCGGCGGCGGCGGCGAATAGACCGGGAGGCGGGGTGCAGAAGTTAGCAGAACTTAAATTCAAAATCTTTTAAAAAGATTATTTCAGTAAATTCCACGCGGCGGTGAACGGAGAGGGTGCGGGCTTGCTGAAGTATACATAACTTGAATTCAAAATCTCTTTACAAAATTGTGTCTATCAACTCCACGTGTCTTAGAATCAAGAGGGGGGGGGGGGTTTTGGAAGATTGCAAAACTTAAATTCAACCTTAAAGATTTGGTAAAGATCATTAGTGTCAACTCCACGTGTCTTAGAATCAAAAATGTCTTTTTAAATACTATTTAGATCATGTTAGACCCCGCGCCGTTCGGAGAGGGGGTTTACGGAAGTATGCAAAACTCAAATTCAACCTTAAAGATTTGGTAAACAATAAAGATCATTAGTGTCAACTCCACGTGTCTTAGAATCAAAAATGTCTTTTTAAATACTATTTAAATCATGTTAGACCCCGCGCCGTTCGGAGAGGTGGGTTTACGGAAGTATGCAAAACTTAAATTCAACCTTAAAGATTTGGTAAAGATCATTAGTGTCAACTCCGCGTGGGAACTTTTATAATCAACACACACACACGCACATCCCTCCCGTGCATGCCAGAATCAGTACACGCAAACTCAAGTCATTTCAAGTATTGATTTTTTCTGTGATAAAATAAGCAAATTTCGACGCCCCTTGGGTTTTATTGACATGAATCCTTAAAGTAAACAATTTACAATTATGACAATGGTAGTGGGAGGAGTAGTTTTTTGATTGATTGGGAGCAATTGGATCCAATTGCTTCCTTTGAAATAACATGTTGTAGTTGGCTAGCCCAAATAGTTGAATCTGTCTATCCATAATGATGGTGATATTTGTTTTTTCCTTAATCTAGAGGGACCGGGTTCGAGACAGTGTATTTAAGGTTTTTTGTTAATTTAATTCTCGCCAGTTTGTCCGAGTCTATATATTATTTATTCATTTCACTTACACTCGGCTGGTATCATTTGCTTGATCCTCGCGGTTATTTAATTGAGTTTCGCTCGTCATAGATTCTGCTAGAATCGTGCTTATGATTTCACGCCACCAAATGGTTTCCCTATGCGTTTACATGTAAAATGGAGGTTACAAAAAGCCCATTTCCTCGCTTATAAAGCGACTGGATGTCTCAATTTGACATTTTCCTTAAATGTCATGATATCTTTGATAATTTAATCAAAACAATTATATATGGTCTCCCCGAAAGTTCCGAGAAATTAGCCCCTAGAGTTGGACAACTGGTGTAGCGCCCTCATTTATCAGAAAAAGTTGAAAAATGTTACCAGAACATTTACAATCAAAATGCATCAAAAAACCTACAAAATGCATTGAAAATATTTCTTTTTGCACTGTGGTATTAGGTTATAGTCCTAAAATCAGGATTAAACTACAACTTGAATCATTTAGGAGCAATAAGTACCATTTCTGATTAATTCTATAATCAATGGGCCACATGATGCCCAGCTGATAAAAAAAAGTTTGATTGACTTCTGCAATGACTGACATTAATTACTGGTGTGGAATCTTATAGGCCATCATCAATTGTTAATATTTACTTAATATTAAACGTTAAAATGTAGGGCCTATCGTTTTAATCAATTCCATATTTTCATTCATATCATAATGACTGATCGTGTGATCTTTAAAACAGTTGCTTGTAGTCAAGACTGTTTACATGGAGGGACCTGCGTTGATACCAACACTTGTTCTTGTCTTCCTACCTACACGGGTGATAGATGCCAAAAACGTGAGTATAAAGTGTGTTTAGTTTTTAAAGGGCATTACATACCAACTGATCCTGACACAATTGCCTTTAAGTTTATAGCGAATTGCCGAAATTTTTATTTCGATTAAGCCAGCATGCTTACAAAGGCTATGTTTCCATGTTCAGACCGTGTAGACAAATTGATTATAGAAATCTCAACGACGAGCATCTACTTATTATCCCCACAAGACCATTAAGTAATGTTTTCAAGTGCATAATTAAACACCCACGATCCATCAATTCATCCATCCATCCATGCACTCCATCCATCCATCCATGCACTCCATCCATCCTTCCATGCACTCCATCCATCCTTCCATGCACTCCATCCATCCTTCCATGCACTCCATCCATCCTTCCATGCACTCCATCCTTCCATGCACTCCATCCATCCTTCCATGCACTCCATCCATCCTTCCATGCACTCCATCCATCCTTCCATGCACTCCATCCATCCTTCCATGCACTCCATCCATCCTTCCATGCACTCCATCCATCCTTCCATGCACTCCATCCATCCATGCACTCCATCCATCCTTCCATGCACTCCATCCATCCAACCATCCATCCATCCTACCATCCATCCATCCATCCAACCATCCGTCCGTCCGTCCGTCCGTCCGTTCGTTCGTTCGTTCGTTCGTTCGTTCGTTCGTTCGTTCGTTCGTTCGTTCGTTCGTTCGTTCGTTCGTTCGTTCGTTCGTTCGTTCGTTCGTTCGTTCGTTCGTTCGTTCGTTCGTTCGTTCGTTCGTTCGTTCGTTCGTTCGTTCGTTCGTTCGTTCGTTCGTTCGTTCGTTCGTTCGTTCGTTCGTTCGTTTGTTCTTCATTTGAAGGTAATGAATAATTATGGCTTTGACGTTTTTATTAGGCTTGTGTGTATTAAAATGTGCGGCTGTTTTTATCTTTTCATTCGTTTTTCAAGCGAGAAGGGTATTTGTGGCTGATTTCACCATTACCAATCTAGCGTTCACCACAGACTTAAATGATCCAAATTCTCAGAGGTATCGGGAACTTAAAGCACAAATTGAGGGCGTGGTGAATATTATTCTCAATCCAGTGTCTCCCATGCATGACACCCCCATGTGTATTTACCTGAAATAACTGGGATTTTTGCGTTCCAAAGAATCGTCAGTGAGAGTACTCAGAAATGTATAATCAACGTTTTGACCGCTTTACAGCCGAGGAATACAGTTACAAAATTGATTTCATACGGATGCAAAAGTTATGAAACAATGTGTGTATGGTTGAAAAGTTTGATTATCATACTTTTATCAACAAGAAAGGAGGTTGAATATTTCTGTGCAGAGTACGGATGTGAGAAAGACAGTAATACGTGAACAGATATTCATTCTGTGCAACATTCTTACGTGCATGCATGGAAAAAGTCCGTTGATTAATTGCAATATGAAGGTACATGCCGTCCAGTTTTAGAGAAGCGATACAACCTATGCTCTGGAAATATGTTACCTGTCATATGACTTCCCTCTCTAATGGGATGGGGCAAATTTGCCTCTGGGGTAGTCTGGAACTTGAAATAATGCATTAGTAACGAAGATCCATTCCCACACTAACATTCCCTAACCTCCCACAATTCCCATGTACACTGGTTACTCAATAAGCTCTTTTCCTTTAAGAGCTTGAAAGCCCTTTGGCCAATTTTTATCTTTAAAAAAAAAGAGGGTAAATTATACATTTTACATTGATGGAATCCCATTGTTTAACCTCATACAGCTCGATCCACAATTTCGTGGAAGTATAGAGGGTTTCCTATCCATATCCGTGACAGGTTTCTCGATTGGAAGTGTAATTGTTCAATATAGCGTTGACGTGGACACCAACTCCAACACCAATCTGAATGAAGTATCTGAAACGTTTGAACAAGCTGTCAACAATGACCAATTAGGTGGTACCGGTCTAATGTTGCAACCAACGGACATAGGTATAACTGCTTGACACTTATTGAAGTAATTCAATGAAAGCCACTAGATGAGTCAAATGATATGTTTGTGTGGAAGGCCTTATCCTTTAAATATGGGTCTACATTTTATTCACAATTTCACAACTCTCTCTTTCAACGATATGAGATTTTTTAAATATTCCTGAATATTATCAACCAAGAGGGTGACAATATTCCCCTTCCCACCCCTTCCCTACCCCCCCCCCCCCCACCTCTCTCCCTCCCCTCTAGCTGCGAAATATTTTGTCACTATTGCGGACATGTCGGCAAATTAAAGCAACTTCAGATTTTCTTTGTTTTTGAAATGTTACCGTCGCACCACAATTATGTGCATGTTAAAGTCCTGTACATTGGCTATCTACCGAATAATAAACGAACCGAACACTGCCAAGTGCCCATATTGATACAAACTTAAACATCGTATCACTAACCGCCTACCTCAAATTAGAAAATGTAATTTAGTTTTATGGCATTTTAAATTCGTCGCTGTTCTGACATACCGGCACATCACAACAGAAATAAGTAAAGATGTGCCGGTATGTCAGAACAGCGACGAATTGATTTCAATAAGAAATGAAATATAACACTCGGTGTACAGTCTTCACTGTTCAGAGCTTTTTGACCCCAAAGTTGATTTTAGATCGCATTTTAGACCCCCCCCCCCCCCTGTTTTTTTTTTGGGTGGGGGGTTAAATTTTCTGGAATAGGGAGTAATAATAGCTTGACACCATTTTTTTTAAAGATAGACGTATCCAAATGCAATAATTCTTCCATTTGATATCCTATGCGTCCTCAGATTGTCCAGCAGATCATTGCTTAAATGGTGGTGCATGTATAGGGACCGGTACATCGTACTACTGCCAGTAAGTAAAATAGTATGCAAAAAATGGGTTTTATACCAATAGTAGTTTTAACTACTATTGCCAATTGGTATACTATTGGTATCAAACTCTTAAAAATTCAAATGGCTGCTTGTTCTTCGGACATTCTCGGAGCAGCAATTTCTAAGGGTCTTTTCAGAACAGTTTCACTATTATATAGTTATTGTCATTGTTAGTTATTGTCACTATTAGTTATTGTCATTGTTTATAATTATATGCAAGGAAAACAGTTGCAGTTCAGTTTATCATGTTCATAGCCTTATTACTAAAGGTTATGATATTGAATCTCTGAATTGTGACCTTAGAAATACACTCTAAAATATTGAATACCAGAGAGTGTGATAGTATAAAAAGCTATTACAAGGCAGAAATCAGGCTGATCATTTTATGATAATCAAATACTTAGGAGGACACTAAATAATTTGTTCATTTTCTATTTTTGATATTAAATTCAAGTTTGTCGTGCGAAACGGGAACATTATAATACACACAAGCAATATAATTCCCCTTGGCGCTTCATTGTATCTCCACAAATAATGGATTTGAATAATAACTCCTTGTTCAAAGTATGAAAGTTGTTCAAATTCGTTAGCCATCGTTTGATGCTTTTTGGTTCCAAACTTGTCCGGATTGAGACAATTTGATAATAAGGCGAGATTTCCAAATGTTGTACATTGTACAATTAGAGTATAGCCATACAAAACAAGTCCTCACAGACAAACCCACGCACAATCGTGCACAGTGGGTTTTAAAACCAGAAATCAATCAATTGATATCATAGTATTGATCAACCAATATTTATCTATACCAATAGTATGCCATTATCTATACCAATAGTATGCCATTAACACTTTCAAAACTACTGTAATCCAGTAAATACATGTTATGCCACATATCTAAAAGGGTCCAATGGGGTGAAATAGCTATGAATTTAGTGACCAAATCTGACCAAATCTGATCAGGCGGTCGAAGCTCTGATTTCTGTCCACCATGGCTGATATTGACCATCCATTTCATTCTTGTCTTCCGCATATTCTTACTCAATATGGCCCTTATTGCAAATATGATGTTTCCTTTTTGTATATGAATGAAATAATGACATACATGTATAAATATGTCATAAAGTTGACGGACATTTGTTTGCTTTATCGTGATAGAACGTTGTTTGGTCGGCCCGGAATGACGTCACATGCCGTTGACAAAAAACAACATGAACTCAACAAATTTCACCGTCACCAAAACGGCCAAAATATAGCCCTTTTTGTACCTCCTTGAAATGGTATCATCAAACAGAATTACCAACTCCAACACCAATCTGAATGAAGTATCTGAAACGTTTGAACAAGCTGTCAACAATGACCAATTAGGTGGTACCGGTCTAATGTTGCAACCAACGGACATAGGTATAACTGCTTGACACTTATTGAAGTAATTCAATGAAAGCCACTAGATGAGTCAAATGATATGTTTGTGTGGAAGGCCTTATCCTTTAAATATGGGTCTACATTTTATTCACAATTTCACAACTCTCTCTTTCAACGATATGAGATTTTTTAAATATTCCTGAATATTATCAACCAAGAGGGTGACAATATTCCCCTTCCCACCCCTTCCCTACCCCCCCCCCCCCCCCCCCCCCCCCCCCCACCTCTCTCCCTCCCCTCTAGCTGCGAAATATTTTGTCACTATTGCGGACATGTCGGCAAATTAAAGCAACTTCAGATTTTCTTTGTTTTTGAAATGTTACCGTCGCACCACAATTATGTGCATGTTAAAGTCCTGTACATTGGCTATCTACCGAATAATAAACGAACCGAACACTGCCAAGTGCCCATATTGATACAAACTTAAACATCGTATCACTAACCGCCTACCTCAAATTAGAAAATGTAATTTAGTTTTATGGCATTTTAAATTCGTCGCTGTTCTGACATACCGGCACATCACAACAGAAATAAGTAAAGATGTGCCGGTATGTCAGAACAGCGACGAATTGATTTCAATAAGAAATGAAATATAACACTCGGTGTACAGTCTTCACTGTTCAGAGCTTTTTGACCCCAAAGTTGATTTTAGATCGCATTTTAGACCCCCCCCCCCCCCTGTTTTTTTTTTGGGTGGGGGGTTAAATTTTCTGGAATAGGGAGTAATAATAGCTTGACACCATTTTTTTTAAAGATAGACGTATCCAAATGCAATAATTCTTCCATTTGATATCCTATGCGTCCTCAGATTGTCCAGCAGATCATTGCTTAAATGGTGGTGCATGTATAGGGACCGGTACATCGTACTACTGCCAGTAAGTAAAATAGTATGCAAAAAATGGGTTTTATACCAATAGTAGTTTTAACTACTATTGCCAATTGGTATACTATTGGTATCAAACTCTTAAAAATTCAAATGGCTGCTTGTTCTTCGGACATTCTCGGAGCAGCAATTTCTAAGGGTCTTTTCAGAACAGTTTCACTATTATATAGTTATTGTCATTGTTAGTTATTGTCACTATTAGTTATTGTCATTGTTTATAATTATATGCAAGGAAAACAGTTGCAGTTCAGTTTATCATGTTCATAGCCTTATTACTAAAGGTTATGATATTGAATCTCTGAATTGTGACCTTAGAAATACACTCTAAAATATTGAATACCAGAGAGTGTGATAGTATAAAAAGCTATTACAAGGCAGAAATCAGGCTGATCATTTTATGATAATCAAATACTTAGGAGGACACTAAATAATTTGTTCATTTTCTATTTTTGATATTAAATTCAAGTTTGTCGTGCGAAACGGGAACATTATAATACACACAAGCAATATAATTCCCCTTGGCGCTTCATTGTATCTCCACAAATAATGGATTTGAATAATAACTCCTTGTTCAAAGTATGAAAGTTGTTCAAATTCGTTAGCCATCGTTTGATGCTTTTTGGTTCCAAACTTGTCCGGATTGAGACAATTTGATAATAAGGCGAGATTTCCAAATGTTGTACATTGTACAATTAGAGTATAGCCATACAAAACAAGTCCTCACAGACAAACCCACGCACAATCGTGCACAGTGGGTTTTAAAACCAGAAATCAATCAATTGATATCATAGTATTGATCAACCAATATTTATCTATACCAATAGTATGCCATTATCTATACCAATAGTATGCCATTAACACTTTCAAAACTACTGTAATCCAGTAAATACATGTTATGCCACATATCTAAAAGGGTCCAATGGGGTGAAATAGCTATGAATTTAGTGACCAAATCTGACCAAATCTGATCAGGCGGTCGAAGCTCTGATTTCTGTCCACCATGGCTGATATTGACCATCCATTTCATTCTTGTCTTCCGCATATTCTTACTCAATATGGCCCTTATTGCAAATATGATGTTTCCTTTTTGTATATGAATGAAATAATGACATACATGTATAAATATGTCATAAAGTTGACGGACATTTGTTTGCTTTATCGTGATAGAACGTTGTTTGGTCGGCCCGGAATGACGTCACATGCCGTTGACAAAAAACAACATGAACTCAACAAATTTCACCGTCACCAAAACGGCCAAAATATAGCCCTTTTTGTACCTCCTTGAAATGGTATCATCAAACAGAATATTTGCCCGAGGGATTCCTCTGCATACTCATGTTGAATAATCATTTCTACCTGAGACAAACACTATTCATGTGCATCGATCCAGGTCTGACACGGCATTATTATAAACTGCTCACAAAAAGTATCGAAACACTTAGAAATGATCCAATATATAACGGCTCGAAAAGGTATGCATTAATCAAAGCAAATAACCAAGTGCATCATTTTGTTCTGCGTATTCTGACACCTCGATCGATGAGATACGATGTTGCGGAGCAGAGTTATTGTCATTTCAATGGTCGTGGGTCCAGTTTCAAAAGTGACAATCATCCTATAGAAAGATGTTTGCATTACTGTTTAGAATGATCAGATTCGTGCTTTTCAATAGGGATGAGTGTCACTTTTGAAACTGGACCCACGATCATTGAAATGACAATAACTCCGCTCCGCAACATCGTATCTCAACGATCGAGGTGTCAAAATACGCAGAACAAAATTATGCACTTGGTTATTTGCTTCGATTAATGCATACCCATTCGAGCCGTTATGTATTGGATCATTTCTAAGTGTTTCGATACTTTTTGTGAGCAGTTTAGTTGATTTGTAGCACGACCTCATTATGTTTAGTTACCGCGTTACTTCAAATGTAGGGTTATCCACACGTGCATTACGATTTTCTAAATAACCTGAACACACTGCAGTATAGGATAGTTACCGACATACAGACTGTGATAGATTTCTAAAGTGATTACACATTTATATTGCTATAGAATTGTGGCATTTTGGAAGAAGTATGCCAATTAAAACCTACTAGTGGATCTGCTTCAACACATAAACACACATAAACAATGTATCATGTGGTTAAGCTGATGGACTTTTTATGAATAGAAATCAAAATGGTGTTTCATTCAATTCACATTTAATCTAAACACAAACCATGAACTTTGAATATCATAATACATTAGTTGTATGTTCAAGCAGGAAAAGCCTTATTTTTGGCAATTTAAATGTATAAATCCATTTTCGAAATCATATCACAGTCTGTATGTCAGAACCATCCCATACTAAAAGTGTGTTCATGTTATAATAAGAAATTTTTCATCTTGACAAATCCAAAATTAGTTGAGGTATAATAATAAAACGAATTATTATACTCACTTGTGACAGTTTCATACTACACTGAGCACTTCATCAGACTATTTGACATACGCTCTCATCACAGGCTTTTTATCCTGACGACCACCGGAAGTAGAGGGCGGTCTTGGTGAGATTAACTGATCGTAAATGTTGTTGAGTTGATAAGCCCCCTCATCCTTGTTGAGAGTGGACTTCCCGTTCTCCTAATCCAGATGGACTCCTTTAACTATCTTGTGGTCTTATGCGCTTCCTTGTCGATGACCTTGGCCTTCTCCCACCCGATGACATGGTTTGTTGCTGCGACGTGCTCCGTTATCGCGGATTTATATTGTTCGTCGATGGAAACCTTTCTTTGTGCACGCGTGTAACTCTTTGCACTATAAATCTTGTCAACCTCCGCTTTGTGTTCCTGAAAATCGTAATACGCTAGTGAATAACACTGGATTCAAAATAGCGCGCTAACTCAAATAATGAGGTCGCGCTACAAATTAAACTGAATGGTGAGTATCGATTGACCATCGGACTATTTATGATAATAATGCCGTACCGGACATTGCGCTCTCGATTGAATAACTGGGTGAATAACTGGGAGACTTGCTTGCCAATCCCTTTAAGATATATTGGTTTCAGATTTCTACATACATTGCAAGTTTTCACATGTTTTGTACAGTTACAAGCCACCAACGATATGTGGATGATAATCTTGTTTTGGTCTGCCAATAGCGTTCCGTACACACAGAAAACACTATGTAAAAAATTATGTAAATATAGAACTCCATAATTATTATGTAAGAGTTTACATAAAACATGTAATATATACCCAAGCTTGTGTAAATTCCTATGCAAAAGCTTTACACAACTGTTTACATAGTATTATGGAGTTCTATTTTTACACAGATTGTGTATTTTTTTTACATAGTGTTTTCTGTGTGTACACATTCAATGGAACATTCATCATTGAAGAGCTGATATGCAAAAGGGCTTACGTCCACTTTTTCCAAAATGATTTATTTACCGGCAATATATAGTATTTTAGTAGTAGTTTCTAGCAATATGGGTAATTTGTTTAAAAAGCACCTTAAATACCATAGTAATTCAATGCAGAAGTCCGAAATGTTTCGCAAAAGGACTTGTGTCCAGTTATACTGCCCTGGATCCAGTTATACTGCCCTCTATAATTCACTATCCAAAGACAAGTAAAGAATCAAAAGGGAATTCTTGGTCCTGTTTTGTTCCTGTTTAATGCTGGGATTACATTGAAACAACCTTTGCATGGGAACCATCGTATATATACTATGCCAAAGTTTGCTTACGATACAACATGACAGAAAGCGTCCCTCTTCCTCTACATGCACACATACAACTTCTATGATCTTCAAAGGCGCGAACGTGCTATCCGCGGAATGCTTGTTCTACAAACTGACGTTTTGGGGAATTTAGGATGCTGTACGCAGGTACTCAAAGCCAGGAGGAAAGAGCCTGATGATGAGTCGCTTTGCAAATAAAAATGATTTTATCAATAAAACAATCCAGCCGGACTTTTAATATTGCGCAATACAACATCTCAAATCGATGTTGCTTGTAATGTGTGTCTTTTTGAAAGTTTATACTCTGCTCACAATCTCCATTACCTTATAATAATTCCATTTGGAATGTACTCACCAAACATCACATTCACCAACACCACCCACCACCACCACCACCACCACCACCACCACCACCACCACCACCACCACCACCACCACCACCACCACCACCACCACCACCACCACCACCACCACCACCACCACCACCACCACCACCACCACCACCACCACCACCACCACCACAACCACCACAACCACCACCACCACAACCACCACCACAACCCCTTACCCATTCTATATCCGTCATTAATATTGCCACACGCAAACCAATTATAATGTAATTCCTTTATTATTATTTTCATTTTACAGGCCGTTCCACCATTGTATTAGGTCAAAGGTTGTCAGTCATGGATACTGCTAAACGATACTGATAGGTAATCTTCCTCTGTGCTGTAATATATAGCCATGGATCATGGAGTCTATTTGTTAACTTACAAAGTGACTGGATTTGCAACCGGGATTTGCAACTAGAGTTCTTCATCTTTGATATGTTGACATAGGGTAATAAAAGTTGTCAAGTTTTTACAGATGAATTTGTGAATTTAAGTAGTCAGAAGACATAGATAACTGTTTCAAAATATTCATTTTGGCATTATGTAGGCCTATTTACTCTAGATATTGGATAGATAATAAGGTTGCACAATTTTAGGAGCTACTTCCGATGTTAAACTTCCATCTGCAAAGTTCGTGCCTGCACATCGGAGCCATCAAACCCGATTTTACCCTGTAAATTAAAAATACTCGTCACGCACTTATTTTGAGTTACCGGTACCCAATATATCGTTGGCAAAGTCTTACACTATCTTAAAGGAGGTGTCCCGCAAGCATAAAAGTGTGCATAATATGTTAGAAAAATAACTATCGAGCCCAACTTTTGTAATTATATAGAACAAAACACCACACTTATGACAAAAACAAATAAAAACCGCAATACGTATATAATTACGTAATTTCGGTTCGATAATTATTTTTCTAACAAATAATACTCAATGTTGTGCTTGCGGGACCCTTCCTTTAAGCAGTCAGTGTACACGAATAAAAAAATCGCATATTTATAGTCGACCTACAATACCAGGGCGATGCCATAATTGACATAACGTCATTGTAAATTGCTGGCTATGCTGTCAATCATTCGCCCAACGTTAAATTTACCTTACAATTATCAATACCCTCCCCACATTTGGTACTCTCTATGAAGCCTTCACACTCCAATATGTGTAAAGATCATAATTACATAATGTTAAACGACCTTTATCCACACAAAAAAGGTTTCAAATCTTGATTTTTGTTGTTGTCCTGTGTCTGTCTTTAAAAAAAAAAATCGTCGGTCAAATTGTTTGAAATGTATTTGCTTTGTTAGCCAGAAATATGTGTGTATTTTCCAACCCGGGTTCGAACCACTAGCCGTATACTTTACGTTGTTGAGTTAGGCACATTCAGGAACTGGTACATTATGAATATCTATTCGTGCACGCTGACTATTAAATGCAACACCATTTTACATGAGAAACATTTTTATGTTTTAAAAGCTGATACTTTTAGGAATTATAAAAGGAAATCGCCGTATGGGTATGTGGTTTTCTGTTAATGATTGCAACAGTATCGTAAATGGCACATGGGATATGATTTTCTCGTTGCGATCAACACCGTTATATTATTATAATTGCAAAGAAGTTTTTATTATAATTATTTCATACATATTATAAATCATTCTCATTATAAAACTAGCTACATAAATAATTGTTTTAGAGCATGATACGCTACTGTGGAAGTTGAATAATAACTTTTAAAAACAAGAATCAAGATGTTACACTCTACGGTGTTCTTAACTTGCATTCGAACTACGGTATTTAAAAAAGTGACAGATGCTAATTGCTTACTTTCGGGCGATGGTCGTGGCGATTTGTTGTCGCTCGAGTGAACTATGACAGACATAACGCTCATAGCTACTCGACAGATTGAACGATCAGTCGCGCAAGTTGGATTAAAACTAACTGCAGCGATTCAGGCAATGGAAACATTTGAAGGACAAATGACATATAAAAAGAGAAGTGTCACCTACGATTGTACTGCGCTCTCTGCTGACGATATGAATCACTTTTCTAAAGCTTAAAAAACATAAATGAGTTTTGTAAATAATAATACTAGTGTAAACATTTACACTGATATTTCTTTAATTATATATTTTTAATTGAATATACTGTATTATATTTGAGTTAAAATCAATAATTTGACAATTTAAGTTTAAGTTACAAATGAGAATTGTTAGACCCAAATTGCACTGATATATCTTAATTAGTATAAATATTTGTATTTGAATAAATTGTATCACATTTTGGTTAAAGTCAATAAATTGTACTATTTAAGTTAAACGGGAGAATTGTTTCTATTTTTGGCGTATCATGTCATCTAAATACACAACAGACTGAAGCAGACATGGCGCCCCAAATGAAAGCAGAAACCTCAACATTTTCAGCTGCTTTAAAATCACCGGGAAAAGTGTGATACTGGTATACCAGTATCGTGTTGGTTATTTATTTTTTCTGAATTTGCCCCCCCCCCCCCCCCCCCCCCACAAAAAAACATAAATAAATAAATCTGGGGCCCTGGGCCCGGGCGCGATGTTCGTTACCGTAAACAACATTTGATACCTGAGGGAGTAAAGCGCATAGCACATGTACATTGTACAGCAATACATTTATACAGTGATACGTTATCTATATACTAATTTTCGGAACATGGCTTTATTAGATAGTTCAATAAAATTATACACTCGCGTCCCTCTTCAACTGAAAAAGCGTGGTAATTGCGCCTCTAATACACGAGCTAATTAGATAGTTCAATGCCCGTTTTTTCTTGCTTTCAGACATGCGCAGAAAGGATCACAGGTCATAATCCGAAATGTTGAATTTCTTTTACTCGGGTAGCTACTGTTCGGACACAAATTGTGGTTTTCGGAGTGAGTGATGACATATGGTCTTCACCCAAAATATTTTCTTCAGGGATATAGCTACATTTCTGTATATGCGGCTGTTTGTTATTCTTAAAGAACGCATAGCAACAAGCATTTATACGGGACTATACGTCCGACAAATAAAAATATTTTACGATTTTTTTCTTCTTCTATATGTAAATAAAAGCTCTTACACAGATCTTAAAGTGACACTTTCACATTAGTAACATAGACGAACGCGGAGTTTGCTAACGATAAAGAAACTGGCGGTACCATACCAACCGTTCCTGCGCGACCGCGTTTAACATGGCGCACGCGATTCGGCGCACACGTAATGACGCAGAAAAAGTGTGTACGCGTTTGTGGCGCAAACTGTACATTGTAAACGGGGCATGCAGTGAAAGCAGGCAGTCCGTACGGTTGCTCCGCGGTGCATACCGTACAGTACAATAAAATGTAACGAGAGCAAGACACAAACAAAACATTAATCATAAAGCCAAGACCTTTATCTTACTATAAATCTGGAAACGGTGTGTGTTTGTGTGTACTTATAAGAGGTACATTGTGGGTGTAGATATGAGTATGATTTGACATTGTGGGAGTATTTCGGCATTGTGGGCGTACCCCCACAATGAACAGTTTCCAAATGGTATATGAGGATACTGTGAGCGTGTTAAAAGCAACAACAAATATACCCCCAGAACGATTTGTTTGTTTTTTGTGTGTTATTTGTCATCTTAAAACATACACTTTGCCACCCGACTATATGAATGGCGCCATCTATCTAGTCAACTCCCACAATGTACATACAAAATACCCCCACAGTACAAATAATTACCCCCGTAGTGCACTCCTGTACCAACAAAAAATCCAACTCCCAAAATGTATATTTATACTCATTGTGTACTCCCACAGCGCACAAACACAAATACCCCCGCAATGTAGCTGGTGCGGGTATTAGTGTTTATGTGTGTGTTTGTTATCCTTATTTCTCCGTTAGTTGTGATTAAAGTGGAGCCTAATTTGCATGAAAGATAGAGGAAATAACGGGAAGGGTGTTAAAGTTTATTTCAGTGAAATTGGTTAACAATTGGCTCAAAAAACAGCAAAAAACCTCTCAGATTTGGCTCATAAATGCCACTAGAATTGAACAACATTGTGCGGCGTTGCGCGTACTACACAGCGTAATCTTACCGTGGTAATGCGTCGCGTGCATGTTTACGCAAGGGCTGACTGCCGCGCGGCACACGCACTCCTACACATGGCGCAGAAGCCACACGGGAAATGGCTATTATAGGCCTGTTGGTAGGGTATTTGGTGTCATGTTGGGGGAAGGGGGGGGGGGGGGGGGGGGGGTCCCGGTGTAAAACCACGGGAAATGGTTTAGGATAGGCCTAGAGTAGGGTTATAATGGTACAAGTAGCGTTTTGTGGGGGTTAATGAAGCATTCTGATTTCTTTACTTTAAGTGGGCATGCCAAACAATCTAAGGGACCGAGGGTTAATGAAGTAGCCACGGGAAATGGTTTAGGGAGGGTTGTGATTATAAATCAAACTGGTTTGGGTGTGTGCATGGGGGAGGGGAGGGTGGGGGTAAAACCACGGGAAATGTTTTAGGATAGGGTTAAGAGTTAATGAAGTAGCCGCGGGAAATGATTAGGGAGGGTTATGATTATAAATCCACCTGGTTGGTGTAGTTGCAGTGGGGGTGGGGTGGGGGTGGGGGCGATTGTAGGGGGGTTATATGGTTTTAAAAGTACCGAGGGTTAACTTGATGCGGTTTGAGAGGTAGGTAGGGGTTAATAAAGTAAACACGGTAAATGGTTTCGGAGGGATATAGTTATAATTCAACCTGATTGGGGTGGGGTGGAAGTGGGGTTGTAGGGGGTTTATAATGCCTTTAGAAGGGATATGGTTACAAATAAACCTGGTTTGGGGGGTGTTGTGTAGGGGTTTTATGTAGTTTCAGAGGTAGGTAGTGGTATAACCATCTAGCGGGGACCCGAGCGTAACCACGGGAAATGTTTTAGGATAGGGTTAACTTGATGCGGTTTGAGAGGTAGGGGTTAATAAAGTTGCCATGGTAAATGGTTTAGGAGGGACATGGTAATAAATCAACCTGATTTGGGGGAGGGGGTTATAGGGGGTTTATAATGCCTTTAGAAGGGTTATGGTTATAAATCAACCTGGTTTGGGGGTAATGAGGAGGTTTATGTGGTTTCAGAGGTAGATAATGTGGCATAACAATCTAGCGGGGACCCGAGCGTAGCGAGGGTACGCCGCTAGTTTTAATAAAGAAACTGGGAGCAAGGCGCAAACCGTATCGAGGATAACATGTATTAAAGTGACTGAAGTGGCTGAAGGAAAATACATTTGATGGAGTCACTCATGCAGTTGTAACCCCATGGCTAGTCATGAAGCTATGGGCTGGTGGATCAGGGTCGACCCCCACCCCACACACACACACCTCCCCCACACACCCCCTTTCATTTTCTTTGTGCGACTTATTATACAGCGGTGCGGCTTACTGTATACGATGAGGTCTGAATCTTAATTTGAGGTGCTGCGGCTTATTCGCCGTGCGGCTTATAGCACGTAAATTACGGGATTTTCACATCATACCCTAAGGTCTAAGCCCCCTTCCCCCGCACTCCCCTTACTAAGGCCACGTGGGGTATCTGGATAAACGCGGAACGTGTGGTATTGCCCCATCACACCCTAAAGCCACCTCCTCCTCCCCGCACTTCCCTTACTTGATAATATGGATATAAGGGCACATGGGCATCTGGATCAACGGAACGTGTATAGTATATTATCATGATTATTATAGAGTGTCTAGATTAGTAAGGGCACCAGTGGTATCTGGACTAACGGGGTTCACTATATAAAACGCAGATAGTTTCAAATTGCCTGGATATACTATGCGCAGGTGTGCCACCTGTGATAACTGGATTTTAAGGGTGTATTAGGTAGTATCTCGGGAGGCCTTATTTAGAACACAACAAACATGACAAAGGGACTACATACGTTTAGGCCCTACACGCCTATTGGAAAAATAATAATGTATTTAAGTAAATAGGCCAAACAAAATCCGGATGGCACACATAGGCCCAAATTCACAAAGGTGGCTTAACTTTAAACCTAGCTTAAGTCAGAGGTTTAAGCCACGGTCCTAGCTTAAGTCTGGACTTAAGCTAGGACCGTGGCTTAGTCATATTCACAAAGGTGGCTTAAAGTTAAGCCAGGCTTAAACAGTGTTAAACCAGGCTTAACTTTAAGCTACAGAAAGGGGTAGTTTAAAGTGTGGCTTAACTGTCCTAGACAAAAGTTGTGTGGCTAGTTTGGTGTGTGAATTTCTTGGAAATGTGTCAGACAACGGGAATGGTTAGGTCTAAAAGGCCCTATGGATTAGTAGTCAGAGAGCAGTCAGGGAGTATAAATAGCTATCAATGAGCAAAATTTGTTTTTGTTTACAAATGAGTGCAGAATTTGCAGTTGAAACCTGTGCCAGTATGCGTACACGAACGCTGTGCACAAATCAACAGACCAACATCTTCTCTCACTCAGGTAGGCCCCCGGGTAGGCCTACGATTAGAATCATTCTGGACATCACAATTTAATTAGAAGATACACAAAGTATTGTTGTGAGATGTGTCCATGCACCAGGCTACCAGCCTAAACAGTTAATTTTTGATTAAAAAAAACGTCAGAAAATTAAGTAAGCTTATTTTTATAAAGCTCATTTATTTACCTTGCTAAGTCAGCCTAGATTTATGCTAGACAAGCATGCTAGCTCTACTCTGAATGGATATTCTCCATTCCCTTGTATTTGTTGTTTTAAAGTAATACATTTGATAGCATGGTCTATGCTTTGAGTTTGATTAAAACACCTCAGCAGCAGCCAGTATAAAATCAAAGCCGTTTTGCTGAAATTTACAGTGTTTTGTTTGTAGGAGTTCCCACATCAGTTCAGGTGCACCATTCACAACAGATCAATTTAAAAACTATCACAAACAGCCTGATACAAGATGAGTTTTCAAAAGGTATTATATTAATTTTAAAAAGGCCCATGTTTAGAAAATACTGGTAAGGGCTGAGGTAATAGCTATTTCAATGTAATGAAATTTGCAGTGTTTTGTTTGAAGGAGTTCCCACATCAGTTGGGGTGCACCATTCACAACAGATCAATTAAAAACTATCACAAACAGCCTGTAAAACAGAATGAGTTTTCAAAAGGTATTTATATTAATTTTAAAAAGGCCCATAATTAGACAAATACTGGTATGGGTTATAGGTTAGTTATTTTAATGTAGGCCAAGGCCTAAAATGACCACTGATGTAATAGTTTGGGTCAGGGGTCCCCAGGCCAAAGTCCCATAAATAAATTATAGCTAGGCCCTAGCCTAGGTCTACCTTCCAAAAAAGTATTATAATTGAGGGGTTCACTGCAAGACTCAGTCACGAGTTGCTAAATTATGCATTTTTGTAGCGGTGCTTCAGTTCTGAATATAATTTATCCGATTAAAAACATCAAATTAACACCACAATAAAGCAGACTTGACCTTTTTACGGCAGGGCCTAGTAAAAAAAACTTTTGTGGTTTCATCGTGAACAACATTTGAATCGTCATAATGTGTTGCGCGGTTTGACCGATTAGTGGCACTGATCTCACACGTAGCTCAAAATGTGATGCGTTATCATAATACTGGTTATTTTATGCTATTTAGCCTAGTAAGGCCTAGTCCGGCAGGGAAAAGCTTTGTTTCTTGCGATTTGAACGCAAACGACTGCGGTTTGACCGGTTAATGACGTTGATCTTATACGTAGCTAAAAATTGATATTTCATCCAAAAAAGGAAATCCGGGCACATGGTATGCTGTCTTTTAGCCTAGTTAGGCCTAGTCCAGCATGGAAAACAGTTTATTTCCTTGCGAACGGCATTTGTGGCATGCATTTGATTGCGGTTTGACCGGTTAATGACGTTGATCTTATACATAGCTAAAATGTGATATTTTATCCAAAAAAGGAAATCTGAGCACATGGTATGCTGTCTTTTAGCCTAGTTAGGCCTAGTCCCGCATGGAAAACAGCATATTTCCTTGCGAACAATATTTGTGGCATGAAATTGATTGCGGTTTGACCGGTTAATGACGTTGAACTTATACGTTGCTAAAATTTAATACTTTATCCAAAAAAGGAAATCTGGGCACATGTTATGCTTTTTTAAGCCTAGTTAGGCCTAGTCCCGCATGGAAAATAGCATATTTGCGAACAATATCTGTGGCATTAATTTGATTGCGGTTTGATCGGTTAATGACGTTGATCTTATACGTTGCTAAAATTTGATCCTAAAAAGCCAATCTGGGCATGCACATCCATGTTATGCTATTTAGCCTAGCCCTAGTCTAGCGGGCCTAGTTAGGCCTAGGCCTAGTCCGGTAGGGAAAACAGTGTATTCTTGCGAATTCAATGCAACTAGTGGTTTGATCAGTTAATGACGTTGATCTTATGTGTCAGCTCAAAATGTGATATCTTATCCAAAAGAGCAAATCTATGCACAATTTGGCTAATTTGCCCCCACCCTCGGAACGGAACACTTATAATCTATTCTAAAAATAGTATCAAATGCTTACATAGCCTTACCCCTAGCTTATGTTAGAAGCCTAAGGACTTATTCCCCTTTAAAGTGAGTTGTAACTCATTTCTTTTGACTGGACTCCCGTCTGGACTATGTGCTATCAACCAGATCTACATAAATGCATTCATTCCTGGTTAAAGCAATTATCTAATAACATCAATGTGCTTCTGAGCATGTGCAGCTCAATCACTTAGCAACTAGACCTAATTATAAGCATAGGAGCCCAAAAGGAGCCCAAACAGTGGCCTAACTTAAGCCTGGCTTAACTTTAAGCCTGGATTAGTTAAGCTAGGTTTTGTGAAAGAGAAATTTAAGTTAAACCATGGTGGTGGCTTAATTAAGCCAGGCTTAAGTTAAGCCAGGCTTAAGTTAAGCCACCTTTGTGAATTTGGGCCATTGTGTTTAAGTACAAGCATGGAATGGTACAAGTGATCTTGATGATAGACTCCGCCGACCATAAAACTAAACGACCGACTATAAAACTATAGAACCCATATATAACGCTCAGAACGTAGGCCTATTACCTGGATGTAGTATGTGCATGGGCATCCTATACCTGGATACAGTATGTGCATGGGCAGTGGCGGCACCAGCATCAACATTTTAAAGGAGGAAAACGGGGTGGCGGGGCAATAAAAGAATGGGGGAGATATTTTAAAGCTAATTTTAGGTTACTTTCAGTTTTGACATTAAAATACAACTTTTATATTATTTGGGGTACAAAATGAGTAGGGACATGAGCTGACAGGGGGTAACTGGGGGAGGGGATATTAAGGCAATCCAGATACTCTGAATATTTAAGTATTCCTACACCTGAATGGTTTCAGGTGTCCTTATTAATCCACGTAGGCCCTAATAGCCGCATACACAGTTACCACGGGTGCCCTTAATATTCGATTCAAGATAAACCACATAGTCCATGGAGGTCCTATATTGGATCACTAATACACAATCTTGATTATTAAAATACATGGGGTGGTACCTGAATAATCAAGGGCACCATGTGTTATACATGCATGGCATACATGGATTTATTAAGGGGACATGGTATATATGGATTATTAAGGGCACTGTGGTACCAATGTCAGTATTAAGGGCACCTAGGATACATGGAGTATCAACGACATACTCTTGCTGTTTTACAATACCCTCATCTTTATACGTTTTGATGTGACTAACCACCCGCTATTATAGCTTCGGCACCTATACCTGCGCTTTCCATTATAAAAACTGGATATAATACGGGCACATTGGTATGGATATAATGCCGGCAAATGTGGTACCTGGGTTATTAAGGCCATCTGTGAGGGGTAGGGCCTTGGCCTATAATGGGCAACCGGTGTATTAAGAACACGTGGAGTACTTTGATTAGGAACACGGGTATCTGTATTATTTAAGAGCACATTGGGCCTAGGCGCATGGTGTATTAAGGGTACCATGTCACTTACATTATATCAAGGGCACTTTAGGATACCTGAATAAGGACATACTCTTGATATTTATATAAACATTTATAACGCTTTGATATTACTCACCTCTGCCTATTGTGATATGACTATTACTTCCCGCTATCTTCGGCACCCGCGATTAATTCAAGTTACTTGAATGATAAAGTAAGGTCACCTGGGTATCTCGATATAACGGCACACTGCAGTACCTGGATTATGTGGTATCCGGTGCCATTAAGGGCACCTGTGGTAACTGGATTAGGGGTAGGGCTTAGGCCTATGGCATGTATGGGGTCCCTGGATATAATGGGACAACGGGTACCTGCATTTCAGGTCACATGACAGGCCTACAGGTTTCTGGAAAGACAAAGGTATTAGGCCTACCTACTTTAAAGGGGCGTGTACATCTCAAGTGTTTGTCCTGGACAAAAATCACATGACTCCCTACGTATCTGAGTCTCCGTGTTTCCATGTAATAATACCCATGGTGCAATAGATTTGCCGCGCCGAATTCCAATCGAAAAAACGTAATGGCCAACATTTTATGTACGAACGAAATACTAAGGTGTCTAGAATCGTTTCGAAAAGTAGTGTTATGCATTATAATGAAATCAGAATTACAATCTCCTTCAGCATATAATCAACTTTTGGGCGATAATCCTATGTTAAAAACGCACAACATTCGAAATATAAAGCATTTTAGCCCGCATTTTTGCCCCGATTCATGTGATATTCGTATTTTGAACTTTATGTATTTTATTTTCTAAATATCTATGTGTAGTCTTCATTAGCTCAGTCGGCAAAGCGCCGGCTTCATAATCATGAGGTCAGTGGTTCGAATCCTAGGATTGTTATACTTTTTTCTGTTTGTTATTTACACTTTATTTTTAGAAATTGACAGGATTGCATATCGTTCGCAATATTTATTGAATATTGAATGATATATTTTTCTTCTTTTGCAATTTCACTGCGATAAAGAATACCCTATAAATATATTGTGTTGACTATTCCGTTCAATTGAACTATGGAGACCCTAGCTAGTCTATCAATGAACATGATTTGCAAAGGCCAATTGTTATGTAAATAAGAAGCCAATCGGCTAATATGTCCTTGAATCGATTTTCTTATTTCCTATACGACCGATATTTGTATTTGCTGATTTGCTCCAAACTTTAAAAAAAAAGAGAGTGGTACCTTCAAAAATACGTTACGCGGTTCACGGCTTTCACGGCCTGGTGCGAGCGACTGTATTTTGGCGTGGATTTGATACCGTGCTCAGTGGCGAACCCAGGGGTCCAGGGGCCGGTGCCCCCCTGAAATATCCCCGTCGGTAAACTTGAGCTTCCGTCGGTACAGTCAGATGCCAACGTTGAGTGAGTCTATTGTATACGAAGAGAATTTATTTTTCCCTTGAAAAGCGGATGTCGATATCGTGCAATTCAATTTATGCCAAAAGTCAGCCTTATACAATGACAACATTAAGGCATTTAAATGTGGTTCAACGTCATGTGACTAGGGGGATATTTCCCGTGGCGCTGACCCCTGTCTCATTAAAAGCTTTAAATTAATAACCTTCCACGATCATCAATTTATTGCTCTTTACATTGAATCCAAACCTAGCTTGCAGCGACACCGTTTTCACATTTAAAATACAATTTAGAAACTGGGTTCAATTTGGCTACATTTCGTCGAATACTCAATAGTTCACCACTAGTTCATTATTATAGAGAACACATAGACACGTCAGTAAGTAGTTATGGCCGAGCGGTTACGAATATGGACTAGTAATCTAATAGATTCTCCCCTCCTCGGTTCGAATCCTGCTGAATACCTTTTTTTAGAAAAAACGATTTAGTCTCTGTGTGTTGGAAAATGGCGTATATTTTTACCGTAGGTGAATAAAAGTCGTGGCCCTGACCCCTGTCCAAAAATGTATTACAAATAAATATATTTTTGATCAAGTTTAATACGTTAGGAACATTTCTTGTGCATAAAGTTTTTGCTATGACGTCTAAAAATCATCAAAAATACGATGTTTACGATCGCATTGAAAATGCATCTTTATCGACTCAAAGATAGTAACAAAAATCGTGTTTTTTATTAAATCGGAAATGACATCTTACATAAATAGGACTTCCCTTCAAAATGAGTCTAAGATGATCAAAAATTGATGGAGGCAATCCTTCACAATCGCGAGTTGTAAATGATCCGATTTCTATTTGGTTTTTTTTTTAAATCTCACTTCACTGGCGGCCGGGGCGAACATAGACGGTATTTTCATGCCTTGACTTCTGACTGGGTAGATTTGCGATTTCTACCAGGCGATTTTTTCAGCTATTGTTGACAATGTCATCGCTACCCCTTTTCAATATTTCAGCTACTGACGAGAAGAAGAAAATTGGGTCATTTTTGCGATTTTTTTGTCGGTACATCATGACTTTCGTAACTATCCCCCCCCCACCCCCAGTTTCCAAAAGCTGGGTACGCCACTGACTGAGTGCTGAACTCATCATGTTCATTGCTGCTGCGAGCATCTTACTATAAATCTGTGTGGGGGTGTGTGTGTTTGTTATCCTTATGTCTCCGTTAGTTTTGATCAAAGTGGCGCATAATTTGCATGCAATATCGAGGAAATAACGGTGTGTTAAAGTTTATTCCAGTGAAATTGGTTAACAATTTGCTCCAAAAACAGCAAATCACCTCTCAGATTTGGCTCATAAATGCCACTAGAATTGAACAACATTGTGCGTTGCGCGTACTGCCGCGTAATCATACCGTGGTATCGCGTTGCGTGTCGCGTTTGCGCAAATGCTAACTGCTAGCTTCACTGTCTATAATCACTGTCATAATGGTATAATGATATATTACTAAATTCAAGCTATTTCACACGAGCATGTTTCGTCGTTGTTCGCGGAGCTGCGTCCAGATGCCTGAAATGTGCTAACTAACGTGCGTGACGATATCACGATTGACGCGCGGTCATTTTTTGAATGTGCCCGGTACGCACCTCTGGGTTTACGCACATACGAATGCACACAAGTTCGCACGCATAGAATGGAGTTGACCATAGCATTATGACACTGACTATACGCTACTTGTACGCAATCCTATTTCAAAATAAAAGCAAGGCTCTCCCCTAGTATCAGCGGGCCCAACCGATATTTTAAACCAGCTAATATGCATAAAAATAATATAATTTATTAATATGCACCGATTATTGTTTATTTTGGTCTTTAATCAGTTTGTTAGATTTATTTTAACAACAAAAATAATAATCAAACAACATTATTATATAGTGGGTGTGGTTTGAGATGTCAGCAGGCAATTTAATTGGTTTTGGCTGATTTTGAACCGACTCGCCCATGCATTATGAGACAATGTTGTATAGTTTGGGGCGGGGTTTAATTCATTCGAAAAATAATACCTTCAGCGCGTATGATCAACGCGTCATCCAGTGGCGTAGCTGGGATTTTTTTCAGGGGGGGGGGGGGGGGGGCAAGATTTCTGAAATTTTCGTAAAAGGTTGCCCCAATTTTCAGGGGGGGGGGGGGGGTGAGGTTCAAAAAATTTCGCACGGTCAAAAAAAATCGCACAGTACATGTACTATTTTGCCTTTTTTTGGCTATTTGGGCTGAATATACCAATATATAACCGCCCGCCATCTCGGTCTTTTATCATTATTTTCCGATTTTTCATTTTTTTCCTCCTTTTTATTTTTTTAGAGGGGCTGGGGGCGGGGGCACAAATGGTTTTTTTTCTGTGAGGGGGGGGCATTTGCCCCCCCCCCCCCCCTGAGCTACGCCACTGGCGTCATCGCGTTAGCGTCCCCTACACAAAGTCGCCGCCGTATGCGTTGTGGGTATAACGCAGCGATGACAGGTGCGTGTGTGCTAAATAACGCGATTAATTTGAAGCAGGATGTTGGAAAACAGCTGGATTCGCCGATTTTATAAAGGGGGAAATTTGTTGTTGTTTGTTTAAAATAAATCTAACAAACTGCGTTATTTTATGATAAAAGATCAAAATAACTAATAACTAATAAACTAAATATTAGAATGGGAATAAAACATATTTCTTAGCTGTTTTGCTATAGACGATGGTCTTATAATGTATAGGCTGTACAATATTTGTGTCGTCGTGTATTGACGCCTGCGGCGACCATACACGACTCCAAATATGGTACAGCCTATACACTATAAGACCATCGTCTATAGCAAAACAGCTAAGAACTATGTTTTATTCTCTAAACGTACAACAACTTTCCCCCTTTATAAAATCGGCGAATCCATCGAGCTGTTTACCAACTTCTTGCTTCGAATTAATTGCGTTCTTTAGCACACGCGCATATGGCAACGCTGGGTTACACGCACAACGCATACGCCGGCAACTTTGTGTAGGGGGCGCTAACGCAATGATCATGCGCACTGAATGTATCATTATTCAAACGAATCAAGCCCCGCCCTAAATGTCTCATTTATATTGCGTATCGGATGAAAATCAGCAATAAAACACCAATCACAGTCCAGTGACATCCAAAACCACACCCACTGTAAACATGGTAAAGAATCTACAATATTGCAATGAAATCAAAGTAAAACAAAGTACACCCTAACACAAGAACCAGAAGACAATAAATGAGATTGGATCAAGACTATTCTTTTCTCATGTCTGAAGGCTGACAGCAAACTTTATTTGTTGGGAGTGGCTGTTTTTAATAATAATTCAACCAGCATGCTTATATAGGCTTTTTAAGCCTGGCCCGAGCAATTTGCTTGAGTCTGGTCCCTTCAGGACCCAAGCGTGTGTCTGTACGGACCGACCGTGTAAACAAACAAACAAACAAACAAACAAACATAAAGAAGTTCGTCACACTTAAGTGATGTGTGACGATCCATTTTTACTCTTCAAATTAAAGGATGTTAATGATTTGAACAACCATAACGAACAACAGTTTATAACAGACGGGAACAATAGCAGACAAGGCATTGAGGGACTATTTATGTTTCTTTCAAACAAGTTTAAAACTTTCCACGCGGCTATTTTTGTTTTAACCACACAAAACAGATGTTTCAAAAGCCTTTCCGAAATTTCAAGTAATCTCAAGAATTAGTGAATCAATACAAATATATTTGTACTTATTTTAATGTATTTCTTGTGGTGATTCCAAATATGGTGATGGAAATTCAATCATTTTGACATTTTTGAAACATTTTGTTCGGTTCATAGACGCCTGCCGCGTGGAAAGTGTTAATACACACACCCCACCCTTTTGTACTTTGCCAAAAAGGTGAAATAATTCCGATATTCGTGATCGTAACATTTTAATGAAATGGTTATGTCAAAGATGATGAAAAAACCTGGACCTGAATCTCATTGATTTTAATGATGGGCATCGATGGGTAGGCGCAGCCTACTATATCATTTTGGGACAGCCTGTATATGAATAAATGCACCAAATTGGAAATTGGACAATTTGCGCATTTGACATTGAAATGTTCTCTGAATACGTGTCATTTATTTAGTGTTAGCATACAACTGAAGATTTTGAACACTTTGGAGTACGTCTCATGTATTTAATGTTAGCATAAAACTGAAGTTTTGTTGACAATTTGTTTTTGCAAAAGCCGCATGAATATAAAAAATGAAATCTGAAAAATTATCAGCACGTGTTTACCATGTTGAATCAATGTGTCTTATTTAAGTTATGCGATCAAACATTTTAGCTCATATGGCCATGGGGCCTCAGATATATTTTTTAACTTGTTGAATTATTTCACTGAAGTTTAAAAGGGTATCAAAAGAACGTGTTTAGATATATAGATAGATGGATATATTAATGGATAGATATATTGGTTCAAACGGTCTTTGTATAATTATATGAACAAAACAATAAATGAGCATTTTTAGATGGTTTCAGCTTATTTTACAACTTATAGAGCCACTTTTTGGCGCATCCGTTACGTCGGTAGCCTCAATTATGTTGAGATTTGACATAAAACTATAGTCGGCATACCCACTTATTTAGTCCAGGCCCGTAAGAAGGGTGGGCGATGGTGGCGATCGCCCCCCCCCCCCCCCCCCCCCTTTGAAAATCTTCCCCGGAAAATTTGTACACAGATGAAAAAAAAGACATTTACAAGATTCGAACCACTGACCTCATGATTGTGAAGCCAGCGCTCTACCATTTGAGCTAATGAAAACTATGCATAAAACAGTTTTAAAATAAAATTAGATAGAGTTTAAAATACAAATATCACTGAAATCGGAGGGTAAAATGCTTTATATTTCGATTGTTGTGCGTTTTTATCAAAGGTTATCGCCCAAAAGTTGATTATATGCTGAAGGAGATTGTAATTCTGATTTCATTATTATGCATTGCACTTCTTTTTGAAACTATTCTAGACACAGTTCGTTCGTACAATAATTTCAACATTACGTTTTGTCGATTAAAATTCGCGGCAAATCTATTGCACCATGGGTATTATTACATGGGAATACGGAGACTCAGATACGTAGGGAGTCATGTGATTTTTGTCCAGGACAAACACTTGAGATGTACACGCCCCTTTAAGGCACATGTATACCTGGATTATCAAAAGCACCTGAGATATTCGGATTATTTAGGGCCCGTCTGGATTATGTATACATGTAGGACATGTTCATGATATTGTATCAAATTTTCTTACGCTTTGTTTACTTACCTCCCCGTGAAATCTTCTAGCGGGTCCGCTAGTGTTAATAAATTCGCGGCCCGGGCGCCCGGGCCCCTCTGGCTTAATGGTAAGTCCGACCCTGCACACACAACAAACAACAAGCACTGTAAATATAAACAAAATATAAGAAAGAATACTAAATATTTGATACAATAAACATTAAAACATGTGAAGCATTTACATGTATAATATCATTGTCTTTAAATCAGATCCACTAATTGATGACAATTTAACAAAGCATTGGCAGCATATCCCGTGCGCTATAATCATTCTTAATTGATACAGCCTGTGTGGCAAATGAGGTTGGATCGAGACTATTATTTTCTCATGTCCGAGGCTGACAGCAAAATTGTTAACTTTCTTTGGTTCGAAGTTGCTCTTTCTACTTTATTCTTTTCTTCCATCTTTTCTAACTTTAATTTCATTCAGCCAGCATGCTTATATAGGCTTCAGCTATTCGATAATCAGGGTAATTTTCTTTCACTTGACAGTTTCAAGGATCGTATGCCGAATAACAGTAATATCCTATTTGACTATTATATCATCCGTAATGCTCTACCTTCAGTCTGGAAATCGATGCGCAATACAAACGTCCATGTCAACACAGATATTTCTTTCAATGGCATACTGATCGATATTTGTTCTACAAAGATTTTCAGACAGGAAATTCTTTAATTCATTGCTACTCCCCCAATATGCCAAAACCTGTGGATAAGACGTTTTCCGAATTTCATATTCAATTGGAAATCTATCTGGAAAGCAATTCCAAACTGCACCCATGAAGCAAGGTTGATAACACTCAATTGGAAAATTCTTCATAACATCTACCCAACAAAAATGTTGCTTCACAAAATGAGTAAAGAACCATCCAATATGTGTAATACATGTAATGTAATAGACTACACAGAACATTTCTTTTACTTCTGTAAAAAAGTTAAAGTTATTTGGGATTACGCAGAAAATGTCGTTTCTGCAAAAGTAAGCTTTGTTTTTAAATTTGATGTTGAAAAGGCTATTTTTGGGGTCCATAACTACAAGATGTTTGATAACAATTTCATCAACTATGTTGGAGCTATTGTTAAACTTTGTATAAGTAAATTCAGATATGGTAACCACCCAAATCTGCTATATCTCTTCGAATCTGAATTAAAAATACGCAAGGTTATTTAATTGTTCATGTTAAAATGTGATGTAATGATAGTGTATGTTATATTACTTTATTTAATATCATAAATAGAAATATTCAATGATTTGTAATTTATGTAAGTTATTACGTAAAGCTTTATAGCTGACATGATGTGTCAATAATGAAATATTTGTATGGAGGATAATATATATGATATATATTATATATATGATGATACATTTGTATACTATACCATTTATTGAAACTTCTTTTATGTAACATTTTTGTGATGCGATTGCGATGTAAGGACAACATGGATGATTAATATTATGTAAAAATAATAAATAATAAATAAAAAATGTTCATTTGAGCGCCCATTCCTTTTTAAAGCCTGGCCCGAGCATTTTGCTTGAGCTTGGTCCTAAGCGTGTGTCCGTACGGACCGACCGTGTAAACAAACAAACAAGCAAATATGAATACATGTTTACCAATTTGGTTCTTAATTTGTTTGACGGCATTTATAGTATACCGTAGATATTCGATATCTAGCCAACTTTCTGCCAACTTTGAAACTCTGAAAGAGATGGCGCCCTCTCGCGATTAAAGCCGGCTTTTAAAAAGATCATTCTAACAAAATAATTTCGGCGGCGCTGAAAATGACGTAAGTAATGTCGCAGTATATAGTCCGTTTAATATAATTTTCGGATCAAGAATCTATCCCGGGACCTATCCAATGACTACATGTAGGCCTATACGAGTGTGAGTGTCTGGTAACGGGGTAAAGCAGCAGACGTACAATACGGAGAATCGAAGGGCGAGGTCTATACTCTGTCATATTCGACTTAACCAGTGTATCTTTTCTTTTTCATAAATAGTATTTATTGCTATTCGTTATTTTTAAGGATATATTAAGCAGCTAAATTCAAAATTATTTTAAAAACACTGACTATAGAGAAAATATCCCAAAATTATCAATTTACTTTATTTTGTCACCAGTTAATATTTTTTAGGAACCAGCCTATCCTAAAGAGAAAAAAAATCGTTATACATGTATGATTGATTTTTATTCGAGTGGCGTAGCTAGGTTTTTCATAATGAGTTGGGGTGGGGTAAAATAAAAGTGACTTTACCAGGCTGGCAACTTTTGAGAATTCAACGAGTCACAACAACTAACTTGAGAGGGATGTGTGAGGGGGGTTGTGACAAGCACCCCCCACCCCCCCCCCCCCCCCCCCCCCCCCCCCCCCCACCAGCGCGGTAAATCGAGCTTGATTACAATTACACATGTTGATAGATACTCGATTCAAAATAAAATAACTCGCCAAATGTATAATAGGTCATTCTTTGAAGGTCGTGCATTGAATTGATCTGAACAGCGAAAGCGAGTAACCCTTTGTTACGGGGACGCATAAGTATAGTCTCTATTCTATCTCCAATATTCTCTATTCAATAACCAGAGAAGTTATTACGTAACACATCTTTTGGAACGGTAAATAGTTCCTCTGGGATGGTATTCATTTCAATCGTTGAATCCAAAGCGTGTAGCCATTATACATGTACATACATGTACTCCTTGGTGTAGCGTGATAGTTAACACGGTCATCAGATTAGACTAGCAGTTGGGAATAAATCGAATGTACATTTTGTACCTATAATTTTATGGTTTGAATGCGAATCATGCCAAGAGACCTATTAATTGTTATTTTAGAAAAGTTACAAATATTGGTTAATTCTCATTGTGCGCTCCGAATCAGATGATATAAAAAATGACAATTATGTTAGCAAAATCTTAGAAATAAATAAATAAACAAATGAATTAATTAATTAATGAGGAACACTATGAATATTTTAATGTATAAGGTTAAAAAATGATGAACAATGTTTCACACTAATTTGTTGCATGCGTTTTATATCAATGATGCTTGGCAGTCAGACGCCAAACGTGAAAATTAACCGGGGACAATTACGTCTTTTGGTTGGCCTGCGCCACGATTATCAATTTTGATCAACTTAGGTTCATTTGAAGGTAAAGTCATATTTATCCAGGATGCAATTTCTGTTTTAATAAAATAAACATGATTGTTTTGAGTCGACTAAGGTGCATTTTCAATGCGATCGTAACATCGAATTTTACCAATGTTCATAAGCTAATAAACTCGATCAAAATTATGTTTATTTGTATAGGTCACACACAAAACGACGCCCATCAGATAAACCAGTGCAATTACATTATTATCGTCTTTAACATGATTAATATGCTCCCAACAAGGGAAAATATCATTATGTGAAGCATCGTGGACAGAATACACAGCCAGTAGGGAGGTCACGCTGCATGTCATATTTTGTTATACGCAAGAAAACAATGGAGTCATAGTGACTGCAATATTTGCTAGAAATAGCTTCGGGAAATGGTCTATTGGGCATCTCAAAAACTAAGAAACGTGTTAAAAATCATGTCGAATTTTAGAGGAGGGTCAATAACATCTGCAGAACAGTAAAATGTATAGTTTTAAACACGGTTGGTGACCAAATTTATGTCGTACAATGCCGGAAAAGTCACGTTTTGAAAATCCGTGGTCTTAAAAATTACAGGAATCCTAACTCATTCTAAACCTCCCCAAATCATGAAATGAACCCTCGTCTACAAAAAAGTCCGTGTGCGTATTGCTCTATCTGCTTGGAGATAGCGAAGACCACGGTAACCTCATAGCTTTATACCACGGAATGAAATCTGTCATTGACATTACATGGCGAAAATCGTACAGATTTGCACTGCAGACCTCTGTGTAGGGAGTGTTGACAATAGCGTGACAATAGCAAGGTCGTTTGACTATTGTGTTTGTGCATGTTTGTGACGACTGACCCCGTTGAACAATCTTCATAGCTTTCATATAGGGCTTTGGTGACCTAACTATTGACTGTACAGTAAGATACTCTGGAGGTAGACGATTAGATCCATGGATTAAAATGCGCGGAGTAAAAATATGCCATATTTTCCAACACACAGAGACTAAATCGCTTTTTAACGAAAGGTATTTTGCAGGACTCGAACCGAGGCGGGGAAAATTCAGCAGATTTCTAGTCCATAGTCCTAAACCACTCGGCCATGCCTACTCATTGAAGCGTCTATCGTGTGCACTGAATAATGAACTATAGTGGTGAACTGTTGAGTTATTCGACCCAATAGCCAAATCGAACCCACTTTCTTAGTCGTATTTTAAATGTAAAATCGGCGTCTCAATATTTTGTCATATGAATTGCACGACGACATCCTCATTCCACGTGAAAATAAAATCGTGTCGTCTTCAATAGACCATAGATTCACTAAACTGTGGCAACTGCTGACACGACTGCTAATACATTAGGGCTCGTATTGTGGTGCTCACTTGAACATAGTCTCCGTGTGGTCTAGTGGGTAAACTCCGGCCACAGAAGCGAGAGGACCCGGGTTCGAGACCGTGTATGTTTCATGGTAGTCTCCATGTTATTTTTTATTTCCCCAAACTGTTTATAGTTTCCTGACTTTTATTCATTCCAGTGGACACCAATGAATTCAATATTATTTATTACATGGCACGCTGAATACTGATTCACGCTTGGTTGCACATCGCTTAAATACCCATTGAAGAATGTTGAGCTTGTCATTCGATCATTTTGCTGCTGAGCAATTATCGATCTTTAATGTCATTTTTAGAAGACGATTGATAATGACAACGAAACGATTACATCTATGCACTGACTGTGTCACAACAAAAATAAACACCCCGTGTAAAATAGGAACAATTTGGGTTGTAAATGGGCCCTAAACACTTTCCATGCGGCTGTTGCTTTTATTGTATACACAGCTTGCAAGGTCTATAACAACTCTCTGGTCCAATTAATCCAAAGGATTGATGAAAAAATACTAGGCATGTACATGTATGTATACTTATTTCAATTTTTGAAATATTCTGTGAAATTTTGGAATGTCGTCTGCAGACGCCTGCCGCGTGGAAAGTGTTTAAGTGTAGCACCTTAATATTTCAAACTGATACGAAAATAAAGGAGTAGGTCTAATATAAATAGAAAACATATTTGAATAAAAATCTTGCATTAACACATTTATTGGAATGTAAATTTTTTAAAGGTTATAAGGTTCCCGACATTAAGATATGAAAAATCTTGGTAATAATGCATTTAAGATACTCTGGTGTGTGTCTGGAGGTAGGCAATTACATCCATGAATGAAAATGTGTGGAGTAAAAATATACGTCATTTCATTTCCCAATACACAGAGACTAAATCGCTTTTTGTAACAAAAGGTATTCAGCAGGATTCGAACCGACGCGGGGAGAATCCATCCAATAGATTTATAGTCTAAAGCCTAAACCGCTCGGCCATACTACTCATTGAAGCAACCGTCGTGTTCAATGAATAATGAACTAGTGGTAGTCTATCGAGTTATTCGACCAAAAATCAGTAATTTTAGGAAATTTGGGGGGCGTATATTTTATTTGAAATATACATAACGTGATAACACACACACTGAAAGCTAACAATCAAATGTATATCGTCAGAACTGTTGGAACTCTTGCCCCATAGACAGTAAGATGGACTATAGAGGTAGACAACTTTTAGATCAAGCGTTCTGGGTTCTATAATTTCGATCATAATTCATTAACGTTAACACACTTACAAATTTCGATCTCCGAATGATCGAGCATCTAATGCAACATAATTAACTAGGAGAATCTACGGGATCTTCATAACAGAAAGAGCTTATCTCTCTAGTTAGTGATCGCGCTAATGACTGACTGAACTGACTATATACTACGAACATTAGGCCTACGTACGTCATTTTCAGCGCCGCCGAAATTATTTTGTTAGAATGATCTTTTTAAAAGCCGGCTTTAATCGCGAGAGGGCGCCATCTCTTTCAGAGTTTCAAAGTTGGCAGAAAGTTGGCTAGATATCGAATATCTACGGTAGTATATAGGCAACTCCTAATAATATGCATGTCTATGGTGTGTTGCTTCTTATTTACATTGCATTCAATACAAATACTAGGATCAGTGTACACAGTTAAAATTCACTGAAACAAGTATCTCTTGAATCTTTCTTAAAATAAACTTACTGGTAAACTTACTAGTCTTAGTTACATTTATATAATTTAATAAACTTAGAATAGTACCCTGGCTGTCGGGAAATGGTGGATCTATCCGTGGATCTATCTTTATATCATTTTGTTACGATGAGGTAGTCTGAACCCACTTTTCTGACCCCACCTGAACCCACTTTTTTATTTGAGTTATGGTATGGGGCAACAAGTACAACTAATATACCTGAATATTACGGCGAAATAACAAGTAAAACCCTATTTTAATGCATTTTATGCCCAGCCTCGTTCGTGCATTGTGTGAAATAATGTCAGTGTAGCTCAGGAAATGCTACAGTACGTAATCACATAGCTGGGGCTGTGCGTTGCTGTGTGATCAGCTATTAAAGGCTAAACCAACCCCCGGTGAGATTTTAATACAAAGTTTTTATACATGCACAGTGTAGCCCCCACCCGTGTGTATCCGATATTGATACGTTGCGAAAGAGAGTCTTCTTAAACTTCGGTATAGAGATAATATTTAGTGGTTGAGTCAAGGCTGTTTTCTATACAACGACCGAATTAGAGACTATACGCACGTGGCTAGATATCATGTTTTTAATTTATTAAGAAAAACTGTTTTTCTCCTACATAAATGATACAGATTTAAACCATAATTCAAAGTATGTTCTGTATTATTATTTACTACATATTCAACAAATAAAAAAGTGGGTTTAGGTGGGGTCAGAAAAGTGGGTTCAGAAAACTGGGGTCAGCAAACGGCCTGACCCCTGTTGCAGCGAAGAGAAAGGTGGTTTATTGTCTGACCCCATCAACCCTCTACTCAGCATGCTCAGTCATCTTTGTTTACATCGCATCTCCTTACATTGTTGTGCAGCAGACCTGCCAACTGTGCACTGCGGGTATACACTTGGTGTAAGAGCAGACGATACTGATGCATGGGTCATTTGACGTGAAAATATTCAGCCGCATTTCCCTTCTTCAATTAGAACGTGAAGAAATTGAAAGCGCCTCTTTACCGTGTTGATGTTCCTACGCACATAGCTAAATAGCGCGGTCCAAAATATTTGTATTATGTTCTATTTTCAGTGTATTCTTATCCAACTAAAAAATAAGTACACTGTTAAGTTGAAGTTTACATCATTGGTGCAGATTTTCTGAACGATTAGCCAAAGGAAGGCAATGTTAATGTTTTCTGCTGTGTTATTTCTGGTCAAAGGTCAGACGTCTGATTTTGCAGCTCAATTGCAACAAACCAGGCCCGTAGGAAGGGGGAGGGCGATGGTGGCGATCGCCCCCCCCCCCCCTTTGAAAATGTTCCCCGGAAAATTTGTACACAGATGAAAAAATTTCACGCGCTACGCGCGCATTTGTCTTCCCAAAATGCAATATTCTTTGCTACAATCTTGTTTAGAGCCAAAATGTACCTCGATCGTGCAAAAAATAGGTGCAAATTCGAAAATATTCGCGCGCTACGCGCGCATATTTGACTCAAAAAAAATTTTCCGTGATTTTTTTGGCAAAACGCCCCCCCTTTGAAAAAAGTGTCTTACGGCCCTGCAAACGCCATTGTAATACATTGGGATGTGTGAGTTGTGATATATTTCCGATATATCTTATCAAGGATAACTTGTCTATTAATTGTATAAACACAATTAATTCACAGGCCAATAACAATCGAGATAGTTTTGTTATGCTCAGTAGCACATACAACTAGAGCGGTTCTCGGGTTTCGCGGTTTTCGAGTTTCGCGGTTGATAGGGTTTAGCAGTGTCAGATTTAGTGGCTATCAATAGGGCGGTTATTGACATTGTATTGGTTTTAACATGATATGTTAGGATCTGACCAGAACCATGGAGGACGGGCGGAGAGTGATGGTATGAAAATGAAATGATTATGAAGTGGTTTGGATTTATTGTGTGGGAGATAATATTTGAAACCCGTTTGTTTGTTCTAAAGGGTTTGCTTTGTATTTGATTCAACCATAAGAATGAATTGCTGACAGAGCTGCCGTTGGTGTTTGATGTGGCCTGTAGAGTGTATTCAGGTGTGAAGGTAAAAAGTTTGATTTGATTAATGTACTTTCCGGTTGCAACCTTGGCCCTGTGGGACCTAGGACTTAGCGGGGACCATGCGGGCAAGACAACTGTTGCCTTTCTACGCAGGGACAAGAGTCAGTACTCATAAGTGGTATATCATTACGTTTTGTCACCAATACAATTGTAGCATGTAATTTATATAGACATGCTTGTCTATTAATTAGCAAGAGTTGAAATGCAAATTCCATTTAAATGGAATGGGGCTGGTGAAAGTTTGAGTGAAGTGAACATTTAAACACACTTGTACACAAAATGCACAATATACAAAGAAGAATAGACAGAAACAGTAATGTAATAATCTTTACATAAACAGTTTATTAAGATGAACATGGGTCCTTCCACGAAGTTGCGTACACAAAGTGTGACATGATAGTCAAATTTGAAAGTTGCCTGATTGAATTCCAAAACATCATTTTTTAACTTCCTAATGTATGCATAATGTTAAATAATAATAATAACAGGCATTTATATAGCGCCTTACATCGAAAGGATCACAAAGCGCTTAACAAAATAACAATAGCATACATGTATACAAAATATGAATGCACATAGAAAAACACAGGAGTAGCCATCAAATGATGGCTATAATATAGAATGTTATACAGTATACAGCAATACACTAATCAAGAATAATGCAAATACAGTACATGAATATTGCACACACAAAAATAACTAAATATCCTGGTTAAAAAGATGAGTTTTCAAAGACGATTTAAAAGTTCCGACCGTCTTAGAGTTACGGATATGTAAGGGGAGATTGTTCCAGAGTTTTGGTCCAGCAATACAGAAAGCCCTGTCCCCGTATGTTGCAGTGGCACTTTTAGGGACTACAAGGAGTTTACGGCTACCAGAGCGGAGATTAGCAGACGGACAGTAAGGGGTAAGAAGCTCCTTGATATAGTCGGGTGCAGAGTTGTTGAGTGCTTTATATACAACTAGAACAATTTTAAAAATAATGCGTTTCTTAATTGTAAGCCAGTGTAGATCGATGAGGACCTGGGTGATATGCGTGCGTTTATTGACACCAGTCACAAGTCTCGCAGCTGAGTTTTGAACTCGCTGCAGTTTGGATATGAGTTTGTCAGGGAGTCCGTAGAGTAGACAGTTACAATAGTCCAGCCGTGATGTAACAAAAGCATGGACAAGCCTTTCTGTTGATGCATGGTCAAGGTATTTGCGGACCTGTCCGATGGCACGTAGGGCGTAAGTGGCATTCTGACATACTCTGTTGACATGAGAAGTCATTGTTAGGTGACGGTCAAAGATGACTCCAAGGTTGCGCACTTTTTCGGAGGGCGAAATGTCGGAATCCCCGACGGTGATCGCATCAACCGGAGTGGTTGAAATAAATCGAGAGGTGATATGAATGACCTCTGTTTTCTGGTCATTTAGTTTGAGTTTGTTGGCCAGCATCCAGCTTTTGACGTCCGAAAGGCAATGCTCTAGTCGCTCAAGCTTTTCAGCCCTATCAGATGCATCAAACGAACAGTACAGCTGTGTGTCATCAGCGAAAGATAAAACGTTTATTCCGTGTTTGTGAGGATTGTTTGTTTTATTAAAACAAAATAAACAAACAATCCTCACAAACACGAGGGCCGAGGGGCTATCTTATTCGTTACGCCATCACCGACGAGAGATGAATGAAACTGATTAGAGCATGCGCATTGTGTTCTCTCAACATCGATCAGCTGATCGCCCGGCGGCATATGATATTATTGTTTACATCGTAAAACAAGGCATTACACACATGCGCTTTTAGAACGGAATAGCCGCGATCGATTAAAGTTAATAATTTTGTAAATTCGTCTTTGTATACCGACAGTCTAGGCAAACGCTAATTGAAAACTTTTCTTCTTCTTTCGGATACTGCTCAACATCCCTTGTGGGACAAACCGAGCAGGAATGGTTGTGCGCTATGCTGTTCAAATTTAGTCCTTGGTTTCTTTATCTTGCTTGCGGTAGTGATCTAGAAGTGCCGTCCTGAAGGGTTCTAGTTCAGTTATTGAAGTGATGTTTTGTGGTAAAGAGTTCCAGTCTCTGATTGTGTTGGGAACAAAGGAAAACTTATGACAGTCTTGACTGGATGATAGGGTTTGGAATGAATTTATGTGAGTGTGACGAGTGCGCCTCAGAGCCGGTTTAAAGTAGTCCTGGGCCGGTAAGCCCTATGGCTTTGTGCATTATTAGAAGCCTTGCAGTCTTCCGTCTAGTTGATAACATGTCCCACTTCAGGTCCCGCATTAGTTTAGTTACGCGCTTGTATGATTTTCCCAATCGTAGTCATTATATACCATCCTCGCTGCACGCCGTTGGACTTTGCCCACTTGTTTTATTTGGGATTGTGTGTGGGGATCCCATACTGCGGAGCAGTACTCAAGCGTAGGTCTTACTAAAGCTGTAAGCACACGCTTTTGTGTCCCGGGTGCAGGAGTGTAAGTTCCGGCGTACAAAACCAAGTGTTTTGCTAGCAGAGGAGGTAATACGATTAATGTGTGAGTCCCATTTCAGATTTCGTGATATGTCTACCCCCAGGTAGGTAGGTATGTGATGTTAATTCTTGGAGAATGGCATTACCTAGAGAATACTGTGTGACAATCGGTGTTCTTGAGCTGGGGATGCGAAGAACAAAACACTTCTTGGCATTGAATGACATTTGCCAACGTTTCTCCCATTCAGCAAGTTTATTTAGGTCGTGTTGCAGTTTCTGTGAGTCCTGTGTGGATTTTATTGGACGGCAGTCGTTCGCAAATAGTCGCACTGTGGACTGGAGTTCGTCAGGGAGGTCATTTATATAGGCAAGAAAGAGCAGAGGACCTAGCACGGTACCCTGAGGAACTCCAGACTCCACACCTACCCATTCAGAATGCTCTCCGCCAACGACGACTCGCTGGCTTGGCTTAACATTTCTTTAAACTGAATAAAGAGGCAATTAAAAAAAGCTTTGCGGTAAAATGGATTTTGCTTTCGATTGACAGCGAATACGCATAATGCGGCAGTCTCGCGATGTATTGAATGACTAAGATTAGTTTTCGTAGTCGATTGAAAACAGATATTTCGCCCGTAATTTGATCAGCATGGATATCAACATAATGTAATCTTAACTCTAGTGTGATTATTTATTTTTGTCAAAGATTCGATCATTGATCTTTATTTACTTGTTTTGTTACTGCCATTCACTTGCACTTTACAGTTTCATTCATTGTTGCATTGTGTTGTTTTATCACCTTTTTAGTTACCTATGAGATCAATTTGACGACAACAATTATATATAATATTATATTCGCATAGAAATCATAAGGTTTATTTTAATTTGCCTGACCGCCAAATGTCGAAATTTGGAAAATGGACCCAAATATCATTATATGATTTTTTTTTTTTAATACGTATGAGATCCATGATACAAAAAAGTCAAGCCGCAATAATTTGGCGACTAAAAAGTAATTCTCATAGAAATCATAACATTTCTTTTTTAAATTCTAGGCTTGACCGACAAATATCAAAATTTGAAAAATTAGCCCAAATACCATTATTTGGTTAAGTAATTCAATTTTTGTTGGTACATATGAGATCGATGATACAAAAAACTCAAGCCGCAATCAATTTGGCGACAAAAAAGTCATTCGCATAGAAATCATAATGATTTTTTTTTTAAATTCTAGGCTTGACCGACAAATATCAAAATTTGACAAATTAGCCCAAATACCATTATTTGGTTAAATAATTCAATTTTGTTTGGTACGTATGAGATCGATGATACAAAAAGTCAAGTCGCAATCAATTTGACGACAAAAAAGTTGTTCGCATAGAAATCATAACAATTTTTTTTAAATTCTAGACTCGACTGACAAATATCAAAATTTGAAAAATTAGCCCAAATACCATTATTTGGTTAAATAATTCAATTTTTTTTGGTATGTATGAGATCGATGATACAAAAAAGTCAAGCCGCAATCAATTTGACCACAAAAAAGTAATTCGCATAGAAATCATAACAATTTTTTTTTTAAATTCTAGGCTTGACCGACAAATATCAAAATTTGAAAAAATTAGCCGAAATACCATTATTTGGTTTAATAATTCAATTTTTTTTTGGTACATGTGAGATCGATGATGCAAAAAAGTCAAGCCGCAATCAATTCGGCAACAAAAAAGTCATTCGCATAGAAATCATAATTATTATTTTTTTAAATTCTAGGCTTGACCGACAAATATCAAAATGTGAAAAATTAGCCTAAATACCATTATTTGGTTAAGTAATTCAATTTTTTGGGGTACACATGAGATCGATGATACAAAAAACTCAAGCCACAATCAATTTGGCGACAAAAAAAGTCATTCGCATAGATTTTTCTTTTTAATTCTAGGCTTGACCGACAAATATCAAAATTTGAATAATTCAATTTTTTTTTTGGTACATATGAGATCGATGATGCAAAAAAGTCAAGCCGCAATCAATTCGGCAACAAAAAAGTCATTCGCATAGAAATCATAATTATTATTTTTTAAATTCTAGGCTTGACCGACAAATATCAAAATTTGAAAAATTAGCCCAAATACCATTATTTGGTTAAATAATTCAATTTTGTCTGGGTACGTATGAGATCGATGATGCAAAAAAGTCAAGCCGCAATCAATTTGGTGAAGAAAAAAAAGTCATTTGCATAGAAATAATAATAATTTTTTTAAACTCTAGGCTTGACCGACAAATATCAAAATGTGACAAATTAGCCAAAATACCATTATTTGGATAAATAATTCAATTTTGTTTGGGTACGTATGAGATCAATGATACAAAAAAGTCAAGCTGCAATCAATTTGACGACAAAAAAGTAATTCGCATAGAAATCATAATGATTTTTTTTTTAAATTCTAGGCTTGACCGACAAATATCAAAATTTGAAAAATTAGCCCAAATAGCATTATTTGGTTAAATAATTCAATTTTTTTTGGTACACATGAGATCAATGATACAAAAAAGTCAAGCCGCAATCAATTTGACGACAAAAAAGTAATTCGCATAGAAATCATAACATTTTTTTTTTTTAAGTTCTAGGCTTGACCGACAAATATCAAAATTTGAAAAATTAGCCCAAATACCATTATTTGGTTAAGTAATTCAATTTTTGTTGGTACATATGAGATCGATGATACAAAAAACTCAAGCCGCAATCAATTTGGCGACAAAAAAGTCATTCGCATAGAAATCATAATGATTTTTTTTTTAAATTCTAGGCTTGACCGACAAATATCAAAATTTGAAAAATTAGCCCAAATAGCATTATTTGGTTAAATAATTCAATTTTTTTTGGTACACATGAGATCAATGATACAAAAAAGTCAAGCCGCAATCAATTTGACGACAAAAAAGTAATTCGCATAGAAATCATAACATTTTTTTTTTAAATTCTCGGCTTGACCGACAAATATCAAAATTTGACAAATTAGCCCAAATACCATTATTTGGTTAAATAATTCATTTTTTGGGGTACATATGAGATCGATGATACAAAAAAGTCAAGTCGCAATCAATTTCATGACAAAAATGTCTTTCGTATAGAAATCATGAGCATTTAAAAAAAAAAATTAAGTAGGCCTGAGTCTGACCGACAAATGTCAAAATTTGGAAAATGGACGCAAATATCATTAATATTAATGTTTAGGATAAATAATTCATTTTTTTTAAAGAACCAATCGTTTCTATGTGCGAGTCGATAATATAGATATTTTTTTCAATTAAAAGGTATAGCCTATGCTAGGGTAGGGATGTTCATATCATTGACTACAGAGGGCGACATTTTTTTGAAAATTAGTTGACCAAAATATGTAGAAAACTCCATGTTTACCTAGATGAATACACCGATGTAGTAGGATGTGGCTAGGATGTATTCACTGATGTCTATATAACCCCGCACAAGCAACTAGACATCATGAAAGTAAACCTTTTTTTACCTAAAATGGTTTAAAATGTGCATGATTTGCCCAGTTTTCAGCAATATGAGGCAAACTACTTTTGGTCATAACTTGTTTATTATTCAGCCTGCAGACATGGTTGAACCATCATTTTTTCGACATTCATGAACATGATCGCGTGACCATGTCCTGTCGGCAACAGGACATGGTCATCTGACAGGGGTATAGCCCAAGCCCTAAATAATCAGTTCTCGTCGGTATTTACCAAAGAAGACCTCCACAATTCACCAACCAAAGGAAACTCGCCCTTCCAGGACATCCCAAATCTAACCATAGGATTAGAAGGAGTCATCAAACAGCTGGAGCAACTTAAAATCAACAAGGCCAGTGGACCGGATGACATTCCTGCACGCTTCCTTCATGATTATGCGAGAGAACTTGGACCAATGCTCCAATTCATGTTCCAACAGTCATACGACACAGGGACTCTACCAAATGACTGGAAAAAAGCAATGGTAACGGGTATATACAAAAAGGGCTCAAAATCAAACCCCGCAAACTACCGCCCAGTCAGTCTGACATGCATCGCTTGTAAAATCATGGAGCACATTGTCTTGTCCCACACAGCAAAACACCTAGCTGCAAACAACATTATAATCAACGAGCAACATGGATTCCGTGAAAAGCTATCATGTGAAACTCAATTAATCCAAGCTACTCAGGACTGGGCGAACGTCCTTGATAAAAGAGGCCAAACAGATGTATTGTTGCTGGACTTCAGCAAGGCCTTTGATAAGGTCCCACACAAGAGGCTACAAACCAAACTTGATTACTACGGCATCAGGGGGAAAACCCTCAATTGGATACAGGACTTTCTTGTTGACCGATACCAGAGTGTTGTTGTAAATGGCACCAAATCTCCAAATGCAAAAGTCAAGTCAGGTGTCCCGCAAGGCTCAGTCCTTGGTCCAACACTATTTTTACTTTACATCAACGATATTGCTGATGATGTCAAATGCACCCTGAGGTTATTTGCTGATGACAGCATCTTGTACACAGAAATCAAAAATGCAAATGACCAACAACGTCTACAAGATGACCTGAATAAAATCTTTCAGTGGGCCGATAAATGGCAGATGTCCTTCAATGCTGCAAAATGCCAGTCCATCTCCATTACACGGAAGACCAAACCACTCAAACACACCTATAAGGTTGACAACCACGTCTGCATCGAGGTCACATCAAAACACAAATACCTGGGGTAAACATAAAAAGCCACCTTGACTGGAAAGACCATGTACAAGCCATCTCAGCAGACGCCCGGCGAACACTTGGCGTACTCAGGAGAAACATCTCATCATGCTCACCTGCAGTAAAGACACGTGCGTATCAAGCTCTCGTGCGTCCTAAGCTCGAGTACTCGTCTGCAGCATGGAATCCTCACGTAAAACAACAAATAAACACGTTAGAGGCAGTACAACGGCAAGCGGCGAGATTCGTAACTGGAAACTACGACCACACAGCCAGCGTCACTGAGATGCTACAGAATCTGGGATGGGACTCTCTTGCCACTAGAAGACTCCTTGGTCAGTCATCCATGTTTTATAAAATTCAATATCAACTTGTCAATATCCCGTTTCCATCTTGTGTCATACCGGCTCTTCGCCAAGGGAGATTTACAAATACATTATGTTACCAGAACATATCACCAAGCCTAAACTCGTACAGGTACTCCTTCTTCGTACGCACAATATCAATCTGGAACAGACTCCCCTCAAATGTCGTCACAGCACCTACTGTACGACAATTTAAATCTTTGGCACTGCCGGTCCTCCGTGGGATGCTTCCGACAGCTAGCCAACACCAACTGTAACTTCCAGCACCTATGTTTTTACTTGCACCATTTGTAAATATCTACGAGTCTGGCGAGCACCAGTTCTTCACCCCGCACAGCAAGAACCTCCATGGACAAGCAGTTGCTTCTTTTGGAGTTACAGACTCAAGACTCAAGACTCTGTTTGTTATGTAAACATAAAACAAAAATATGCACGCGCGCATCGATTAGCTCATCACTATCGCCACATCCATGTCGAAGTCATGTATGATACGTGATCACTATTGTTATGTAAATGTCCACGCTCTTTCCATGTAATGGGCCCAGGCGTGATTCAGTGAAAAGGCATCCAATTGTTACGTAAACATCAAACAATTGATTATCTATAGAGCAAAGATTCGCCCTCATACATCAAGTATGGTGAGTAGCAAATATTACAATGGTATAACTAAAACCGCGACAAGTCGGGGACTCTGTTTGTTATGTAAACATCAAACAAAAATAGCAACGCTCATGCATCCCCAGGAGGGGGGGGGGTGTACTCAGATTTGGTTTGGTCGGGGGCGTGCCGCTGGAGATTCAAAGCCTACCCATTTCTAAGGGTGATTTTGGAGACCCATATCTAAGGATTTTTCAGTTGAAAAGCCTACCCATGGCTAAGGATGTCTCATGAAAAAAACGACCACTGGAGCGGCACGTCCCCGTATGCCTTACATACGTGAGTACCACCCCGAGCATGAATCGTTGTATTTTACTAAGAAAAAATATGCTTCTCAAGGCAAAAAAATATTTTACTCCTATGAGGCAGAAGTTAACCCCAACTTTGAACTCGTCCAAGTTATTTGCGATTTGTACATGCTTACAAAATCTGGAATCCATTGATGGATTAATAAAGACGAAATCGCAAACACAATTTTTTTCTGAGGCAATATCTAGGGGTGGTACCTAGCCTAGCGGTGAACACTATGGGAAATTACGTAGACGTTGAGGTCGTTACAAAACGAGCTCGTTAGTTTAGATACCATACTCTACAACGCTCACAACTCTTTCCGCTCACACACATGGGTAGTAAACTACGGCGCAACAAAATGACGTAGACTACATCCCCCATTTTTTGACGTCCCTATCTGAAATACGGTGATCAACGCTTGCGCTCAGCGACTGAGCGTTACGGAGTATATAAACAATTACGGGTGTTATACGGGGGTACACGAACTAGAATCACCGCCATTTTCTATGATGTGACGATATCGGATACTGGGAATAAATATCCCTATCGTGGGAACATTTTCCATCATGATTGTCCAAATAACCTTTCCCTCGAACTCAGCCGAGGTAAATACTGTACCAATATCGTATCCAAAAATCATACTCATTCAAGCTGTATTTTTCGAGATATTTCACACACAAACTTTGATTTCAAAATCTTAGGATGCCGGTACCCGTCCTCCAACTAAAATCACTCAGCCAACAATGCAATTGCCTACGTGCGAAGCAATGCAATGGTGACGTGTGTGGCGTGACATTTTAGCAATGTACGCGTATATGCATAGTGTACATGAAACGGCCTTCAAATTAATTCGGTTTTATTGTCATTGCGCAACAACAAAAAGTTGATTTTTCTCGCGCTTCGCGCACATTTGTTCTACATTTGACCACCCTCATTGGTTTCCTTCCGCATCAACTTTTCCCCAAATATTCAATATTGTGTGTGTGTTGGGGGCGGTCATAATATAATCAACATCTGAGTAGGGGTCATAGAAATAATCGCGTTCGTTTAGGGGTCATAAAAGATGACGACGATAGATTACATCGTTAGGTACCCCACCCCACCCCAACCCCTATCAACGAAAATGATGGCCCCCTAAATAGATTCGGCGTCATTTTGAGTCGCCACCACGCATACGCAAGGAACACAAATAAATAAGTTACAATCAACTTTCGAAAGTGGCCAAGTCGCCATTGCTGTTGTGTGTTAAGTGGATGGAGTCAATGTTGACGGTGTCCTTCAAGCAATGTCAGACGGTATTTGACACGATTTGTCAAATATTCTTGTATTCAGTGAATGCACCGATGAATGTCAAAAGTCATACCATTTATAATTGAATGTGAATACCGAAAACCCGATAAGGCACTCACATTTAAATACTCAACTTTTAGAGGGTCTAATGATACCGTTCTATATAGTAAAATTTTGAAATAACGGTTATTCGGTCATGATATCTAACGCAGGTGTAAATCTTGGTGGATGACCAATGGAAAGTATTGCAAGATCTCACAAATACGCCCCTTCAGTCTGCTTCATAGTATACTTAATATGTAGAAAAAGGTAAAGACATTATTTTTTTCCAATCGCTGTATGTCCATATTTCGTGATATATTCTTATTGTTTTGCACTCCATTGAAATCAATTGCAATCACTTTTGACGGAGTAGATGGATAGTTTTCACTGGTTTCTCAAGCTGTTGGGATCAGGTAGCGTATGCCACCAAATGGATCCCTCAAACGCCATTGTTATTACGCTATTAGGAAATCGTCATAACCATTTCCTTTCACCTAGCCTAGGTGGTATTTGTCTAGGCGCACAACCATGTCGCTCTTAGATTGTAATAATACAAATTAAAGAGCTTCCGACGGTTCGCCCGCATGGACCACTAATGATAATTCTAATAAAGTACTTCATTTACAGTTTGAAAACGTTTATGTATCTGGGATGAGGAAGAGCACCCATGTGTTAGGATCAACGTTAAAGCTCAAATCCGATAGCTCAACTCCCTTTAATTTCCCTGCAGTTCGATATACTTTACTGATCCTTTAAAGTCATTTTCAAGATGGATTCATTTTAATGAAATATAGTATGATTTGTATAGACATGGAGAAAACTATTCGACCTTCAACTTTGCAATACTAGTACTTACAGTCATCCTATGCCTCATTTAGTCACGTCGTGTTGTTGTTTGCTTGTTAGTGTCATGCCAATCATGCGAGTCATACCAATTTACCAATTAGAGATTTGCCCGGCGCCTATTGTTTATTTGACAATTGTCAATAACAATAACAATATATTTACGTGGATATATACCGTACGTGGGAAGTTGATTATTTTCAATTGAGTTCACAACTTCAACGGTCAAGGTTAATTTGATTTATTTCTGACAGTATTATTGTTTTTTAATAGAAAAACAACACTAAAACTCAACTAAACATTGAGCGCCTAAAGAAATAAACCCGCAAATCTCGTCCGCAGAGTGGTCTTGCGTTCATTGTATACAGGTATTCAATTTATTGTGGCCCAAATTAGTTACAATGGATATCGACCGAATTCCTCAATGCACGTGCATTTTTAAGACTACACGATCTACCCGTCAGCTTGCACCGGGCACGGTTGAGTAATAATTCAAGGTGTACAATTGGTGCACGAGTTTAGTTAAAAACGCGAGGTATTGTCCACAGACTATAGAGGAAGGGACAATCAAGTAGATCGATTCTCAAAGTAACCCGCCACAATTCCATGGTCCTATGATGTTCGATTAATAACCCATGATTTCATTCCACCACTTAGCCAATGGGCGTCCTCATAACGGCCGACGCCCACTCACGCAAAATAATGGTCCCGTGTATTCGCTATGGATCAAAACAAGTTGGATCTCATGAAAATAACAGGAGATTGCAACTATCAAAATGTTACCTTTGACCTTGATTATCTCCGTACGCCAACGAGGTTGGCAGGGCTTGAAAAATATATTCACTTTCCTTATGTACCCAACTTGAGCTTTCATATGATATTTTCATTTCGTTTGGATGTGAAAAAATGTGGTTATAGTATAATGGTATGGTAATTTCAATGTTGATATCTTATCACAGCATGTCAACATTTACCGCATAAATGTTGTCAAGTTGCGAGAAACATTATCTTGAGATCTCAACAAGTGGATGGCACTTAGAAAGATCACCAATCATTTGAGGTGAGTAACCCGAGTCATTAACAAACGGTAGCAACGTAAGTGCATTTTAACCATTAACAAAATAAATATCTTGCGACCTTGACAAAAATATTAGTGAATACAAAATACAGTTAACCATGGCAACCCCTTATTATGTTTTGGATGAGTTACCGTTTGGTCCCAGACGATAGCTTCAAGTCAATACGGTCATAGCTGAACTGCCAGCCATAAAGAACCCTTTTTTAAAGTTTGTGGGCCAGTAATTCGTTTAGGTGTAAAGAAATACCATGGTGTTCAACTTCTCACGTATTCCAAATGCCATAATTTCAACTCAGTGTTCATAGTTGTTTTTGTTAACTCGACTTTAAGATCAGAGTAGTTTGGTGGGTGATCATGACAGTTGACACATATGACAATGCTTTGCTAAATTAGCGGTCTTCAACCTCAGGTTCAGAATACATGCCTGTACAAACCCCGGTGTTTGTATTTTTGGGTGGCATACTTCTATAGCCTACACTGGGGATGATCAAGACGCACTTCTGATTTACTGAGAAAATGTTCTCCTTAAAATATGCAACGTTAGGATTAGCGCTATTTATACTGAATATAGGAGACGTGACTGGTAAGTCGATATAATTTGCTTCAAGTAAGGAAAAGAGCAGTTTTTGAGAAAATGTCGGTTAAAGATAATTCCATGAGATCATGAGTAATTAAAAAGCCATCCAAAATTACCTTAATTGTTACGCTTTGAATGATTTGTCTTCGTGTTAATAATTATATTTTCTTTGTAGTACATGCCCTTATGTCACAAAAAGTACTTGAGTGAAAATGTTGGGTAATTATTACAAACCATGTTTATTCCACTTTATAATAGGCTACGGTATGTCATGAAAAATGTGTTTTTCATTTATTTATTTATTCCATGACCATCTTGGTATAAAGGCCGCCAGAATGTACATAGTGTTGTAATTTAAGGGGCTACACCAATGTTTTAAGGGTCAAGGGATCAATTGGAACAATCACTTATTATCGTATTGAGTTTCTGCAACTACAACTATATCTCAGCCCAGGAAGTACTTGAAGGTCAACCAAAATGGTGATTGAAGTTTGTTTTATTCGATTGAGGATATTGTAAAATACAAAATACAAAATACAACAAAAAAACACTTTAATATTGCACCGGAAACAAAATAGAATTTCTAAGCAATGCATAATTTGTATGATATACGAGTGGGTATCAAAAAGGTTTTGAAATCACCCAGAAGTGAAGGAGCTATATCGATGAAATTTTGTCAGTGTAATCACTGGTCCTTAAAAACATTATGGTGCAAAAATGGTCTCATAAGTATGTTTACTTTTTATACAGGTGGCACTAGATGCCAAGGCCATGTATACCAATGACGTCTTCCAACGGTGATGTGTACATGGTAAATTATATATAATGGTCCAATAACTGATTCTTGTGGGACGCCTTCCAGAAGACTATTAGGCTCAGATTTTTTTTTAAATTTTGTCATTTGTCACTCGTAGGTCTCAATTTATCTCTGTAAACAGTCCAGGCAAATGACCAAATCTGGAAATGTGCTATATATGGAAATCGATTGCCTGATCTGGAAATCAATGCTGTGCACTTTGTGCTCAGATTCAAAAACTACATATTTGATTAGACATAGATTTCAGCAATTATCAGTACTTTTTAAATTTAAAAGTCAATAAGACATACCTACCAAATAATAAGAAAGCAAAAATAATTACCCGATGACAATTTATCCACTAATTAATGCTTTTTATAATTAAATTAATTAATTAATCAACTAATTACTTGTTTTTAAAATGCCCCGGTCAAAATTAAAACGCCCACGGTGATAATTTAGGTAATTATCTTTAACGTATGATTTACCCAAAAATAGTTGGTCCATCCTTAATATAAGGTCCCCCCCCCCCCCCCCCCCGAAGTAGAAAACTGTTAATTTCGTGAACAATTTAATTTCGCAAAAATAGCTTGTGCTCAAATTCGCGAAAATAATAACCTCAAAAATGGCAGTGAATTAATAATGATATGCTTGTTTGATTTCGATTCATAAAAATTAAGTATCCACAAATTTGAAGCATATTTTGGTAATTCACAGAAGAAAATAATAAATAATTATGTTATTCCCAAAACAGCAATAAATAGTTTTAAGTGTTGAAAGAAAGGGTCAAAGGTCATGTAGGGTCATAAGAGGTCAATGTGTGTACACCCCATGTTACCCATAAGTTTATTGTCACCAAGCTTATTTGTAATGACCTTTGACCTCTTTCTGTCTAAACTTTAAACTATTTATTGCTGTTTTGGGAATAACACAATCTGAGGCAATCTGAGAATCAATCGATGGCGGTCAATCTGAGGATCTCTACAATGGCGGTCTGTGGACAGGTAATAAAAAGTAGGAGAAATGTGTAACTTTGCACAGGGACTTAGTAAAGATGTCTGAAGGATCACATAACAAAATTAAGTTTCTGGCTCCTTCACTTCTGGGTGTTTTCTAAAACTTTATGATACCCCCTCGTATATATATATATATATATATATATATATATTTATTTTTTTACGGTAAACTATTTTACTTCATCCAAATGGTATCATAAATAATTGAAGCAAACCTGATTCCGTGTATCTAGATAAATGAGTTTCGCCACCCGAATGATTTGTAATCTAGACATTTACAACTGATATAAACTGCCGCTTTAATCGTTTTTAAATGGTTGTATACATTATTCCTTATTAGTAACTCTGCATGACCTTAAATGACCTCTAATCAATTACAGATTTGTCAAACTTTTCATGAAACACACACCAATGGATTGTGTAGATTATATGCTTTAATTTGATACCATTTGTAAATATACACAACGAAAACTTAATTTAAAATTATTAAAAGGGTGAAAAGTCAAATGAGGTCATGTTTTTGTTTACCAAAGTGTATAATGTTGGCACCCGGCGGAATTTTGGTCTACATACTCCATGCTACCATATTAAGGGCTTATGATACTTTGCGAAACGAAACGAAACGAAACGAAATAAAGCGAAACCAAGCGAAATAGGCTGAATCAAGAAATGTACACAAAACTGCTCAATTGAGTGAGATCGTTTCGCATTTTATCAATTTTCAAAAGTGATAAATGCGAAATGAAGCGAAATGAAGCTGCTGCTCCCACATAAAAACATTGAACTTAAAAAACGACATGCCGATATATTTATATCAACCAAACCAATGTAGACGTACCTTCAGTGTTTTGATACACATTTGCTAGGAAGTGCAGTGAGCCCGTTTCGCTTCATTTCGCATTTTATCAATTTTCAAAAGTGATAAAATGCGTTACTTTTTTGACCCCCCCTCCTTTATTTACCAAAAGCTTTTTGCCCCCCCCCCCCCCCCCCCACCACTTTTTGGGAAACTTCAAACTTTTTTGCCCCCCCCCCCCCTCATTTTGCCCAGCCGCCCACCAAAGTATTTCTGAACACTCCCTAATGTAGACGTACCTTCAGTTTATTGATACACATTTGCTAGGAAGTACAAGCTTCATTTCGCATTTTATCACTTTTGAAAATTGATAAATTGCGAAATGAAGCAAAACGGGCTCACTGCACTTCCTAGCAAATGTGTATAAAAAAACTGAAGGTACGTCTACATTGGTTTTGTTGATATAAATCCATCGGCTTGGGTTTTTTAAGTTCAATGTTTTTATGTGGAAGCAGCAGCTTCATTTCGCTTCATTTCGCATTTCATCACTTTTGAAAATTGATAAAATGCGAAACGGGCTCACTGCACTTCCTGGCAATTGAGCAGTTTTGTGTACATTTCTTGATCAGCCTATTTCGTTCAAGAAATTTATTCATTCCGGGACAAATTTAATGGGGATGACCGGCGTACTTCTTTACAATTAAAAAGGATGAATTTAAAACTCCAAATGCTCAGAAGGTCCGAGAAGACAGACAGGACAGGTCATCGCCATGGGCAAACTGTCAGTAGAACAGCGATGGCTCATTACGCATACAAATCAGAAACGATTTCTTGACCTTTTTACAATTAAATAACAGTTGAACATGTTCGGCAAATTACATCATTCTTTGAAATAAATAGGGACATATGCTAAAAAGCTGCTGTAGGCCTATAGACATGGTAGAACTAATTGATAACTAATTGATAAGCATGGCAACTATTTCACGTAGGCTGGTTTTTGTTTAAAATAAAACCGCTGTTTACATTAACTAGGCATAATAACACTCCATAATAACAATTATAATTCCGAAAGAAGATTTTACCGATATCCCATAATGCATTACGGGAGCACCAGCCAATTAGAGTTTTAGAAATAAGAATAATGAATAAACATCGAAGATCTACAGCTGAACTATTAAATGTTGTAATTGCAATGGAGATGCACGATGGTATGATGATCATGATCTCTCTACACTTATCAAAAAAATCCCTTTTTAGCTTCTAATAAAAGGCAAATAAAAAAGAACATTATTTTGATTTGTATTTTAATGCATTTTTAATGAACATCTTGACATTTTGAAAATGGTAAATATATGGCAATAGTATAATGTGAATAGTGCTAAAATAAAATGCAGGATTGCTCCAACTTGATATCGAATATTTTTATCCTGGTGGTATATATTTTTTAGACAATTTTATATTTAGATTATTTACAATCACAAAACTAAAGAATCTACGTTTTCTGGACTCGGTTTAATTTTGTTTTGTCCAATGAATTCATGTAATCCTATAAAACATGCAAATATAATTTCAGGGCATTGTGATGTAATTATTGAAAAAGATTTATGAAAGACTCAAGACTCCAAAACAAAATAACTAAATTGAAATTGACTTCTGTAAATTCAATGGGCAAGATTGATGCAAACACCCGGGGGGGGGGGGGGGGGGGGGGGTACTCGCATTTGGTTTGGTCGGGGGTGTGCCGCTGGAGATTCAAAACCCATACCCATTTTTAGGGGTGATTTTGGAAAAATCGGTACCCATTTTTAGGGGTTTTGCTTCATTTTAGACCAAATTTTCGCGAAAATAGACCTAATTTTGGCAAATTTTCGCGAAAATAGACACAAATTTCGCGAAAATAGACCCATTTGTAAAAAGTGACCCCATTATTAGGGATTTCCAGCACAAAATCATACCCCATGTTTAGGGATTTTGTGCCCAAAAAGCTACCCATTAGAGCGGCACATCCCCGTATACCGTCTTAGGCGAGTACCCCCCCCCCCCCCCCCCCCCCCGGGTGCAAACACTTGACAATTTGGACTCACTCTGTTGGGTACTTTCACTGAATTTTAAATGTAGCTAAAGGGTAATTAATATTCAGTACTAAAGATTGAAGCGGTTTTTTTATAAAGAGGAGAAGAAGGAGGAAGGGGAGAAGAAGGAGGAAGAGGGGAGGTAGGGGAGGAGGAAGGGTAGGGACATAGGCAGCGCAAATGGGGAGTGAGGGGGTTACGGGGTCACGTCCCCATACTTTTAATGTAGAGGACATTAAAAGACGTTATACTGGACCTTTTTAGTCTTCATTTGCACTTAAATGTTTCAATTCGCTTCAGTATTTTGGAATGAAAATCCAACATGATACCACTGGCTTTCTAATTTTGTTATTGAAATATTGCATTGACCCATCGTCATTATACAGTGACGATAGTGTTGCATAGCTATTTCGTACCCAGTGTTTGATACAGTGGCGGATCCAGGGTGGGGCCCGGGGCCCAGCCCCCCCCCCCCTCTATTTTTCCAGAGTAGTCCAGAGTATAAAACATAACTTATAACCCGAAATAACCCACAAAACCCCCATGACTCACCCAATAGTAACTCATAACTTAAAATCCTATTACTAAAACTATTTCATTTATTCCGATTTATTCTGATCGAAAGTATAGAAAGTATAACTTTGAGGACGAAAAAGCTTGTTTAAATGTAAAGAAGCAAACGACCTGGCACACAGTAATAAAGGGAAAATAATATCTAAAATACAGTTTAAAAATCATAGTTTTAGCGGACTAAATTCAAAAAATTCTCCAAAGCCAGGGGCTCTTCTCCCTTGCAACCCCCGTCCCTTGCCCAATGGCTTAATTGGACTACTTTTCTTTTTAATTTGATAAAAAAAAAGCTTTTTCTTTCTATTAGTGACAACAAACAAAAGTTCAAGAATGGGTCGAAATTACAATTTTCATTTTTGAGTGTTATTAATTTGAATGATGAGATCAAAGACAATGCTTGTTTAATAAGAAAGAAAGAAAGAAAAGGCCTGAATTGAAGGGAAACGCTAACAATGCAGCCGAAAATCATGTTTTTAGTAAACTATTTTTTTTTTAAATCCCATGGCAAAGGGGCTCCGCCCGTAAACGGAGAACCTGTTTTTCAACATTACAATTTCAAATCTCTATACCTGCCACCATAAATTTGAGGAGAGCAAAGGTGATATAGTGGTTGTGGTAGCATTTGGCTACATGCGGGTCATTTATTTTCACTTATTGAACACATAGCACATAAAGTCCTGACCAGGTGCTTTGAGGTTGGCTAATTCAAAATATATAATCGTTACCAAAAATCTTAGATATATATTAAATGAGCAATTTTCTTCTCCGCAGTTTGATACCTCATTCAACAAAATCGACTGGATACTTATAAAGTTATGGCGATTTCAATGACCGCGCATAACAACATCAAAGTTGCACTAGGTATAGGAAATCATTGATTTGTGTGTGATTACTGTCATAACTGTGTGCTATCTGAACGAGCCAGATGAATGGGTCTGGAGTGATAACCGCAATTTGCGGGACAAAGGGTGTGGACTAGCTGTGAAGAATAAAAGTCTTAGCTGATTAGCTGTGAGTTTTTTCAGTGCGTAATCACACACAAATCAATGGTTTCTTATACCTAGTGCAACTTTGCTGTTGTTATGCGAGGTCATTGAAATCGCCATAACTTTAAAAGTATATATTCGATTTTGTGGAATGAGGTATCAAACTGCGGAGAAGGAATTTGCTCATTTAATCTTAGATTTTTGGTACCGATTATCTATTTTGAATTAGCTAACCTCAAAGCACCTGGTCATGGACTTTATGTGCTATAGGTGTATTTAACCGTTTATAGCTGGTGTATCTTAATTGATCAATTTGTCATTGTATCACTTTTAACAATTTAAGCCGTGTATCGGTACATCAGCTCTGCGATCCTCATGTGGGGGTGATGTTGGACGTTTACATTTAGCTAATTTATCACCTTATCGTTTGCCAAACAATGTACACATAATACATTAAGCTCTTTTTGCATTATCATCTTATTCATGCATTTAATGTTTACAATATAATCTTTATATTCGGTTAACGCCCTAATTGATTAACTCCGTTACTCGTACTATCCTGAATAATCCAATTGACCTAAAACGGTAAATCGATAACCGGAATTTAAATTTTGGAATAAATCTGGATAAGAGGCCATTTTCCCTGTGTACATACGATCGGACAGTCCGTGATTCTTTATGTGGTCATAATCAGAGCCACAAGGCCAATTATCCTGATTATTGAATAAAGCTAATGACAATAAATTTGAAAAGAGAGCCCTTTTTTTTGGGGGGGGGGGGGCCAAGCCACCCTATAGCATGTTATTGCAAAAATGTACATATTTAGGTCTTTCTAGACATAATTGGAGGCTGCCATATTTGTAGTCTTTGTAAATTACATGTACCTATGCAGTTTATTTATAACAGTACCAACAGTCTGTGCTGGAGTCAAAGCTATATTTGTTTATAGTTGATGATTCAATCAGAGAGATGTTATTATATCCCAACAGAGAGACATAATAGCTTATCTTGTTTGACTAGCTTATCTTGTTTGACTACGGAGAAATCTCCACTTGTTGTCTAATAAGTGGTGAGTTGTGGATGTATGAGTTTCGGGTTATATAATAATAATTCCTGGGTTGAATTAATGAAATGTCAATATGGGTAACCATGATCGCGGAATGCCATTTTTTAATTAGTATAGCAATTCCTGGACCAACGTTTTAGACCAATTACAATGTCATATATACCTAGATTGTTCTTCAGACGGTTATTCCCATCCCATGGAACTGAATCATACCCCCCAACCCCCCCCCCCCCCCCCCCAGAATAAACCAATACGAGCGGTATTATTTCATTATTTGTGTTCGCTCTCCGACGGCAAGAAAATAGTTACGACAACGTAATATTTGCTAGAGATTCCTTCTAAGCTGCTGCACATCAGATCTAATTTGATCCTTTTTTTCAATTTTCTTTAAGGTCAATACTTTGAGTGCATATCTGAGGGTTGTGAGTACACAGAAGGCGATGTGGCCGTATTGTATGCTGATATAGAACCAACCGTAGAGACTACAGGTATGTTAAGATATTAGTCTTCGTAGTGTACTATGTGAATAAGAGCTATTATATGGTTTCTTTTAGAGGAGAACTATAGAAAGGTAGATTCGTAAATTCAGTGTCATTTCAGGCAAGGTAATCATATTGAGGTTTGAAATCTTAATCTAGTCAGTGACATAATGGGCGGGGCCGGGGTTGCAATTGACGGAGTTCCTTTAGTATACTCTACCACCACTGCACGTCTTCAATGGGGGCTTTTAAAGAACAACCAATACACTACACAGCTTGAAGGGACATGCCTTGGAATCTACACTAGATATACACGGAGAGAGAGAGAGAGAGTCAATCAAAGGTCGAATTTGGCTCCATTTCTTCACTTAAAATTGAGTAAATGCTAAGAGCTTCCGGGTACGAAAACGGGTCCAACTAGATATACTCACTGTGTACTTTTCGGCAAACGATGTCGCCCATCTCAACACATGTTTGGCTGTGTGTTACCGACGCTAGGGGGAGTTTTTCCAGACGCGGTTTTGGACAGACTGGTTTTGGAATTGTCACTTCGTATCTTGACTATAAATGATCGTCAAAAACATGTGAAAGATGATACTGACTTATACTGCCCCTCATCTCGGTTCATTGGGTGCCCTCCATCTCTTGTACCGATCTGACTCAGAGACCCGAGCCAGCTGTAAATCTTCGCAATCCAAAGTCAGCTATCACAGATCATGCTGTGGACTCTAAAGCAAAAGAATTGATTTTGCTTTTCTTTTTTTTCTTTTCTTTTTTTGATGAAAAATATTACCGAGAGACCGTGGTTTATGACAGGAACAAAATGATTAATGTAAATTTGACTAATGTTTCTAGTGTGATAATATAAAAGCAATCTATTCAAGCAAAATTATTCATTTCAAGCAGAAAATAGTAATATTTTGACAGATATTAACATTTAAATCCTAAAAAACACAACTTTTACTCTACCCGGTCTATGCTTTTAATCTGCCCTGTCTCTGCTTTGACTCTGCCCTGACTCTGCTTTGACTCTGCCCGGTCTCTACTTTTACACCTGTCCTGACTCTGCTTTTACTCTGCCCTGTATCTGCTTTTACACCTGCCCTGACTCTGCTTTTACTCTGCCCTGTATCTGCTTTCACACCTGCCCTGACTCTGCTTTTACACATGCCCTGACTCTGCTTTTACTTTGCCCTGACTCTGCTTTTACTTTGCCCGGTATCTTCTTTTACACCTGCCCTGACTCTGCTTTTACTCTGCCATGTCTCTGCTTTTACTCTGCCCTGTCTCTGCTTTTACTCTGCCCGGTCTCTACTTTTACACTTGTCCTGACTCTGCTTTTACTTTGCCCTGTATCTTCTTTTACACCTGCCCTGACTCTGCTTTTACTCTGCCCTGTATCTTCTTTTACACCTGCCCTGACTCTGCTTTTACTTTGCCCTGTCTCTGCTTTTACACCTGCCCTGACTCTGCTTTTACTCTGCCCTGTCTCTACTTTTACACCTGCCCTGACTCTGCTTTTACTCTGGCCTGTATCTGCTTTTACACCTGCCCTAACTCTGCTTTTACTCTGCCCTGTCTCTGTTTTTACTCTGCCCAGTCTCTGCTTTTACCCTGACCGGTCTCTTCTTTTACTTTGCCCTGTCTATGCTTTTACTCTGCCCTGTCCCTGCTTTACACCTGCCCTGTCAATGCTTTTACTCTGCCCGGTCTCTATTTTAACTCTGCCCTGACTCTGCTTTTACTCTGCCCTGTATCTGCTTTTACTCTGCCCTGTCTATGCTTTTACTCTGCGCGGTCTCTACTTTTACTCTGCCCTGCCATTGCTTTTACTCTGCCATGTCTCTTTTTCTATTCTGCCTGGTATCTGCTTTTAAACTGCCCTGTATCTGTTTTATTCTACCCGGTCTCTGCTTTTACCCTGCCCGGTCTCTTTTACTCTGCCCTGTCTATGCGTTTACTCTGCCCAGTCTTAAATTTTACACTCTGCTTTTACTCTGCTCTGTCCCTGATTCTAATCTGCCCTGTCTACTCGTTTACTTTGCCCAGTCTCTGCTTTTACTCTGCCCGGTCTCTGCTTTTACTCTGCCCAGTCTCTGCTTTTACCCTGCCCGGTCTCTTGTTTTACTTTGCCCTGTCTATGCCTTTACTCTGGCCGGTGTTTACTTTTACACCTGCCCTGACTCTGCTTTTACTCTGCCCTGTCTCTGCTTTTACTCTGCCTGACTCTGCTTTTACTCTGCCCTGTCTTCTCTTTTACTTTGCCCGGGATCTGTTTTACTCTGCCCGGTCTATTCTTTTACTTTGCCCGGTCTCTGAATTTTACTGTGCCCGGTCTCTACTTTTACTCTGCCCTGACTCTGCTTTTACTCTGCCCTGTCTCTTCCTTTACTTTGCCCGGTCTCTGCTTTCAATCTGCTCTGTCTATGTTTTTACTCTGCCCTGTCTCTTCTTCTACTTTGGCCGGTATCTGCTTTTAATCTGCTCTGTATATGCTTTTACTCTGCCCTGTCTCTGATTTTACTCTGCCCGGTCTCTGCTTTTACTCTGCCCTGTCTCTGCTCTGCTTTTACTCTGCCCGGTCTCTACTTTTACACTTGTCCTGACTCTGCCTTTACTTTGCCCTGTATCTTCTTTTACACCTGCCCTGACTCTGCTTTTACTCTGCCCTGTATCTTCTTTTACACCTGCCCTGACTCTGCTTTTACTCTGCCCTGTCTCTACTTTTACACCTGCCCTGACTCTGCTTTTACTCTGGCCTGTATCTGCTTTTACACCTGCCCTAACTCTGCTTTTACTCTGCCCTGTCTCTGTTTTTACTCTGCCCAGTCTCTGCTTTTACCCTGACCGGTCTCTTTTTTTACTTTGCCCTGTCTATGCTTTTACTCTGCCCTGTCTCTGCTTTACACCTGCCCTGTCAATGCTTTTACTCTGCCCGGTCTCTATTTTAACTCTGCCCTGACTCTGCTTTTACTCTGCCCTGTATCTGCTTTTACTCTGCCCTGTCTATGCTTTTACTCTGCGCGGTCTCTACTTTTACTCTGCCCTGCCATTGCTTTTACTCTGCCATGTCTCTTTTTCTATTCTGCCCGGTATCTGCTTTTAAACTGCCCTGTATCTGTTTTATTCTACCCGGTCTCTGCTTTTACCCTGACCGGTCTCTTTTACTTTGCCCTGTCTATGCGGTTACTCTGCCCAGTCTTAAATTTTACACCTGCTCCGACTCTGCTTTTACTCTGCTCTGTCCCTGATTCTAATCTGCCCTGTCTACTCGTTTACTTTGCCCAGTCTCTGCTTTTACTCTGCCCGGTCTCTGCTTTTACTCTGCCCAGTCTCTGCTTTTACCCTGCCCGGTCTCTTGTTTTACTTTGCCCTGTCTATGCCTTTACTCTGCCCGGTGTTTACTTTTACACCTGCCCTGACTCTGCTTTTACTCTGCCCTGTCTCTGCTTTTACTCTGCCTGACTCTGCTTTTACTCTGCCCTGTCTTCTCTTTTACTTTGCCCGGGATCTGTTTTTACTCTGCCCGGTCTATTCTTTTACTTTGCCCGGTCTCTGAATTTTACTGTGCCCGGTCTCTACTTTTACTCTGCCCTGACTCTGCTTTTACTCTGCCCTGTCTCTTCCTTTACTTTGCCCGGTCTCTGCTTTCAATCTGCTCTGTCTATGTTTTTACTCTGCCCTGTCTCTTCTTCTACTTTGGTCGGTATCTGCTTTTAATCTGCTCTGTATATGCTTTTACTCTGCCCTGTCTCTGATTTTACTCTGCCCGGTCTCTGCTTTTACTCTGCCCTGTCTCTGCTCTGCTTTTACTCTACCCGGTCTCTACTTTTACACCTGCCCTGACTCCGCTTTTACTTTGCCCTGCCTCTGCTTTGACCCTGCCCGGTCTATTATTTTACCCTGCCTGGTCTCTGCTTTCACTCTGCCTGGTCTTTACTTATACACCTGCCCTGACTCTACTTTTACTCCGCCCTGTCTCTGATTTTACTCTGCCCTGTCTTCTCTTTTACGTTGCCCGGTATCTGCTTTTACTCTGCCTGGTCACTGTTTATACTCTGCCCGGTCTCTGCTTTTACTTTGACCGGTCCCTGCTTTTACTCTGCCTGGTCTTTACCTTTACACCTGCCCTGACTCTGCTTTTACTCTGCCCTTACTCTGCTTTTACTCTGCCATGTCTTCTCTTTTACTTTGCCCGGTATCTGCTTTTTACTCTGCCCGGTTTTTTTTTACTTTGCCCTGTCTATGCGTTTACTTTGCCCGGTCTCTACTTTAACACTGCCCTGACTCTGCTTTTACAGCCATGTCTCTATTTTTACTCTGCCCGGTCTCTGCTTTTACACTGCCCTGTCTCTGCTTTTTAGTCTGCCCTGACTCTGATTTTACTCTGTCCTGTGTCTGCCTTTACTCTGCCCTGACCTGCTTTTACTCTGATTTGACTCTGCCCTGTCTCTACTTTTACTCTGCCCGGGCTCTGCTTTTACTCTGCCCATTCTCTGCTTTTACATGCTCAACCAAATTCCCATACCAGATTTACCATTGCGACCGTACATTTTGTTAAAATAAGGTGTAATTTAAACATGCAATAACACTTCATTATGGTCCTCAATAATATTTGTTTTGACTTTATATAGATTATTTTGCTCAAACCTCACCCTTCACGATCGTTATAACACAGGTTTGAGTTGACACCACTTCCCATATAGTATTATTACATAACTATTGATAATAATAATTATCAAAATGATGCACTGCCCTTATCAAAAGTGTTCGATTCCTATGAAGTGGGTAATATGTTGAAAAAGAAGCAGTTACAAATTAAGATGTACAAATGTTTACGAGCTTATCTGGGTGGTAAAAGAACGTGTTGTGATAATTGGCCAAAAAAGGTCTGTCTCACATACTCGCGCGCATACGTATGTGGCGACCATCGCGGGGCATTTGTCTTTTTAAAAGAAACTGTTTAAAAATCTTACTTTAATCGTCCTAACTCATGTGCGCATGCTCAAACCAATTAAAATGCGTTCGTACGGGACGCGGGACGGTGTACTTGACGTGATGTGTAAGGAAAACACGAGAGAGTAGCCTAAATCTACAACATCAACATATATCTTAAACATAATTATGTTAACTCGGGTAAATAAAATGACATGCCGCTATATCTTGCCAGACGTTCCGTACCAAAGCGCGTCCCGACCACGCGACCGGCCCAAAAACTGAAGCCATCAATAACGCTGCGATTGGCCTAAACAGATCATGTGCTCCGTGCAAAATTGACGAGGATACGCATGAATATGTTCATACTACCGCGCTTTCACTCTAATTGATCGTTATATGGAAACGCGGACGCACAGCGCGGGTAATTGATATATTGTCAAGATTTCTAACATTGCTTTAGGTAATTTACTCTTTAACTGAGATATAAGCTACTAGTACGTGATATAGACCTAATAAGATTGAGTATTCTTGCACACGGAGAACTTCTGGCCCAGGGTCACGTGACCCTCTATCTGCACTATGAATTCCTTTGGTCACATTTCGGCTTGACTTATTTCAGCACGACAATGCCAAACAGGATATTTTGTCAATCTGGATTCTGAAAAATCCACTTCATTTTCTTCAAATTAATTTTCAAATTTTCAAATTTTTCCTCCTCAACCAATTGTTTTGTTTTTTAAATTGAGTGCACAAACATACAATTGGAAGAGGGGAAATGTGCAAGTCCGCTTTCTCAATACAAACCATGTGTAGATAAAAATGATTATCATTCAAGGTATTGTCATCTATTTGGGCTTGCAGTGTTGCCAAGGTTGTTCATTACAAGCCCAATTGGACCAAAACAACAACAATGCAAGGCAAAAAAAACCCACAAGTTTTACTTCCATTCAATGTTATCGCACTATTTCAAGCGGTTGATGTCATCGGTCCACATACAGTTTTGTCATGCAATGTATGTACGCTTTCATGTTTCGGAGACATGCGAGCGTGTGCATTAATGTTGAAATGTCCGTGTCAAATCTATGCATGTAGTACCAGTACTGTAGTGTTACACTTAGGATATTGAAAGTCTACCTCCAGTCCAGCACAGCATTTGATATCCACCTAATGTTTATGACACGATTACTGTAGATCTTTGATTTTGATCCATGGTGACATTGTCAGATACAGCAGAGTGTGTGCGCAAAGATTAAAAAGTGCGCATCGGTCCGAACTTGTCATTCGTATTTGGTATATGCATGTTCTACTTGCCATAACATTCAGAGTAGAGCTAGGCATATGGAAGAGAAAAACAATGTCATCTGATTTTCTAATAGTCAGTCCATGGTAGCTACACAGTGTGAGAGGCAAAATGCATGTTTTTCTCCAAATATAATGCAATATGCACCAAAAAAGGGTTACTGAAATCACCCAAAAATGTAAATGCCACAGCCCAAATATGTGCTGAGATAATAAAGATCAAATTCAAATCCAAAATGACAAGAATTGGGCTAGATAATGCTCCAATGAGTGTACACAACAAGGCATCCTAATATCCGGAGTAGCAGGCAAGTGTGTGTGTATGAGTGATTAATGGTGACAGGCTTTGTGCTACATGTTACCAACTCTTACCAATTATAATAGCCCAATTATGTAACGAACAATAGATTTCCGTATATATTTCAAATGACAAACCTTGACTTCACAAATGCACCTCATTTGGGCCAAAAAAGATGAGCCACAGAAAAAAATCACAAAATCTCTTGAAAAAAACCCTCTGTATTATATGACATACATGTATTTAATATTTTTAAATTGTGAAGAGTTTTGTAAGCGAATTTAAGTTATCGCCTGCCTCAGTTGCGTACCCAGGGGGTCCAATGGGGCCGGTGCCCCCCTGAAATATCCCCGTCGGTAAACTTGAGCTTCCGTCGGTAGATTTGCGATTTCTACCACACAATTTTTTTTCAGCCGTTTTGGAGGACAACGTCATCGCTACCCTACCCCCCCCCCCCCCCCGCCCCCCCCACCACTTATCAAGATTGCAGCTGCTGACGGGGTGGGTATGCCACTGGCCTACCTGCTGTCTGTCAGAACAGAAAATTAATGCGCAAACCATTGCATGTTTTGTCAGAGCAATTGCTGTACTGACAAGATTTGTATGAGCTCAAGTTACCCCCTCCCTATTTGTTTTGAGACAAACAAATTGAATTCGATTTGATATGAAATATTTTTAATTTGTGAATTTTTTGGAAAATTATGAAATTTTTTGAACATTTTGTAACATTTTTTGCAATTCAGTGTTGCATGGACAAATCGAAATGAATTAAAATAAATTCAATCCAATTTGAATTCTGTTCAATTCAAATTGAATTGAATTCAAATTCAATTCAATTCAAATTCAATTCAATTCAAATTCAATTCAATTCAAATTCAATTCAATTCAAATCAAGATCATATCAAATTCAATAATTCAATTCAAATCAAATCAATTCCAATCAAATCTATATCAAATCAATTCAATCACCCGGACAGTACGTACAACTCTACAATCAAGTGCAGCATTTACTACGCATGAGTATTTGTACGCATGCGTATACGCACGTGTATTCATTGCTCATTTTGATACATGTGGAGGGGTGTACATCAGCTGGGGAGGGGTTATTCAGTGCGATCAGTAAGTGGATGATGCAGTGAAATCACTGTATCGAGGAAGAGCAATAGACTGTAGATGCGTGACTAAAGGACGCGTTGCATTGCTGATCGAGCGAAGAACAGGGAGGGCGCAGTGGAAGAGGGCCGGGGAATTTTTTTAGGGGGGTCGGGTCAGCGGTACCCGTGAATTGCCCAGGCTTGTCACAGACCATTTGTACGTGGGGGTTACTGCTTGTGGGATGCCAGCACGATGTCAGCGCAAGGTCAACAGGACTACATCGCTCAGTATTGTATTGCAAATGTGCCGACCGCGATCAATGCGCTGTCATCGCACTATCATCGCATTGTCATCATACTCATAGTGTGGGTTGTACACTAGACTACGGTAAAATAAAAAATAAACCTGTTTAGCGTCCCCTCCCGCTTCCTTTTTTTTGCTTGGTTGGGGTCCGCTTCAATTTTCTTTTCTTTTTTCTCTTTATTTCAGTCATAACTTTTTCAAGTTTATCGCTTTCCAGGGCGATTTTGTACAAAAAGTGTGTGGGGGGAAGAAGAAGAAAAAAGGGCCTCTTCATTCCTTTTTTGAAGAAAAAAATCCCGACGCTAAACATTTTTTTATTTTTTTACTTTTACTTTTTATTTTGCCTAATTAAAGCTGTACTGTGTGTTTAAATTAATAAAATAAATCCTCAGCGTTGAAAGAACTAGTATGCTTGGGCCCAGATTTCAGATTTGAGCACACTTAGATCACAGAGAACTTGAGCCAAACTCGAGTATTTTGCTGGGCTCGGGAGACGGACTCGACTTGCACAGTACTCCAGATTTTAGAATTAAACAGAACTAAGCTTATTACTCAAATGTGGCAATTTCTGAAATACAATTACAATGCCTTATGGGTTATTTTAACATAGATTTGGTAAGAAACAAATTTTATTCGATTTCAAAGATGAATTCCCACCTTATTTTACCAAGTCTCACACCACTCATGCACTTCCCTATTCGTCGAAAGTTACAGACCGAATACACATCACTCATATTTGGGTATGCTGTACATCCGCGTGCCTATTTTGGCTTACCGTTTTCAAAATAGTATGATTTGCTAGTTATATAATCTTGACATATATTTCAATCAAATTTCCGAATGTCGTGCAATTTCAGGCCTATCTTCTTATTAAAATCATGACTTCAATGTTAAAACTATTTTAACCGAATTGCATATTACATAAATGCGGAGTGATTTGGTGGTGCGCCCTCATATGTATCATTTAATATAGTGACATGCCAGAAAGTGACGGGAAGGCAAACTTAATGACTTGATTCAGTCAATTTATTCCTTGCATATAATCATTTAATTTTCATCATTTTAATTCATGACACTGTGATAGGGCATGCATTGAAGCCCACCCCCCCCCCCCCCCATAACTTCCCACATACACACACCCCTGTTTCTTTTGTTACGGGGGAAGGCAGGGGGGGCTAAACCAGGATGACTGCTTTCTTTCCCTTTTTTCTCTTTCTAGCCCCTCTTAAATGTTCTTGGTTTTTCTTTAATGTTCAAAAAAACTTAATTTCTGACATTATTTGGGAATTATGAGGAAAACCGGACTTTTTAGTCCATTTTGACACGAGAGCCTATTGCCAATTAAAAATACAAATAATTGGTAAAATATGTATATTCTCATGTAAAATCATATGAATAAGATACTATAAACTACTGAAGCGTTTCCTTTTATAAGTCAGAACATCAACTACACATTTCAAACACAACATATTAGTGAAAAATTATATCATAAACCGTCAAAAATCACTCTCTCTCTCTCTCGCCGTCTAACAACGTAGTGATATGTCTACCGAAATTCGGCCTCCGGTCTGGATATTATCGCATGTGTAAATCGGTCCGTGAAATTAAAATTAACCTCAAATCACCAAGTTTAAAAGTCAGAACATCTACTACACATTTCAAACACAACACATCCGGTTACATTTATGGCATACTTTATAGGTGCAACGGATATGTCCCATTCGTTCATTTAAATACAAAAAAATACCACCCCGGAGAATAAAATTGCCCGAAAACCTCTCATTTGCCGGATTACAAGATAACACAAATTGATATAGTGTGGTGCTCCAATGCTCCCTCAAAATTAATGTGTATGCTGAAATTATCCTTTTCCCGATCTCTATTAGTCATTCAAACCATTCAGGGCGTTCCAGAGGGCTTCGGACCGATAAGTGGAAACGTTGATTACGCTCAACCCGCTCTGGACTATACACCAATCGTCGTCGAGTCTGATTACTCCATATATATCGAGATAGAGATAGTAGATGATTGCGATGTTGAAAATGATGAAGTGTTCACCGTAGATATGGATGAGTACTTAGGTGATGTCGCCCGCCGTCGACGTCGGAATATAGGTCCTGAGCCAATAGCCGAGGTTATTGTCATCAAAGATAATGATGGTAAGATCATATTTATGGTAAGATCATATTTTTAAGGCAACAGAACATTTAGGTAACCGTGGTCAAATTAACTTGTTTACCTTGGTTTTTTCCATACCAATGTCCTGTTTTCCGGAGACGGTTTACTTTCTTATATCCAACTATCTTTCTTCATTCTTACAAACCCCTAAACAATGCTCCTTCTCCTACGGATTAGGCCTACATGCTACAATCATCAGCTACTTGACCTTCATGTGGCATCTTCACGGTTTCGATTCTACGGTCACACAAGGCCGGTCACTAGGCCCGGTAGGGTCAAACGTCATTTTCATATACACGCCCTTGCTCCTTAACGAAACGACTCCATCAATATTAGTCAACATATTCATTATGACCATATACATATAACATTTTAAAATATTTGGGGTCACAATCTCCAAATATAATAATATACAATACTGAAACATTTTATTTATTGAATTAAAGAGAGAAGACAGGATTTACATACATACTGCTGTAATTTGGATTTTCAAGCTGCGTCATTAATAAAACATCTGTTAATGCATTGCAAGATGTTCTCAATTTTGATAATGAGACAGCCAAGACATATCTTTAACATGACATTAACTTTTCAGAACATTGATTTCTAATCCAGATATTTAAGTAAAATTAGTTATTAAAGCTTCGTGTTGATATTGACGTGACATGAGAACCAGGTATGTAGGATAAACGATGGGATGCATTGTGTTTTCAGGTCGTCTATTTACATGTATATCCGTAATATCTCAGCGATTAGGGTTATGCTCGATATCGCTGTTATTTACAGTGATATCGACAACAATGAATTCGCCAAGTGATAGCCATGGCATCATTATCTACTTTTGAGAGCGATGTGTGATTGCCTTAAAGGGGCGTGTACATCTCAAGTGTTTGTCCTGGACAAAAATCACATGACTCGCTTCGCTCCCAAGTCCTGGCGTGCCCGGCAAAAAGCCCATGATGCAATTCTTAGTCGTAAAAGATGTGCACATAAATCGACAAAATGCTGTACGAACGAAATATAATATATCTAGAATTGTTTCAAAAAGTAGTGTTATTCGTTACATTTAAATCAGAATTACATTCTTTAACAGTAAATAAACAACTTTTGAGCGAGAAACTATCTTGAAACTGCAAAGATTAAGAAATATAAAGCATTTTAAACATCTAATTTATAGAAGAGTGGTATGTTGAACCATATTACTTTTGTTTGTTATCGAGTTCTCATAGCGCATGGTTGGCTCAGCGGTAGAGCATTGGACTAGTAATCCGGAGGTCGTGGGTTCGAATCCTATCACGGCTTGACATTTTATTTTAATCGTTTATATACATTTTTTTAAATTAGTTTTCGATATTATTCATCATTTCGTATAATCATTCATTATTGTTCCATTATAGTTTATTTTGGAATGTGGAATTATTTACGATTTCATTTTAATTTTCCACTGACTGGTTAGTGTGCATGGCATCATGAAAGGTGACATGTACCGCGGTATACCACCGCACTGTCCTACTCATGCAACAGGCCAATACAATAGAAACTCGTTGTGTGTTATTATCGATTGAGCTAAACTTGTAAAGTAAATGCCAGCCGTTATGTAATACAAATCAATGTGCCTGTATTATTATTATTGAAATAAATACACCACCATTTGTAGTTTCTGAGTAATATATTTAAAACTCAGCTAGGACGGTTCACGGATTTCGCGGCTCGAAAAGGATGTTTGAATTTGATCTCAATATAATATAATCCAAGCTGCTATAGGCAAAAGCTATATACAAATGACCGTGCAGCTATTTCGTGAAAAGCTATACAGCCGATGATCCAGCAGCAACCCTTACCCTAATCCTAACCCCAACCCTAACTCTAACTCTTACCCTAACCCTAAGGCCAACAAAAGGTAGGGTCGGGAGTGTTAAAAGATCTTGGGGTTTTTTATACGGATATTGTATTTGGGAATTTAAATTCGGCATGGATACTGTGTCCAAACACAAAACACATCGCTTTGAAAATAAAAGTTAGGACATGTTTTAGTCCCAAACGGCCCGAAAAAACGCTTTTCAAAATGGGAAATGGGGTGTTTTTCGGAAAATTGGGGTAGGTGGGGGGCGTTTTCACAAAAAAGGTACATTAGTAACAAAAAAAGGTACATTGGTACCCAAAAAAGGTACATTGGTACCAAAAAAAGGTACATTGGTACAAAAAAAAGGTACATTGGTACAAAAAAAAGGTACATTGGTACAAAAAAAAGGACTTTTTCAGATTCCGCCCCCCCCCCACCCTAGTTACGGGCCTGAGGTCGCCGCCATTATTACAGAAAGCGAAAGAACGTTGTGTTGAAGTTTTGTTAGAAATATAAACGTGAGAGTATTACTAAACCTATTTTTCCTGTACTAACTACCCCAACTTTTTATACTATGTTGAAATTAATATTCATGCCGTTGAGCAACATTTTGGGAACAAATAACTAGATTTCTTCATATTTTCTTACAGTATAAAAAATGACATCACTTGCACGTGCGAACAATTTTCATTAAGTCCTTTTAATAGTCCCCGCGGGTGCCAAGTTCACGCAATAAACATCATGTTACACGAGATTGCGCATTGGGGGATGGTGTTATAAAGACCAGATTGAATATGTCATACGAAATCAGGAATAAAACGGTCCGTTTGGCCGTTCAAATTGCTAAAAATGTTGTTTTAAAAAAATAATCGAAAAGAAAGAAAAAAAATACGGTCGGCACCACAGGTACACGGTCGGTCGGACGTGGACAAACAAACAATTTATTTTTCTTGGCCTAACCCTACCTTACCCAACCCTAACCCTAACTAACCATAAGGCTAACCCTAACCCTAACCCTATAACCCTAACCCTTACCCTTACCTTTACCCTTACCCTTACCCTGACCATAACCCTACCTAACCATTACCCTTACCCTAACTATAGGTTGTACAGTCTGGTACCATAGGTTGTATAGTCTGGTGAAGCAATTGGCTACCCGATGATAGGTCGTATAGTCACTTCCATATAATAAACAGTGGTAGATTTGTCAAGCAATTGAAGCAACGGTGTGTGGTTAGTCCACTGTTAAGTTGCGATTTTGTCTCAAAACAGAATGAACATATAAAATGGCGATACATTCTTAGTTTTTACTCAAACCCTGGTATTTCAAATTTGGGCATCGATGGGTATATCATTTTGTGACAGCCTGTGTATGAATAAATGCACCAAATTGGAAACAGACAATTTTGCGCATTTGACTTATGTTTTCTGAACACTTTGGAATACGTTTCATTTATGTAATGTTAGCCTAACACTGAAGTGTTGACAATTTCTTTTGCAAAAACCCACATGAATGGAATCTGAAGAATGAGCACGTGTTTACCATGTTTGAAAGTGATTTCAATGTGTATTGTTTTGAGTTATACAATCAAACATTTTATAGCTCATGGGGCCTCAGAAATTGTTAATGTTAAAAACTTATTTTACAACTTATTGAGCCACTTGCTGGCGCACCCGCTACGACGGTCGCCTTTATCATGTTTATAATGTTGAGTTTAAACATAAAACTAGTCGGCATACCCACCTGTGATCTTTTCCAGGGGACGCCCTCAATCCTGGAAAAATTAGAAGCAGATTTTCTTGCAGATTTACTTTTCTGATCATAAATCATGAATATATTCCAAGGTACAGAGTGATACGATTCCTAATAACCTCAAAATCATAGTTTTAGAGTGAATTTAGAGTAAAATTTAAAATAAAAAAGATTGTACCGCTCGGTACAATCTATTTTCAAACCATGCATGATTTTGAAGTAATTAGAAATCGTATCGATCTGTAACTTAGAAGATCTTTATGATTTATGATCAAAAATGCAAATCTGCAAGAAAATCTGGTTTCATAGTAAAATCAATGATAGAGGGCGCTACTTGGAAAAGATCACATAATATGCCTTTAAGTCTCACAGTGTTTCACAGTACAAATAAAATATCTGTTTCACCTGTGGTATGATGTGTGGTCAAGACGAGAGAGAGAGATTTTGGACAGCGAAAACGGAAAATTACCCTCAAAATGAATACAGTCATGTTTTTGCTGTTTTTCTCCGTATTGTATCGATAGATTTAAGACTGCGATTTCAACACAGAAAATGGAATTACTGTTGGATTATATCTAAATATAATATGGAACGATCATATTGCAAGAGTTAAAGGTTTTGTACTTGCAGATAGCATACTAAAGTAATATGAACTCTTTTAGCATATCTGGAATATTTCTAATCGGTCACATTCATTGTAAAATGTATGTCATAGTGATGCCTCTTAGGCCTATGTTAAATCTTTAGAATCTTTATGAGCTTCTGTGTGTGCAACCTTCAGAATAACCAATCAGATAGTCAACCGTACAGAAAATCAATTCGTGAAGAGACTTGAATCATCTTCAGTTAGTCCTGTAATTGATATATCTCAGTTCAAAAACAAACTACTTTTGCAGTATTTCTTATAGGGTAAAGCTTAATGGTTGTCTTGACCTGGATCTGGATAATCAAAATGCAATTTAATATCAAATTCTATTGTTTGCAGTCTGTGAAGTGAAAGAGATATCTGAAATTTAGACCGGTTATATTTGACCTTATTTCACAGAAATTCACACTAAATGGAAATTTGGTTTTCACTGAACATATGGTACTGATATCAATATACTTGTAGCTGAGATTCAAAGCTACAATTACGGAATATTGCGTAACACTTTCCACGCGGCTATTGGTTTTACCATATAAAAACAGATGTTCAGAAATCTTTCCCAATCTATCTCAAGGATTACTGAACCAATACGAGGCATGTTTGTATTTATTTCAATGCATTTCACATGCTGATTCCAAGTATGGTTATGAAATTTAACAATTTTGACAACAGTTTGAGACATTTTAGAATGTCGTCTGACGCCTGCCACGTGGAAAGTGTTAAAACTGGCTTATATAATAGAAAAGGTAGTTGGCAAAAAAGGAACAATAGCGTAACCTACAATTTTTCCTGATCTTTGTACCATTGAAATTGACACAAGAGAACTGTAGTCAATCTCGGGGGAAAAATACCTTTACTTTTGACATGTTTGACATTGCTGAAAACTGACGTCATGAAAATAATGTTCACTATTGCAAACTATATGCAGCGGGATATACATGTACATTGTAAATTATCAGGTGATGTATGTATTAGACCAATAATATGGACAACATCTAATTCATTTGTTCTTGTGGAAAATTAACACAAACGAATAGGCCTATCCTCGCATATAATTTTATTTGTTCAAAATGTGTATAATGTTTTCTCATTTAAGAAACCATGAAATTGTGAATAAAAGGTCCGAAAAGGTCATCGACCCGGGCAGTGACTTGTATCTGTTTTATTTACAGTCAAGGTTTAAATAAAATAAAATTCCGAACAACTCGTATCATTTTATTTTAGTTATATCGAAATAACCATAATGAGCACTTTATCTGTATAGTTGCGTTCAATTAGATTATAGTCGATATGACACTCAAGTCAAGTCTAACATTTTTATTTATTTTATGCTCACGTGATCCTAAAGCAATTAAGCTTGGTTGCAAAAATTGTCAATTTAGGCAAATCTGATAATTTTCACGAATTCAAAATAGTTCCATTAAAACGTTACGCCAGCATTTTATAATTACGCTTTCGCAGCAATGAGCATGATGAGTTCAGCACGGTATCAAATCCATGCCAAAACTGTCGCCCAAATCAGGCCGTGAAAGCCGTGAACCGCGTAATGTACTTTTGAAGATACAACTCTCTTTTCTGAATTGTGAAGCAAATTACAAATATCGGTAGTGTAGGAAATAGGAAAATCGATTCAAGGACATAAGCCGACTGGCTTCTTATTTACATAACAATTGGCCTTTGCAGATCATGTTCATAGACTAGCTAGGGCCATTCAATGACAATGTAGGCCTAGGCCTACGGAGTAGTAAACACAATTATATTTATTTTATATTCGCAGTGAAATTGCAAAAGAAAAAAAGTATCATATTTAACATTCAATAAATATAGCGAACGATAAGCAGTCCTGTCAATTTATAAAAACAAACAGTGTAATAACAAAACAAAACAGAAAAGAAAAACCCCATCCCCTGGACTCGAACCACTGACCTCATGATTGTAAAGCCGGCGCTTTGACGATTGAGCTAATGAAGGCTATACATAAACGTTATGAAGAAAAGCATTACATAGAGTTCAAAATACAAATATCTCTTAAATCGGAGGCTAAAATGCTTTATATTTCGATTGGTGTGCATTTTTAACATGGGTTATCGCCCAAAAGTTGATTTTATGCTGAAGGAGATTGTAATTCTGATTTCATTATAATGCATAACACTATTTTTTGAAACGATTCTAGACACCTATTTCGTTCGTAAATCAATTTCACCATTACGTTTGATCGATTAAAATTCGCGGCGAATCTATTGCACCATGGGTATTATTACTTGGAAACACGGAGACTCAGATACATAGGGAGTCATGTGACTTTTGTCCAGGACAAACACTTGAGATGTACACGCCCCTTTAAGCATAAGGGTACAGAACTCGACAAAAAGTGCTGCGTTTTTGATACACCCTGAGTATTGTCTTCAGCGATTAAAAGTGACCTGTCATATATGTCACTACGGTGACTTCAGACTTGGTGCTTCCTATGTCGTTTTGGGGATCAAAGGTCAGGAAAGGGTCACTATTGGTCATTGACATAAATACAGTGGTAAAATGTATAACGTGCTTCAATTTTAATCGAACAATCAAACAAATAAATAAGTTATCAAACAAACAAACATCCAACTAACAAACATACAAACCATTACTTGTTATTACAGACAACTTTTGGATCGAAAAGGATCAATACACGGTAACTGAAACAACCAGTCCTTTTCAATTTAACGTTATGCGTGATGCAAGAGGAGTCTTGGCAGAGACAACACTAGGTAATTAATTAGCTAATCGTCATAATTCTACAAGGGTCATTTAATAAGTTCTACCTCCTTTCCTTATAACTTACCGTAGCTAATATGAATGTCAGCATCATGACATTAGTTATGAGTACAGCTCTGAATCATGGCTACACATTGAGAGTAAGTGATAATTGATATATATTTGTTTTTACTACAATGCTTTGATCCCCAAATCAAATATACCATGTAAAAAAAAGAAATTGACAACGGAAACGGAACATTACCTTTAAAATATATATATATGTTTCATAACGGAGGGTCGTATTGCATGGTTAGATAAGAGCCACAGTGATGACTCGTATGTTAAATCTTTAACATAGTAGTCACTGTATGCGTTATCCTTGTGTGCAACCTTCAGCAAAGTCAATCAGGTAGTCAATGATAGAGAATTATCTCCTCAAGAGGCTTGTAATCCCTCCATTTAGTCCTGTATATTGACGATCTCTTAGTTCTTATAAAAATCAAATTCTGCATTTTGCCAGGTTCTCTAGGAGGGGGGTAAACATTGGTTGTCCTGATCTGGTTTTGGATAACCAGGTGGTATTTTTCTCTAAGAAATCCGTCACCTTTATTGCTTATAGTCTGTTAAATAGTTATCTGACTTTTAGAATGGTTATAATTTAACGATAGGTAGTTTTGTCTCTTAAGATACGGTAGGCCAAATGAATTGCACTTCGGCGATATTTTCCTGTTTTTCATCCGCTTCTGTCACAGTAAATGACTAAATGGAAGTTTGGTTTTCACTGAATCTCCAGAAAAGTGTAACCATTATTCAGATCAATCATTGAATCTGTAGCTGAGATTCTACGCTACAATTAAGTAATATTTCGTAAGACTGGCTTATATAATAGCAACATTATGATGTAGGAGGTAGAACTTATTAAACATGTTAAATAACCCTCGTAGGATAATGAAGATGTTTATATAGAAAATAATCTATAGAGGTTAGTATCAGATCAGTACACATCCGACCCTTTAAATTCATCATTAGAGGGTTAATTTATACAGTCGGACACGGACTGGCGACGAAAGAGCTACTACGATCTGAGCTATGAAAGTTGGTAGAACTGTAGGGTTAAATCTTCTGTGACAAAGATACATTCTCTAGATATAATAGAGTTTTGATATTTCCCTAGAAATTGGTTTTCGGAATCGGAATAGTAATAATACGTTTATAATATCCAGAACAGTAGATTGACGTATTAGTATTTTATTGTGTTCTAGAATATTCTACAAGAGACATAACAGCGCAATCACCGGTCGATTTCGTATCTGTAACTAGCGGTGAGATTTTCTTTGCGGAAGATTCTAATAAAGCAACAGGGACCGTAGAGATTGTGTCGGATTTGGATTCCACAGAAGACACGGAGGTGTTTGGTGTCAGTATCGTCTTTAACGATCCGAGGGAAAGGGGATGGTGCACCGGAAAAGTTGTTAACCCCAGTGAAGCGTTTATCACCATCCTTGATTCGGATACCAGTAAGTAAAGTACAATGCTAAAATCTAACTTAACATATAGTTGGGTATGTACAGGGGGGTTCCCGTGCACCCCCAGTACTAAACCAAACCAACTTTTTTAGATGCATTTTAGGGTCCTTAATCACATTTTAGATGTTAACAGTGAAAAAAACCCGATGCTCTCCAGATATCCAAGATGGCGTCCAAAATGGCCGCCAAAACTGGTCAAATCTCATAAAGTGACATATAGCAATCAAATTGTATAGTGAAAGTATGGTTTTAACAGTGGGATGTATGAATTAGACCACTAGACACTCATAACCAGAACTTTTGCTTTGTTAACACACCTTAATCCAAGATGGCCACCAAAATGGCCGCCAAAAATGGTAAAATTCCATATACTGGCATATATAAACCAACATGTATGTTTAGAGTATAGTTTTAACAATGGGATGTATGTGTTAGACCACTAGAAACTCATATCTAGTATTTTTGCTTTGTTAACGTACTGTAAAACCAAAATGGCCGCCAAATTAATGGCCAAAAATGGTCAAAAGTGGTCAAAATTCCATAAAATAGCATAATATCAACCGAAATGTATGATGAAAATATAATTTTAATGATGGGATGTGTGTGTTAGACCCCAAGTAACTCATATCCAGTCTTTTTTCTATGTTAACATAGTTCAAAATCCAAAATGGCTACCAAATGGCCTCCAAAATGGTTCCCGGAATGGCGGCAAAAATTGTCAAATTCCATAAAATAGGATAATATCAACCTAAATGTATGATGAAAATATAGTTTTAATGATGGGATGCATGTATAAGACCACTAGTAACTCATATCTAGTGTTTTTGCTTTGTTAACATACTTACAAATACAAAATGTTCCCCAAAATGGGTACCAAAATGACTGAACAAATTGTCGAAATTCCATAAATCGTATAATATCTACCAAAAATTATGATGAAAGTATAGTTTTAATATTGGGATGTATGTATTAGACCACTAGTAACTTATATCCAGTATATTTACATTGTAATAACATACTTTAAATCCAGGATGGCCACCAAAATGGCCGCTGTAAATGTAAACAAAGTCTACATGAGTGAATGCTAATCCACAATAGACATTGTAAGAGTGTATATTACATCTCGTTTACTAAATAGTATGTTCTAAACTGCTAAGGGAACAGTTCCATTTGTACGCGATAAATTTATCGCGACTGTATCGGGGCCTGATATGTTTTGGACCCGATGTTTTTCAAGTTGATTCGCGATAAAATAGTCATCAGGCCCCGATAAAATAGACATCGGGGCCCGATACGAGGCCTCTGCCATACCCTGGGGTATGTTTAGCAAATAGAGCGGGACATTGTTTAGCAAATACACGAGGATAATACAATTTACGTTAAACATCCATAATCAATAACATTATCTCTAAAAACATGAAATGCTGAATTTGTACCTTACAACTAGAATAAATAACCCGAAGCTCTATTTACATACCGACCACTTATCTTTCGTTATATTTAAACAAGCGGTAATACGCTACTCGATAAATAATCCTTTGCTACTCGCAACTGTTCGCGATAAAAATCTCATCGGGGCCTGATAAAAAACTCATCGGGGCCCGGAACATTCTCGCAATTTTTATCGCGTACAAATGGAACTGCTCCCTAAGCTATTGCTTTTAGATATAAGGCCCACCTTTGTGACAATTTTGATTCTGTATCACTTTCAAAAATGGCATTCAAAGTGGTTAAGTTGATGTTAAATGACCTAAAACAATTGTTTCGTATTGTAAATTACCATACTATGTAATACCAATACCCCCAAATCTAATAAGACACCATTCAATATATGTCAATGATCTAGTTTGAGTATTTTTAAAATATCCAAGGTGGCTGCAAAAGGTTAAAATAATTGAAAGAGTTTAGTTTAATTGTTAGTGTTACATTAGATATGATCAAAAGATTATATCTACAGATTTTAATCCATCCAGTAAACGTATCTGTATATCACAAGGTATGATTGAATGGTATAGAATCCATATTTTGATCAATTGGTGGCCACCTGTGGTAATTATTTTGACCATTTAGTTAGTTTTATTGACCATTAGGGGTAATTTTAATGAAATGGTCATTATAATACAAATCTTAATAACATCACATTGTCAAAATGGAGTCTATACCGTTTAATTATACCTTGACATATAATACAGATACGTTTACTTGATGAAATAAATGCTGTAGATAGTAATTTGGTCATATCTAATGTAACACTTACGATAAACTAATACTGTTTTCTTTTCTCAGTTATTTTAACCTTTTGCAGCCATCTTGGATATTATAAAATACTCAAACTAAATCTACAGCCCCTAGGCTTTATAAAATACATAGTGAATGATGTCCCATTAGATTTGGGGGTATTGGTATTACATAGTATGGTAATTGAATATACAAAACAATTGTTTAAGGTCATTTAACATCAACGTATCCATTCTGGCAGCCATTTCGGAAAGTGATACTGAATCGAAATTGTCAAAGAGGTGGGCCTTATTTCTAAAAGCAATAGCTTAGCAGTTTAGAACATACTATTTGGTGAATTTGATGTAAAAATATACACTATTATACATTATCTATTTTGGATTATCATACACTCATGTAGACTATTTTTACATTTACAGCGGGCATTTTGGTGGCCATCTTGGTTTTAAAGTATGTTATTACAATCCAAATGTACTGGATATGAGTTACTAGTTGTCTAATACATACACACATTCATTGGTGTTAAACCTATACTTTCATCATATATTTTGGCTGATATTATCCCATTTTATGCAATTCCAACAATTTGTTCAGTCATTTTGGGACCAATTTTGGGCGTCATTTTTGATTTTTAAGTATGTTAACAAAGCAAAAGTACTAGATATGAGTTACTAGGGGTCTAATACATACATTTCATCATTAAAACTATATTTTCATCATACATTTAGGATGATATTATCCCATTTTATGGAATTTGACACTTTTTGCAGCCACTTTGGGAACAATTTTGGGGGCCATTTTGGCAGCCATTTTGGATTTTGCACTGTGTTAACAAAGCAAAAATACTGGATATGAGTTACTTGTGGTCTAACACACACATCCCATCGTTAAAACTATATTTTCATCATACATTTCGGTTGATATTATGCTATTTTATGGAATTTTAACCACTTTTGGCCATTAATTTGGCGGCCATTTTGACTTTACAGTATGTTAACAAAGCAAAAATACTAGATATGAGTTTCTAGTGGTCTAACACATACATCCCATTGTTAAAACTATACTCTGATCATTCATGTTGGTTTATATATGCCAATATATGGAATTTTACCATTTTTGGCGGCCATTTTGGATTTAGGTGTGTTATCAAAGCAAAAGTTCTGGATATGGGTGTCTAGTAGTCTTATACATACATCCCACTGTTAAAACCATACTTTCACTATACAATTTGATTGCTATATGTCATTTTATGAGATTTGACCAGTTTTGGCGGCCATTTTGGACGCCATCTTGGATATCTGGAGAGCATCGGGTTTTTTTCACTGTTAACATCTAAAATATGTTTAAGGACCCTAAAAGGCATCTAAAAAGTTGGTTTGGTTTAGTACTGGGGGGTGCACGGGAACCCCCCTGTACATACCCAACTAATATGATAAATACGCTACGTAAGAACGTTACATCGAGAAGAGTGAGACCAAACGCAGTTTTCACTTTCGCATTTGGATTTTGAACTCGCAAGGCAGTAACAGGTACCGTTGGAGTTGAATCGATATTAGGCCTAACTGCCGTGTTAACAAATAATATGTGTTCAAACTAAATCATGTTTATCCTAAAACCGTTGGAGTTGAATCGATGTTATCTTAAAACCGTTGGAGTTTTTTAAAATGTATTTTGTTGATGTTTATCGTTAACTCGCCATTCGCGTATGTTCAAATTCAATAAATGTAGCCAGTTCTGTCGCACCCAGATGCCAGAATAGACACATTTGGGGTAGTATCGTCTACTTTGCGGACTGGTGAATGATGTACAAACTTAACGTATTAATGACAGGAGTGATATTCTATTACTCTCCATTCGTCAAGAAAACGCTGATAGATCCAAATAAAATAAAGATATTTTGAGCAGAACAATTATAGAATTAAATTAGGCATCATTGATTGCCATATAGAGCACTTCAAATTGTTTAATTTGAAAAATTAAATTGTTATATCTAGCCCTATACCAGATTGAACAGAACTCGTATTCCGTGACTGAAGCTAAAACTGGGACGACGGAGTTTACTTTTAAAATACTTCGAAAAGGATATACTGCACCAGCATCAACACTTGGTAGGTAATTGGTTCGCTATTTTTCTCATCCTTTTCTCATCCTTTTCTCTCTAAATAACCAACAACAATCAATCAAAGAAACAAACAAACAACAAACAAACAAATACAGGTAATGCAGTGGTCCATGAAAGGTAGAATACTCAGTTTAGCGGCGAACTAAATTTTAATAGCGACTGCCTCTTATCCGTTCAGAGAATTTGTGACGTCTTCATTTCGTAATTTGCGTCACTATTGTAATTGCGCTCGGGTGTTGTTGTGGGTGTGGTTATTTTCAATTCACCTGACGCTATACTATGAGTTGTGAATAAATAGATATCTTTCCATAGACATTTTGTGTATTGTATAATATGCTTTCAACAATAGGCAATATTTAACCACTTCCAAGAGTTTTCATTTGCTCATATCCAATGGATTTGATTACATAAGTATTGCGATCAGGCATTTTCGATAGTGACGTAAAATTACTAATAATGAATATTTCTCCAATTCTTATTTTGTTTGTAATTACATTTTTGTCTTCAAAAGCTTCAAATAATAAACCCTAAAAGCAATATGAATACACGTAATTTAGCTGTAGGTATCCGTAACAAACACGACAGTTTTCAACTCGAAAATTGGATGCCATTTGAACCATTTGAGTAATTTGTATATTATTGATTCAACCCGCGCATTTTTAACCGGTTTATGTACAGTCAAGATGAGTGTTTTTAAAAATGTTGTATTACTATTATTACATGTATTCTGTGCCGAATATCATTATTTATATATCGCAGTTTTTGACACTCGTGCTGTGAGTGCTTTGTCAGGAAAGGATTTTGAATCACACTCAAATTCTGCAGTCCAATTTGGAGCATACTCCACGAGTGAGGACGTCTCGGTAACCATTTTTTCAGACGAAATAAGAGAGGACCCGGAAATATTTGAAGTGTCCATTCGAAGTCCAAATATGGGAGAAGTTGTCGCTCCCAGCAAAGCCATCGTCACTATTCAAGACGTCGCCGTAACAAGTATGTCATTTTACTTTGTTTACTGTTTAAGATTCACCCGGAGCCAGACAATAAATATAAAGCTGTAAGAATATGCGTTAAAGATGTTCCAGACACCGCAATTTAATGAGTATTTTTCTAATAGCCATTATTATATACACCTGGAAAAAAGTATCGGACCGATGTTTTTTGTTGAAAAGTGCAAATGTGGCCTCAAATCTTGCCACCATGGTGTGATATTAAGGATCATTTGTTTGCGTAATCTGTACAGCAACATGTTATGCAATAAAAGGGCCACATTTGTGTTTGTGACGTAATCGATGTAATGTTTTTCAAGGCCAAGGGGGAAATGCATGTTATAAGGCTGACACACGATGTGTTACGAGTTTATTTTAATTTTACTGAGATATGTCGAATGTTAGATATTTTATACTCTGAAACTGGTCCATTAATTTTAAGCTTTAATTACTATATGATAAATCGATAATTATACTGTTATTTTATAAAGGGAGTTGTGTAAGATTTGATAGTTCCGTATACGTAGCTCTTGAATCAGCCATGGAAGTTTCGTTGACGCTTCAAAGAGATGGCAACTTGGCAATTGAAGGATACATCGGTTAGTATGTTGGATTTTAACAAAACATTCGGTACACTATTGTGCATTTTGTAATCGAAATTTCAATTTCACTTTTACTGAATTCACAATATCTGATAGTTGCCAATCACAAAAACAAATGAATGTATGATGGTAACGCTGAATGATTTTCTTTTATGCTCACTGGCCTCGCAATAACTCTTCATAAGCCCCCCCCCCCTCCCCCCCCCCCCCCCCCCCCCCCCCCCCCCGTCACGCCCCTTCCCTTAATGTACCGTGTTTATTGTTTTACTCATGAGATGCGGAGCGTGTTGACGCAGCGGACTGTTCCCTCGCCTTGCACCAATGAAACCCGGGTCATTTCTGTGCACGGCCGCGGGCTTTATGTGCATTTGGTTTATCACGATCCGTGCACGCTCTCGCAGGTTTTCTCCGGGTTCTCCGGTTTCCTCCTGCTTTCAAAATCAATGATCAGTTGTTTCGGTTATCAAAAACTTCCTTGACCCAATGGTATTTGGGGAGCTGCATTGAAAAATGGTGGATGTTACAATCATAGTGCGGATAGGGTTTGCGCCTGAATTGGCTGCACCCTAGTTGATGCGATCTGATTCAGATGATTCACCAGCAGCGAAATTACAGCGCTTTGAACCTTTGGAAAAGGCGCTGTATAAATGAAGAGCTTAGTTCCAAAAGGCGCTAACTCACTTTTTTGAAGAAAAAATGAGTTAGGTGCAGAACATGATAGAGAGTTACAAAATACATCTTTTAAACTTTGTTCTACATCTGTAGCATGTTCGGGTCCAAAGTTATGGCCCTCGGTAATTTCCGGACATTCCCGGTAATTTCCGGAAATTTCCGGAAATTTGAATATAATTCACTATTCTTTAAGCCAAAATGGTGGTAATATGGTTCTTTTATCATGGTAAAACATTGATAGGACTGTCCTTAATGAAATGCAATGAAGAAAACGTAAAATGTATGGGATTATAGTTTTGAAAATTGCACACGAACAAAATTGTTGTTAATTAAAAAAATGTGCCAAATTGTCAGTTTTCTCACAAAATATCAAAAATTCATAATTAAAAAAGTTGAAAAGGTATACGAATGCGGTTTTCTGTTTTCAATGTGATTTGATATTGTCTTTTGGGTGTACATTATTTGGAAATAAAGATTGCTTGGGGGAGTGGTGGTTTTTTAAATTGGTCGAAACATTTTTGTTCCAAAAGGCGCTAACTCACTGATTTCCGAAAATAAAGAAAGACATAGGAAATACAGTGAAAATCAAAAAATGAAATCAAACCAATTTTTAAGCTTCCACGTATGGTATCTTTCATATGGCAGAAAATTAGCATAATCGAAGAAGTGCAACATCCTCGTTTTAAAAGAAAACGTTGTTTCACTTTTAGTGAGTTAGCGCCTTTTGGAAACAAACTCTTCAAATACTGATTATTATTGTTTTATTATTATTATCATAGCATAACAATATCTCATTTTCAACAGCAATTATAACCGAGAATATCGATGCCACTTCACCGGAAGACTACACCGCGAAGACTGGTCGTGATGTCTTGAAATTCGGCGTTAATGAAAAAGAGAAAAGCGTTACTATTGAATTGAAGGATGACTCAATGAAAGAATCCATGGAAAACTTCCGAGTAATATTACAACTACCAACCCAACCTCAATATGCTAGTAATACTTTGGACATCTGTACAAAAGAGACGCAGGTCCAGATTAAAGATGACGACGGTATATTTGCATTAATTATTTATGATATTAAACCCCAAGAGGGCCAAACATTATTCATGACTGTCCCTGCTATCTGAGGGTTTCTTTCGTGTTCATTTTGGGCGCTTTTTCCTTAACTTACAGGATATGTTTCATTAAACTTTCAGACGAGGTTAAGTTTGAAGGATCTTCGTTTCGTGTCCATGAAGATAACAGAGTCTTTAAGTTGAATATCATAAGAAGCGGTTATCTCGGCAAAACGTCAGAAGTTCGTGAGTATATTATAGCCGAGTCCTTGCAGAAAAACATACCATTACTCAGAATAAGATTGTGTATGTGTTCAGAGCAATCATATGTTTTATTTGAAAGAAATCGTCCAAACAAACATATAATTCCATATCATTAATTGCTCTAAATTACAGTATTTAGAGCAGCTCATCAACCAGACGCAGATACTCCGTGAAGGCATTTAATGCATTACAGATTATATTTAAATGTCAATGCACTAACGTGCGTATAAAAGGATTTTGATTTCTGATATGTTACATCCTTTTCAATTTTATATAGGCTTGATTGATGTAACAGGCACCTATCCAGATAGCGCTGATCGAGGCACCGACTATACCCTTGCTACGACTACTATTGTAGAATTTGGAGTCAATGAGCGTTCCCAAGTTGTAGAGATAGGAATTACTTCAGAAAACCCACCCAAGTACGAGGGAGAGGAAGAATTGGTCCTGATGTTGGAGCCTATTTCTACTGATGAACAAGATAAAATTGGATACCCGAATAAGGCTAGCGTCTTCATTACGGACAATTGTAGGTATCAAGCGTCATAAGCGATGCACCACTAGTAATTCAGGGTATATAGGATGTTGGGATCGTGGTTGAGTTTTATTTTCTAATGAATCGTTTGGATGATATATGTATTCGAAGCAAAATGCCTGAATGTGGCTCCAGGATTATTTCTTTAACAATTCGTCGGCCGTATCACATAATAATGACGGATACTGGACTCCGATTTTAAGAAAAACATGATTAAAGATTATACCGATTTGTTATCAGCAAGAGAGGTTTATGACAAGTTGAATCATTTTAAAGTTGCCGGATTTTGAAACAAATAGCATATGACGAATTATTCACTAAAGGGGTAAAGGGATTGCAACGTCCTTCATGGGGCATCTGTGTCTGGTTGATGAGCTGGTCAAATATACGTCAATATGTAGAAACATGGACAATTTATTATCGAACATCCGTCATACATCTGTCATTATGTCGTACATGTTAATCTGATTTCATTAGTCGATGCTCAGTATCCTTCAAACAACCGTCAGTACGTCAATCTTTCTTTGATAAAGTTTAAAAGAAATTTTCATTAACATTGAACAATATCATATTTCGATAACATTTTGGTATTTTGCTTTAACTCCTTGTAGTTAACATTTTTTTGTTTTTACCCTGTTATTAATATTATTCATATGAATGTCTTGTCAGAGTACCTTGAACACAATCATGATTTTAATCATGATTTCAAATGATTTCAACCCCACACTGCTAAACATCGCCAATTTCCAAGTGGACGCTTAGTGAAGTAATAAGTCATTGTATATATTTACTGTGGTTATATTCTATAAAGTGTCCAAAATTAGAAGTTAAGCCTTTTTATATTTAGTGTTACATATTATAGTTACGTAGTTATAGACAAGTATTATAGTAAGTTTACTATAATAAGTTGTAAGGTTAGTTCTTTACCGCTTCAAGCGGATGTCATTTGATTATATGGCAATTTGCCCTCCCCTTTGGTCACTAAAGTATAACCTGCCCATCAATGTACTTCTGAAAGAGGTTAGGGGTCACTTTACGAATGGTGACAGGATATAGGGTATTTCTATTCCTTAAAAAAACTGGTGTGTTCAATAGCATCATTACCTGCCTGTGAAAGCAGCACCGAAATCATTTGAATCATTATACCAAAACATTCGTGGATTCAAATCCTCTAAACAAATCCCTAAATCCATAAAAATAAAAACAAAGTATCGGCAAAGCAGGTTAACGGCAACATGTACGTGTCGAAGCTTCACAGACTATCTGTGCGAAGATTGATCTATCGCTTGGAGTATATACAAAAATTGTCGCGGCGGCAAATTCGCGTCCTCGAAATGGAGTATATCCCCGGCTTTAAGTGGAATTTTGCCTTGTATGTAGGGCCTTTCGATAATCCGAGGGGAAAGGGGGCTCGAACCCCGGACCTCTAGGTTCAGAGGGAGACGATCTACCGTTAGGCCACGAGGGGAAACCATATGTTTATAGCCTGGGGCCACTATTTCATCGAAAAAACAGCCGAGCCGAGTGACACAAGCACATCGCATCGTAGTAATTCGTAGTAATCAAGAGTGTTAGAGTTAATAAATAATTTTCATTCATATCATAATGACTGATCGTGTGATCTTTAACACAGTTGCTTGTAGTCAAGCCTGTTTACATGGAGGGACCTGCGTTGATACCAACACCTGTTCTTGTCTTCCTATCTACACGGGTGATAGATGCCAAACACGTGAGTATAAAATGTATTCAGTGTTTAAAATAGGAATTGTATACCAACATTGATTTAGCGATGCCTTTACGTTTATAGCGATTAGCCCAAAGTTGATGACCGTAAGCGGTTGCTACAGGTCGGTTGGCCTAAACTACGTGAGATTGTTATCGTTCGAATTGTTTGCATAATTATAAGGAGTCTTACAACTATACTTAATGGTTACAGCGACAAGCCCGATCGGAGTTTCCTATTTTTATTTTTATTTACTAATTTTAAAAATCGGAACGGCGAGTAACTAATGATGATATATTATTCTCCCAAGACCATTACGTATTCTGTTCAACCCCTTTTAAGAGCCATTAAAAGGGCTCCGTCTATCCATCCATCCATATATCCATCCATCCGTTCGTTCGTTCGTTCGTTCGTTTGTTCACTTTTCTTAATCCGTGCATACCTTCGTTCGAAGATTCTAAATATGACTGACGTTTATTTTATTAATCTTGAGTGTATTAAAGTACGGCTGTTTTGATCTTTTCTTTCGTTTTTCAAGGGAGAAGGGTATTTGAAGCTGATTTCACCATTGTCAATCGAGAGTTCACCCAAGAATTAAATGATCCAAATTCTCAGAGGTATCTGGAACTTAAAGCACTAATTGAGGGCGTGGTGAGTATTATTCTCAATTAAGCGTCTCACATGACACCCATATTTCATGGGTTTCATTAGCTGAAATTATTGGGATTTTCTTTCAAAAAGATCTTCAGTGGGTACTCAGATTGACCGAAATGCTTAAACAACGTATGTTTATTCTCCGCGCCATTTACCGTTTTGACTGCTTCAAACCAAGTAAACCACCGTTTACTGGCGCAACACCAGACCGTTGTTGAAATGCTATAACAATATCGGCCGAGTGCACCAAACTAGCGTAACTTAATAGGGAGGTGCTCTAACTGTAGCATAACTTACTAACGATGTAATTCTTAGAGCACAACTGGCGAATAACACCAGCATAGTAACTATAGCGAGGTAAATATCCACATTAATCAGCATCGTCCCCTTACAAAATTAATTGTCGCATGCGTCAAATGTGTGTATATGTATCAAACAGCATTCATATTAACACGAATGGTATTCCGTTGAATTATAAAACTGTGTCGTCAGTCGCAACGTCAAGCGTTGATTTAAATAACATGAATAATGCAACACGTCTATGGCACGTCACACCACGTCCAGTAGAGCTATGATGCGGGGAGCAATGAAATCTGTGAATATGACGCCATTTTTTGTGTTCGAAAATGTCAAAGTGTGTACCGTTCTTTCAAAAATAAGGACCATAATTACATTATAATACACATTTTGTGCGAGAGTAACATACAAAATGGCAAAAATGTCACGATCAAAATCCGTTCGTTTTAAATAAATGGATCAATGGTTAAATAATAAAAAAAATATCACAATTCTAGCGTCAAATCTCTGTGGCGTGCTACTATGATCCTGGTTTTTGTAAATGTTAATTTTTTCTCTATTTTTTTCTTCTTCAAAAAATGATTTTAATGACTTCAGTGACTTTATTGAAATCATTTATGTCAATTTCTAAGTTGACAGTATGGTATTGACATTAATCAATCAATTTATTAAATGTGTAGACC
>CM069441.1:115002999-115074836 GCA_035610835.1 Ophiura sarsii | reverse complement strand
TAAGGCGATGGTGGTAGAAATCGCATATTTTTGGCGGCGAACCATCTAGCTTGCTGGAAAAAAAACACGCATCCAAAATTGGATATCCTACAATCTTAAACTAGTAGTTATTGCGATTTATTCCGTTTGAGGGCGCTCAACGGAATAAATCGCATTAACTACTAGTTTAAGATTGTAGGATATCCAATTTATAGTTTTAGCCATCCTTGTTTTTACCTCCCCGACCACCAACGAGGGCGCTCAACGGAATAAATCGCATTAACTACTAGTTTAAGATTGTAGGATATCCAATTTATAGTTTTAGCCATCCTTGTTTTTACCTCCCCGACCACCAACCCCTGCGTGTTTTGGCATACCATTATATATAAATATGATTTCCAAGGTGTCATATCTATTTATATTTTTGAGATATCGACCGTGCTGTATTATGGGAGTTACTAATTTTCAGCAGCCAGGTACCCTTTTTCAGATCGCTCGCGATCTATACCCCTTTGGCGCTAATAAGATAGGACTCAAGGGATCTCCATTGAATACCCCACGTTTGACATCGAAGAAGGGTTCGGAGGTCCAATATTTCGTTTTGATTCTGCATGTCCCTTAAGGGAATAGAGACGTTCCAAGTAATCACAAAGTGTCCATTATTATGATCTAGGGCTGGGTCCCCTTTCCTGCTGGTTTCAGGTTTTAATTGTTTTGAGTAGGCTTGTGGGTTTTTTAATTGTTTTTTAGATCGTTTAATGTATAGTTGTTGTTGTATTTTATCTTTTCCTGTATATTAAATGGATCCGTCCATCCCGTATCTAGTGGTATTTTTGTTCGGTATTTTAACTGTTGAATAAAGATTGATTGAGAAATTTTTTTTAAGATGATTAAGGATTTCCAACGCTAAATATCTGTGAGAGATTAACAACTTGGGAAGGGAAAATCTTGGAATTAGTTATACTTGAGTGAATCCATTGACAATTAAACAATTGTGAATTTTCTTTCTGAAAAGAAGTGAGAAACAGATGGCCCACAATATGAATGCATTGATCTGCACCCGGATCTGCATCAACTATTTCCAATTCAAATCACATCCCCGTACACATTTTTATGAGGATTTGAAGTACCATTATTTTCTTCAATTCTATACAATTTATAAGCAAATAAGCTCAATACGCTTTGGTGAGTTCCAAAAATATGTTGAATGGGGATTTGAAGTAGCCACATTAATTTCTTTAATTATATGAAATTTAAGCAGATAAGCTCAATACGCGTTGTTGAGTTCCAAGAAGTTTAGGGTTTAAAAATACGTGTTTCTATAATAATGGCTGTGTGGCGTCAATTGACAAACAATTGTGAAGGTCGTTGCACCAATTACCTTCAGGTGGGTGCCGCTGTTTTGAAAGTGTTTTTCGAATAAATAAATGTACCATAAAAGAATGTGTATTTTAAAGGAATTTATAAGAAACTATAGCTCAATACGCTTGTTGAGTTCCAAGAGGTTTTGGCTATAATAATGCGTGTATAATAATGGTTGTGGCGTCCAATTCTGACCTAAGTACAGGATAAAAATTCCATTGAAATGGAACGATTGCGGTCTAAAAAAGAAGCCTGTTTTGCTAGTTTAGTTGTTATATGTGCCAAATATTGCTTGCTAAATCCATCAAATTATTACAATACCTTCTTATCGTCCACAATTTCCATCAAAGGTGAATCAATTATTATTTTATACATGCTCCAGTTTGATTTATTATCATTTTGAAGTTATTTCGTTTTTACAAAGACAAATCAAATGTCTTCCTGACTGTGTCATTATTATCTTTATTTCATTATTGTTTTATCGATAATTTGTTGCTTTATTTATCAATAAAAAAAACCCAAAATATATTGCATACTCATTGCAATTATTCCTAAACATGTATTGTATTTATTCACTTTAGGCTGATATATTTCTAATTATTTCATGAATATTTAATATTTAATTTATGAAATCATTTTATTCATTTGATTGAATGTTTTAAATATTAAATATAATAATATATAATAAGTTCATATTTATTTATTTATTCAATTTATTTGATATCTTGTTTAATACATTTAAGTGCCGGTTGTATGGCTGCGATCAAAACAGCGGTAAAATGAATATCGCTCCATCGTTTTGTAAAAAATTATAAACGGCCTCAAAAAGCCGAAAATAAATTCCGTGATACATTAAATCATGGAAGAAAAATTATTAATAGTAAAAAGAAGACGCGGATTAATAAACAAAAAAATGATAAGTAAGTAAATAATATAATGGAACATCAAAAAGTAGAATAAATAAAAATTCCCTTTAAAAGGGATAACCCATGCCCAAGATGATTCCATTTATAAAGATAAAAAATAAAATAAATGGAAGGCGCCGATTTTAATCATTTCATTTTTTAAAGATGAAATTGCTCTTTAGGTTGGTCAAAGTTGGAGGATAAATACCTACTAACTTATTTTTAAAGTGTCATTACTCGGTGCACATTGGCGTACATTATATTTAGCTTGGTTTCCAGATTAATCCAATTCCGATCCTGTTTTGGATGTTTAATTCCATGTCTACAACTGAGACCACGTTATTTAAGGTTAAAGTGTATCCCTGGCAAGCCTGGTCAAAGACAAGTCAAAAGAAGTTCTAATTGCAATCAAAACTATACTGCCAGCTATTCCAAAATTGAAATGAAACAAAAACCAATTTTTATTATGCCAAGCACACAGAATTGTCATTACTGATAATTGGTGTTCTTATTGCTCTTTCAAAACTTATTTCAGGATGTCAATTTTTAACTTTCGATTTTGCGCGAAACCTTTTTTGCATTGAAATTATTGAACCAAAATAATAACAACCCATGCTGTGAAAGAGTAGTTTCTCAATAACTTTGCTGATAATACTAATAGTGAAATAAACCAATCTATCCATAATTGAATCTTTAAATTCAGTTACATATTTATAGTAGATTGGACTTTTCTTTTCTTTTCTTGAAAACCGACTGCCATGTTCAGTGTGGAAAACAATAATATTTTTAGCAATTGATACTCATTTTGGTTTGTTATGAGCTAAGACAGTATACATATCGTTCAAGTTTGACCATATAACCATTTAAATCTTAATCTTCGGATATTTTCAATACAATTACTTATTTGATATTTGGTGAAGAAGGTGGGCCCCAGGTAGGCCATCTATTTAGCAAGTATCAGGTTTAACAATCTCTCTTGGGGAGCAATGCCACAAGTCTTGCTTTATACAGAACTTAGAAATTATTTCCTACACTCCGGCGACTCCTGCTTGACTAGTCTGGTGGTTCTCCTTTAACAAGGACAATAATTTAAAAAAGGCATACAAGACAAAGGCCTAAGGTACAGGGACCCCTTCTAGTGTGCCTTACAATATTCCGCTATGCCAATGGAATTTCTTGTAATCTCAATGATAAAGCCATATAATGAACTTCCGTAAATTATATTTAAAAAAACACAATTTAATGAAAGATCGACCGAAAAGAGACGGTCTTTGAAAATGAACTTACAATACACTAATTTACCAGAGCAGTGATTCACATTTTACATCCAACATTTCCAAACCTGGGCTGTCTTAGGCTGTATTTGACCATAAATTCTAGTATTTATGAATTTACTCACACATGCATGGCTCCCCGCTCCCCTGCTGACACAACTGATCATATACCTGGCTACTAAGTATTTAACTCAAGCTAAAGGTCGAGTTAAGAACGAGTCAAGTTAAATTGGCGAGAATGGTCGAGTTAGTGCCCGTGTGGACAAGAGTCAAGCTAACTTAACCCGACCTAAACTCGACCAATTTACCTCTGAAAAAAGTCAGAGGTAAAGTCCATCTCGACCAGTCGAGTCGAGTTAACGCACCGTGTAGACAGCGCAGTACGATAGCTCGAGGTAAATGTGACCTTTCGCAATGTAATTGACCTGCTGCTAAAGACTTCTGGCTCAAGTATTGTTTATTTCACACTTGTATCTTGTTTTTAAGCATAGCTCGCTTACTTGTTATCCTTGTTTGTATATAGGACACGCGTGTACATCCTCATGAATTTCTAAAAACACATTGAAATTCACAATGTCCTGAACGAACAAGAAGTTCTTTTAGGATTGACTCCTAGCTCATTTTTTACTTCAAACATTGGTATTTTAAACATTTTAAAACCGACTCGCCTCACTTTTCTTAAAATTGCGCATGCTTTGGTTTAAATCTTGAGCCGAACATGTCGGAAATATTGAGTTTCCATTACTCGACGTGTTTAACGATACAAACATTAATAGATTTGTGTTAACATGCACGATGCACCCCACTTTTATTTAACATCCGGAACTCAACTCCAGGGGGTCGAGTCAACTTCGACGGGTTAATTTGGTCATGATAACGACATGTTGCCTGTGTGTGGACAATCGGTCGAGTTAGCGAAAATAGTTCAGGTATTTTATCACGGGTCATAAAATATTTAACTAGAGTAAAAAGCCAGGTCTGAACGCAGCTCATGCCGCAGTAAATAGTCTGTCCTGAAAGGCGATGCCTTTAATAGTTGGCACAATGTAGATACCACATGTGTAGTGGTCTATTACTCTAGGTAAGGGATCACGTCAAAACTCGACCGCCCGGCAACCGCCGGTTACGGCCGGTTCCGTTCGGTTCTCACAAAACGTGTCGTCTGTTATAATATACACACATGAGGTCAAATAGTAACACTCTGGTGAACACGACCGGTTGAAAGTGCCTCGTCACACACGTGAGCAATAACATCTGAAGTAATGGGCTCTTTTAAGACTTAAAAGTCTCAGTTAAACAACCAGTACAATACAGCTATTGATTTTCGCTGGGGTTGGCTTTTTCAAATCTGTTTATAGCTCAATTAACTTTTTAAAATCAATACCGAAAGTCTATGAATGTTTTTTTTTTATAGAACGATTATAGAGAGAGCTATTATGACCGCAAAGTAATAGATTGATAGTGTAAATTGGTCAGATTACAGCATTAAGTCAACCGGCGGTTGTTCAGTGTTGCATGCGCGAATATTCATATACCAGTAAAACATTTGACCTGAAAGAACCGGGCGGAACCGCCCGTAACCGGCAGTCAACGGGCGGTCGAGTTTTGACGTCTCCCCTAAGTTACATTATCTTGTATTAGAAGTGAGAATATGTTATTTTTTCAGTAAAAATCATAACTTTGGTAAAACATGAAACTAAATCAACTTCGGCACTTTCATTTCATTTTTTGCACTTAATTAAATTGCTGAAATCAACAAAATATGTGTTATTTCATACACAAATAATGTCTACACTTATATGCCTTTTCTTCCTTATCAGCAGACCACCTCCCTGAGCGAATACACAAATAATGTCTTCACTCACATGCCCTTATCTTCCTTATCAGACCACCTAGTAGCGTAGCCAGGGGGGGCAGATTGCCCCCCTGAAAAATAATTTGACCGGGAAATCGGGAAGGCAGTGGAAAATCGGGAAGGTAAAGGAAGGAAAGAAAGGGAGAAAAGGAAGGAAAGGAAAGGGAAAAAAGGGAGCGAAAGGGAAAAGGAAAAGGGAAGGAAAAGGCAGCAGCGTGCGCAAAAAGTGAAATTTGGCGGGTCGATTTATTTTTGCAGCAGTTAAATAAAGAAAAATGTTATAGAGAAAACTGATGAAAACCCGGTGAATTGGCTAAAACTGTGGGTTTTTTTTGTACTGCGCGACTTTTTGACTGTGCGATTTTTTTTGGACCGTGCGAATTTTTTTAACTTCACCACCCCCCCCCCCCCCCCCCCCCCCCCACAACTTTCCTGTTCGACCTTTTAAACCATCTATACTTAAATCAAGAATATATGCTCAACTTCTTTCGTGCATTGATAAAAAACTAAATATTTATTGGAAATGAAGAGGTGGCTTTTCGATAACATTTTGATCAAAAGTATACACCAGCTCGCACCAAATGAGTTCGAAAATTTAAAAAAAATCTACTTCAGAGGGGGCCACCCCCCCCCCCCCCCCCCCGTCAGTCACCCTCTGTCCAAGCATAGCTCGCTTAGATGGTACCAGCACAATTTTATTTTGTTGGGCCCCCCTAAAACTTGGCTGGATCCGCTCCTAAACCCCTGCTAGGGCTTTGCCCCTGGACCACACGCAAATTTCGTGCCCCCCCCGGATAACAAGGCTTTTGGCGCCCATGCTATGTGCAAATGCAAACGGCATTTAGAAACCTTCTAATACTCGCTTCTATTGAGACTATAAACACTGATAAAGGAGAAGATAAATAAAATGTGCAATAAAATATATGCAATATTTATCTTGCTCATAAGATTTGATAGGTCTATATTGCGAAGGTCACTTTTCATTTGAACAATCGAAAATAGAGATTGCTATTCAAGTAATTTGCTTCCAGATGGAAGAAACAGGAACACAAAACCAAATTCGCGAACATCTCCATTTTGAAATCAAATTTTTTTACTTCGAATATCATATTCAAAATATAATGATCATTTAATTCTAAATCCCTGACTGAATGCTTATTAAAACGAGTCAAATTTCTTTTGATGTAGTGGACAAGAAATCCTTTGATGTGAAGTATTTATAAGCGAGCTTCAAGGATAATCGTGATTTAATTCTTTTAGCATTTTCAGTAGGCGCTTATAAATAACATTCCTACACAAATCGGCAATATTAGCATGATACTAGGCCTATCACAAAGACTCATACACATACTATTATGTTAAGCCTACCTTATGCCGACGTACTTAATAAAACGGACCATTATTAAATAACTATAATTTGTATTACGGAAACAGACATGCCACGCATTACTATTAAACGTATTACTATTAGCGAATGCACAATTCTGATTTAATAAATTTGGTATTGCACGAGGATTTGGGAGTTAGGTGCCCTTTTTCGTTCTTGCGAAATTGGTGTCCCTGAAAAGAGCTTTATTGAAAGTTGGCGACATAGTTTCCTATGAGCATGATGAGAGAAAGAGCCACCAATATAAAAATGATGTTTTCATCAACCTACGGTAATATTAACTCGATGATCTTGAGTACATGAACAATTAAAATACGGTATTAAGAAACACAGTGCAAAATATATTAAATTAGAGATGACACTACGTTTCGGGTCTAAACCCTTTTTAAAGGGTTTAGACCAAAACAAGTGTGATGCCAGCAAGTAAATGCATCAAGGTGAAACAAAAAATAACAATGATAGTATATAATATAAATAAAAAACCTTTAAAGGGGAAGTGCTAGTACAAATGAAAGACTTTGATATTTTTTCAGGAAAGCATTTGGTAGAATAATGACATGTAATTGGGTAATCAGAGATTGGCACAAGAGCAGGCAGTGGACGTATTGGCAAATTTGGGCATGATATCAAGTAATGAATATGAAGACAAATTTGCAGTAGTTGTCCGTATAATGTATATGTGAAAATCAGACACAATTAGGCAAATCAAAATTGAGCTTGTAATTGATTATTGTAGTAGAGATCTTCCGCTTAACAATGGTACTCTTTTTTAAGCGGAGTTATATCATTTTTCAGTTAGTCTTTATGAAAACTCCGAACTGAGATATCACCCTTTAAAGATGTACTTACAATGTACTAACAATGTACTTTTATTTGTATTTTTTTATTTTTCTATTTTTTGGTTGGAATTTTTAATCTGAAACTTTCACATTAATGTTATAAACACTCTGAAAATTAATTATTTATAAGAATCACCTCCAATTAGGGTTTGGGCTATTTCTCAGTTTGGAGCTCTGCCCAATTCGTGAATTAAAAAGAAATTTGGAAGAATTGAAACGGTCATTTGATCTTGTTGTGTGCATTCATTGGCGGCGTAGCCACAGGTAACCCAGCACCAAGGGTCATTCGGGGGGGGGGGGGGGGGGGGGGGGGGCGTGCAATCAACAATTTAGGGGAGTTAAAGGGTTTTATATACTTTAGTATCTCAAATTTCAGGGTGTTTCTCGTCGCGGGGGAATCAATACCAATCCTAATCACCTGCAGAGGCTTTGTCCCAGGACCTATCGGGGCCCTTAGGTAAGGTGGGCCCTGGACCCCACGCCACTCTCGTGCCCCGGGACGACAAGCCTCCTGGCTACGCCCACATGTCGCAAATAGTCCATGAAATCAATTGACTTAAAAACTCATAAAACGAACGCCAATTTTGTATTTATTTAAGCCTACCCAAAGAATGGAAATTAACTACCCGTATGATTGTTTGTGCAGTTATAAACGATATCTCCATCTTTGGCAAACACGAGAGTAAACATTTTAGAACCACCCTCTCCATATTATGCTTTATTGGTATAAGTGTTGTAAAAATCAACACAGATTCTCAGAGGTATATTTCCTCAATAGTGAATTAAAAAAGTACAATAGTTTGTAACGGCTTTAGTTGAATAACAGACATAAGGGACGCACCATTTGATTTTCAGGAGGGGGCATGGAAGTTGGGGTCGATCCGATGGCGGCAAGTTTTTTTAATTTTTTTTAGCAAAGGCGGCACAGTGGGTTTTTTTAGGTTTTACTGTTTTTCTTTACATTGATTTGGGTGAGTTGGGTGAGTTGGGTGAGTCATCTTTTTTTTCTTCTTCCTGGTTGGTGGGCAAAGTTTTTTTTTTCCTGGATAGTGGGCAAAGCGTTTTTTTAAAACTTCCATGCAACCCCCACCCCCTGAGTATCTAATGGTGCGTTTCTAATGTACTTTTATAGACATTTGAGTCATAGAGCAATAATTACAGCACTCACAAAATTCCTAAAGTGACTTCCTTGAGCCCCCCCCCCCCCCCCACCCCCCATTATTTTGAGAGTGTATTTATTACCTAGTAATTATATAAGTTAATTTTATGAGAACTGCATTATATATTCTGAAATTTGATGATTTATTCATCAGTTTGTTTGCTTCAAGCTCGATAGCAATCCTAACCTTAAATTTATGAGTGATACTTGTATTTTAATACAGAGTGTGGACAACCAATTAATAATAATAATAAATAGGAATTCTTAATCATGTATATTAAATCACCCATTTTCTAGCCTTTCCTTAACTCTTTCTATGCGGCTAGTTTTACCAGAGTGATGTTACCTATTACACCTCCCTGGTTTTGCCATATAAAAAAGATTTTGCAAAAACCTTTTCTGAACTTTCAAAGTCTTATCTCAAGAATAATGACCTAATACTAGACGTGTTTGTACTTATGTTAATTAATTTCTCACGGTGATTCGAAATATATGATGATGAAAGCCAATAAATTAAATACATTTGTGAAACATTTTGTGAATCGTATTTTGCGTGTGCATAACCGCGCGCATGGACAGCGTTAATCTATTATATTCTATATTTGCCTAGAATTCTCAGTCCTTAATAATGTTTTCTTCCCCTCTCCATTTCTTTAGAAATTACATTGCCACAAGCTAGTGGATATTTATCGCTTTGTTTACCTATCGGAGTAAATATACTTTCCACAGGCTAGGCAAACAACTGCGGACAACATCTCAAAATTTCACCCCGGGCGCTAAACAACTCAACACATCTCTCGTCCAATCAAAGTCATCGACACGGATGGACTCGGAGGCGCTTGTAATTGACCCTGATGCAAATACACAATGGTATCCAAGCGTTACACTTCTCGTCCAATCAATACCCGTATGAGAGTGTCATTTGGCTGGACCCGTTTGATAATTATACCGATTTGGTCACGGTTTCCTGAACCAAGTGACTCGAAGTCATTATAAATAACGCGTACTTTCTCTATCAATTGTCAATTCAGGGGATGAGTGCAAGCCACCGTAGTGGCTAGCACAAAAATATAATAATGATGGGTCAAAGGTTAAGTACAAAGAGGGCCGGCTTTGAGCAAACCACATTTTACTGCGTCTCGCCCAATATTTTTTTAAAAACTCATATAGCTCTACCAATTATGGGTTAATTGATCCAACTTTTAACCAAAAATGTACCTTCATATAAATACTACGTACCTGATTCAGGTAATCAAAATAAAATTCGGATCAAGACGAATGGTGCCAGGTCATTCGGGAAAATTCAAAACCTACCCTGGGCTGGCCCACTAAGCGGACCCTATGGACCTCGCATCGCTACAATGTTCCGCTATTTTTACGGCGAGTGATGGCACAATATTAACAAAAAAAATTCAACTTCACATATTCCAGAAAGAAATTGGGTTTGTTTGTCTCTTAAAGCGATCTGTGTTTTTCATTGTCAAAAAAATGTATGTAGGCTTAATGCTCATTTATTGAACAAATTTCCCTAAAACGGCAGAGAACATACAGCTCTAAGGGGTACTGCCCCCCTTAACCCGTCAGAGCTTTTCCCCTGGACCCCACGTGAGATTTCGTGCCCCCCCCGGATAACAAGGCTCCTGGCTACGCCCATGCATTAAGGGTAAAATATCACAATGTGCAATTAGTCAATTTTACTCTAAATTCGAGTAGCTGAAGAATAGCGCTACCTCGCTAGTAACTGAGGCGTGGAGGTATATTTAGCTAAGTTGCCTCTTAATATTGCATTGTGGGACCGATAGCTGAAACAGAGTATGGGTCGTTCTTTAAAAGCCCCGTTCAAATTGGTATGGTTTAGCATGCCAACGGGACTGTACATCGGGACAAATTACTTCGTTATAAATGATTGGTCGTTCTTTAAAAGCCTCATGTATATAAATTGACAAAGCCCTGCCCCTTAATATTGTAATGTGGGACCGCTAGCTAAAATATATTACTTCGTTATAAATGATTGGTTGTTCTTTAATAAAAGCCCCATCTATTGACAAAGCCCTGCCCCTTAATATTGTAATGTGGGACCGCTATCTAAAATATATTGCTTTGTTATACATGATTGGTCGTTCTTTAAAAGCCCCATATATATAAATTGACAAAGCCCTGCCCCTTAACCCTAACCCCCCTGAGTGCTAAAAAATGCTAATCCAAAGTCCCTCTCCAAACGCATGCGACGTCGGTTTTCGATGACGTAGTCAACCGAGCCTATATAATGAGCGCCCGTTCCGACAAATTGTTAAGGTTTAGCATGACAACGGGACTGAACATCGGGACAAATTACTTCGTTATAAATGATTGGTCGTTCTGTAAAAGCCCCATCTATATTGACAAAGCCCTGCCCCTTAATATTGTAATGTGGGACCGATAGCTAACCCATCTATATTGACACTAAGCCCTGCCCCTTAATACTGTAATGTGGGACCAATAGCTAAAATATATTACTTCGTTATAAATGATTGGTCGTTCTTTAAAAGCCCCATCTATTGAAATATATTACTTCGTTATAAATGATTGGTCGTTCTTTAAAAGCCCCATCTATTGACAAAGCCCTGCCCCTTAATATTGTAATGTGGGACCGCTATCTAAAGCACTAAGACGAGTAGCTGAAGAATAGCTGGAAAATAGCGCTACCTCGTTAGCAACTAGCTGAGGCCACGTGGAGGTATCTTTAGCTAAGTTGCCTCTTGCATTGTGAGACCGAAAGCTAAAACAGATTATGGGTCGTTCTTTAAAAGCCCCGGTCCGACAAATTGTTATGGTTTAGCATGACAACGGGACTGAACATCGGGACAAATTACTTCGTTATAAATGATTGGTCGTTCTTTAAAAGCCCCATCTATATTGACAAAGCTCTGCCCCTTAATATTGTAATGTTGGACCGATAGCTAAAATATATTACTTCGTTATAAATGATTCGTCGTTCTTTAAAAGCCCCATCTATTGACAAAGCCCTGCCCCCTTAATATTGTAATGTGGGACCGATAGCTAAAATATATTACTTCGTTATAAATGATTCGTCGTTCTTTAAAAGCCCCATCTATTGACAAAGCCCTGCCCCCTTAATATTGTAATGTGGGACCGACATAACGCATTCACAACAACTGGGCGAAGTTTATAAGCAGCCATACTAGCGTGGAGCAGACCAGTGTAATAGTTAGGCATCGCCGAACTTGTCACTTCACATCGAACCGTGTTGGATTGTAAATGTAATGTCATTGTTGTTTGAACAAACCCGCAACATGTATTCACCGTTTTGGGTTTGAACAATGACAGTTTATTGACTTTTTGAACCAATTGAATTTGGCAAAGCTAGCTGAGCATCTCTATCTTTTATATCGTTTGTATCTTTTATATCATTTATATCGGAAATATCACTAATATCAGATATATCGTTGCAAATTTATATCTCACTTAAACCATCTCTATCTTTTATATCGTCAAAACTATCGTGTGTATCTTCACAAATATCAGATATATCGTCGCAAATTCATAACTCACTTAAACCATCTATCATTTATATCTTCAACACTATCTTATCATTTATATATAAGATAGTGTTGACGATATCTTATATATCATTTATATCGGAAATATCACAAATATCAAAATATCAAGAATATCAGATATATCGTCGCAAAAGTACATCTCAGTAAAAAAATCTCTATCTTTTATATCGTCAAAACTATCGTTTGTATCTTTTGTATCTTTTATATCAAAAATATCAAGAATATCAGATATATCGGCGCAAAAGTACGTACATCTTATTCAAATCATCTCTATCTTTTATATCGTCAAAACTATCTTTTGTATCTATATTATATCTTTTATATCAAAAATATCAAGAATATCAGATATATCGTCGCAAAAGTACAACTCAATCAAAAAATCTCTATCTTTTATATCGTCAAAACTATCTTTTATATCGTCAAAACTATCGTTTGTATCTTTTATATCATTTATATCGGAAATATCAAAAATATCAGATATATCGTCGCAAATTTACAACTCACTTAAATCATCTCTATCTTTTATATCGTCCAAACTATCGTTTGTATCTTTTATATCAAAAATATCAAGAATATCAGATATATCGTCGCAAAAGTACATCTCAGTAAAAAAATCTCTATCTTTCATATCGTCAAAACTATCGTTTGTATCTTTTATATCAAAAATATCAAGAATATCAGATATATCGTCGCAAAAGCACATCTCAGTAAAAAAATCTATCTTTTATATCGTCAAAACTATCGTTTGTATCTTTTATATCAAGAATATCAGATATATCGTCGCAAAAGAACATCTCATCACATCTCAATCTTTTATATCGTCAAAACTATCGTTTGTATCTTTTCAATATCTTTTATATCAAAAATATCAAGAATATCAGATATATCGTCGCAAAAGTACATCTCAGTCAAAAAAACTCTGTCTTTTATATCGTCAAAACTATCGTTTGTATCTTTTATATCAAAAATATCAAGACTATCAGATATATCGTCGCAAAAGTACATCTCAGTAAAAAAATCTCTATCTTTTATATCGTCAAAACTATCGTTTGTATCTTTTATATCAAGAATATCAGATATATCGTCGCAAAAGAACATCTCATCACATCTCAATCTTTTATATCGTCAAAACTATCGTTTGTATCTTTTATATCATTTATATCGGAAATATCAAGAATATCAGATATATCGTAGCAAATTTACAAATGACTTAATATATCTCATCTTTTATATCGTCAAAACTATCGTTTGTATCTTTTATAACTTTTATATCAAAAATATCAAGAATATCAGATATATCGTCGCAAAAGTACAACTCAATTAAAAAATCTATCTTTTATATCGTCAATTTGTATCTTTTATATCTTTTATATCAAAAATATCAAGAATATCAGATATATCGTCGCAAAAGTACAACTCATCTCATCTCTATCTTTTATATCGTAAAAACTATCGTTTGTATCTTTTATATCTTTTATATCAAAAATATCAAGAATATCAGATATATCGTCGCAAAAGTACATCTCAGTCAAAAAATCTCTATCTTTTATATCGTCAAAACTATCGTTTGTATCTTTTATATCATTTATATCGGAAATATCAAGAATATCAGATATATCGTCGCAAAAGTACAACTCAATCAAAAAATCTATCTTTTATATCGTCAAAACTATCGTTTGTATCTTTTATATCTTTTATATCAAAAATATCAAGAATATCAGATATATCGTCGCAAAAGTACAACTCAATCAAAAATCTATCTTTTATATCGTCAAAACTATCGTTTGTATCTTTTATATCTTTTATATCAAAAATATCAAGAATATCAGATATATCGTCGCAAAAGTACAACTCAATCAAAAAATCTCTATCTTTTATATCGTCAAAACTATCGTTTGTATCTTTTATATCATTTATATCGGAAATATCAAGAATATCAGATATATCGTCGCAAATTTACAACTCACTTAATATGTCTCTATCTTTTATATCGTCAAAACTATCGTTTGTATCTTGTATATCAAAAATATCAAGAATATCAGATATATCGTCGCAAAAGTACATCTCAGTAAAAAAATCTCTATCTTTTATATCGTCAAAACTATCGTTTGTATCTTTTATATCTTTTATATCAAAACTATCGTTTGTATCTTTTATATCTTTTATATCAAAAATATCAAGATTATCAGATATATCATCGCAAAAGTACAGCTCATCTCATCTCTATCTTTTATATCGTCAAAACTATCGTTTGTATCTTTTATATCTTTTATATCAAAAATATCAAGAATATCAGATATATCGTCGCAAAAGTACAACGCAATCAAAAAATCTCTATCTTTTATATCGTCAAAACTATCGATTGTATCTTTTATATCATTTATATCGGAAATATCAAGAATATCAGATATATCGTCGCAGATTTACAACTCACTTAATATATCTCTATCTTTTATATCGTCAAAACTATCGTTTGTATCTTTAATATCAAAAATATCAAGAATATCAGATATATCGTCGCAAAAGTACATCTCATCTCATCTCTATCTTTTATATCGTCAAAACTATCGTTTGTATCTTTTATATCGGAAATATCAAGAATATCAGATATATCGTCGCAAAAGTAGGCCTACATCTCAGTAAAAAAATCTCTATCTTTTATATCGTCAAAACTATCGTTTGTATCTTTTATATCTTTTATATCAAAAATATCAAGAATATCAGATATATCGTCGCAAAAGTACAACGCAATCAAAAAATCTCTATCTTTTATATCGTGAAAACTATCGTTTGTATCTTTTATATCATTTATATCGGAAATATCAAGAATATCAGATATATCGTCGCAAAAGTACAACTCATCTCATCTCTATCTTTTATATCGTCAAAACTATCGTTTGTATCTTTTATATCTTTTATATCAAAAATATCAAGAATATCAGATATATCGTCGCAAAAGTACAACTCATCTCATCTCTATCTTTTATATCGTCAAAACTATCGTTTGTATCTTTTATATCTTTTATATCAAAAATATCAAGAATATCAGATATATCGTCGCAAAAGTACAACTCATCTCATCTCTATCTTTTATATCGTCAAAACTATCGTTTGTATCTTTTATATCATTTATATCGGAAATATCAAGAATATCAGATATATCGTCGCAAATTTACAAATCACTTAATATATCTCTATCTTTTATATCGTCAAAACTATCGTTTGTATCTTTTATATCAAAAATATCAAGAATATCAGATATATCGTCGCAAAAGTAGGCCTACATCTCAGTAAAAAAATCTCTATCTTTTATATCGTCAAAACTATCGTTTGTATCTTTTATATCTTTTATATAAAAATATCAAGAATATCAGATATATCGTCGCAAAAGTACAACGCAATCAAAAAATCTCTATCTTTTATATCGTGAAAACTATCGTTTGTATCTTTTATATTATTTATATCGGAAATATCAAGAATATCAGATATATCGTCGCAAATTTACAACTCACTTTTTAACTATATCTCTATCTTTTATATCGTCAAAACTATCGTTTGTATCTTTTATATCAAAATAACAAGAATATCAGATATATCGTCGCAACAGTACATCTCAATCAAAAAATCTCTATCTTTTATATCGTCAAAACTATCGTTTGTATCTTTTATATCATTTATATCGGAAATATCAAGAATATCAGATATGCAAAAGTACAACTCATTTCATCTCTATCTTTTATATCGTCAAAACTATCGTTTGTATCTTTTATATCTTTTATATCAAAAATATCAAGAATATCAGATATATCGTCGCAAAAGTACAACTCATCTCATCTCTATCTTTTATATCGTCAAAACTATCGTTTGTATCTTTTATATCTTTTATATCAAAAATATCAAGAATATCAGATATATCGTCGCAAAAGTACAACTCATCTCATCTCTATCTTTTATATCGTCAAAACTATCGTTTGTATCTTTTATATCTTTTATATCAAAAATATCAAGAATATCAGATATATCGTCGCAAAAGTACAACGCAATCAAAAAATCTCTATCTTTTATATCGTTAAAACTATCGTTTGTATCTTTTATATCTTTTATATCAAAAATATCAAGAATATCAGATATATCGTCGCAAAAGTACAACGCAATCAAAAAATCTCTATCTTTTATATCGTGAAAACTATCGTTTGTATCTTTTATATCATTTATATCGGAAATATCAAGAATATCAGATATATCGTCGCAAAAGTACAACTCATCTCATCTCTATCTTTTATATCGTCAAAACTATCGTTTGTATCTTTTATATCTTTTATATCAAAAATATCAAGAATATCAGATATATCGTCGCAAAAGTACAACTCATCTCATCTCTATCTTTTATATCGTCAAAACTATCGTTTGTATCTTTTATATCTTTTATATCTTTTATATCAAGAATATCAGATATATCGTCGCAAAAGTACAACTCATCTCATCTCTATCTTTTATATCGTCAAAACTATCGTTTGTATCTTTTATATCATTTATATCGGAAATATCAAGAATATCAGATATATCGTCGCAAATTTACAAATCACTTAATATATCTCTATCTTTTATATCGTCAAAACTATCGTTTGTATCTTTTATATCAAAAATATCAAGAATATCAGATATATCGTCGCAAAAGTAGGCCTACATCTCAGTAAAAAAATCTCTATCTTTTATATCGTCAAAACTATCGTTTGTATCTTTTATATCTTTTATATAAAAATATCAAGAATATCAGATATATCGTCGCAAAAGTACAACGCAATCAAAAAATCTCTATCTTTTATATCGTGAAAACTATCGTTTGTATCTTTTATATTATTTATATCGGAAATATCAAGAATATCAGATATATCGTCGCAAATTTACAACTCACTTTTTAACTATATCTCTATCTTTTATATCGTCAAAACTATCGTTTGTATCTTTTATATCAAAATATCAAGAATATCAGATATATCGTCGCAACAGTACATCTCAATCAAAAAATCTCTATCTTTTATATCGTCAAAACTATCGTTTGTATCTTTTATATCATTTATATCGGAAATATCAAGAATATCAGATATGCAAAAGTACAACTCATTTCATCTCTATCTTTTATATCGTCAAAACTATCGTTTGTATCTTTTATATCTTTTATATCAAAAATATCAAGAATATCAGATATATCGTCGCAAAAGTACAACTCATCTCATCTCTATCTTTTATATCGTCAAAACTATCGTTTGTATCTTTTATATCAAAAATATCAAGAATATCAGATATATCGTCGCAAAAGTACAACTCATCTCATCTCTATCTTTTATATCGTCAAAACTATCGTTTGTATCTTTTATATCTTTTATATCAAAAATATCAAGAATATCAGATATATCGTCGCAAAAGTACAACGCAATCAAAAAATCTCTATCTTTTATATCGTCAACACTATCGTTTGTATCTTTTATATCATTTATATCGGAAATATCAAGAATATCAGATATATCGTCGCAAATTTACAACTCACTTAATATATCTCTATCTTTTATATCGTCAAAACTATCGTTTGTATCTTTTATATCAAAAATATCAAGAATATCAGATATATCGTCGCAAAAGTACATCTCAGTAGAAAAATCTCTATCTTTTATATTGTCAAAACTATCGTTTGTATCTTTTATATCATTTATATCGGAAATATCAAGAATATCAGATATATCACATTGAAATAAATGTGTCACTTGTATCGGCAATAAATATATCTAAAATATCATTTATATCGTGGTTAAATCGTAAAATATCAATTACATCCCCTATCTCTTTGTACACATTATATCGTCGCCGTTTATCAAAATGACCAACTGTGCACCTAACTCTTACCAGGGAGGTGTTAACCTCCCTGGTTTTACTGACAAATAATCAGAACGCAAGCAAATAATTAGAGACATTTGCTTGGACGTTCTAACAGACTATGGTTTTCCTTTTATTCACGAACCTAATATTTCCCTTTTGATTTAATTATATTATTTTTTTAATGTTGTCCATCCATTTATTATTTCAATAATTGAGATATATTCACAATAATAATCTAGTACAGAACATACGTAAAATACGCTTAAACAACGTTGTTGATATTTATAAACTTCAATGTGAATTATTTTAAACATCAAAATAGCAGGCGATAATAATCCCAAAATTGCAATAAGGTATCATTTTAACAGCCACTACTGCGTGCTGCACCCCACACATACAGATGAATGAACTCTAGTACGTGCGTACGTTGACACGGTTGGTGTGTGTTTGTTTAGTATACAGTATGTGTACTCAGAGATATTGTTATGTAACAACTTCCTGCCTGTTGTACACAGTTGGAATACATGTAGGGTTGAATTTATTCGTGGTGTGATTTGTATTCTTTTATAACTCCTTTAATTCCTATACATAATGATATCGAGAAGAATGTCACCCCTCCTATTTGGGGTTATAGTTATAATAATAATAATAATCATAATAATAATGGCATATACCATCCTTTGAAAAAAGTCAGGAATTCCGAATTCCTCTGGGATTCCTCTACATTCCTCTGAGTTCATTCTACTCAGCATTGTTCAGCTGTAATGTAGTAGAGGTCTAATTAAATGGGGTCACAAACACCAGGGAGGTGTTTGCATACATGTGTATGTATGGGAGGGGGGGGGGGGGGGGGGAGAAGATATATTGTAAACGAGGCAAAGGTTGGTTTATTCCGTATTATAGAACAAACGGGATATATTTAAAAAGTGGGGTGACGGGAATTAGACGCAGCATGTGGAGGGCGGGAGGGGTGGGGGCGGGAAAATATATATTGTAAACAAGACAAATGTTGGTTTATTCCGTATTATAGAACAAACGGGATATATTTAAAAAGTGGGGTGACGGGAATGAGACGCAGCATGTTGGGGTGGGGGGGGGGGGGAAGATATATTGTAAACAAGACAAATGTTGGTTTATTCAGTATTATAGAACAAACGGGATATATTTTTTTTAAAAGGTGGGGTAACGGGGATGAGACGCAGAATGTGGGGAGAGGAGTGGAGGCTGGAAAAGATATATTGTAAACAAGACAAATGTTGGTTTATTCCGTATTATAGAACAAACGGGATATATTTAAAAAGTGGGGTGACGGGAATGAGACGCAGCATGTGGGGAGGGGGGGGGGGGTGAGAGGGGTGGTGCGGGAAAAGATATAGGTCTATTGTAAACAAGACAAATGTTGGTTTATTCCGTATTATAGAACAAACGGGATATATTTAGAAAGTGGGGTGACGGTGATGAGATGCAGCATGTGGGGGGGGGGGGGGGGGCGGGGGGAGAAGATATATTGTTAACAAGACAAATGTTGGTTTATTCCGTATTAAAAATTAAGACATACTCCAATTTCAACCGGACTTGTTTTATCATATGTGGATTGATGAGCCAAGAAAAAAAGTCAATCACTCTGGCAATGTCAGAGGACAAGGGGTCACTAGAGGTCAATGAACTTTACAAGGCAAAACATTAAGACATACTCCAATTTCAACCGGATTTGTTTTATCTTAAGTGGATTGATGAGCAAAGAAAAAAAGTCAATCACGTTGTGAAGGTCAGAGGTCAAGAAGGGGGTCACTAGAGGTCAATGAACTTTATAGGGCAGCCACTTGACCCCATAGAGGAATCAGGAAATCAGGGTTTTTTCCACCAGAGACAGGATTTCCGAAATAAATTTGGTCACCTATACAATTGATCAATTTTGACCCCATAGAGGAATCAGGAAATCCGGGGGTTTTTTTCACCAGAGACAGGATTTCCGAGTTTTTTTTGGTCACTTATACAATTGATCAATTTTGACCCCATAGAGGAATCAGGAAATCCGGCTTTTTTTCCCTACTGAAGACAGGATTTCCAGGAAATTTCAGTGCATATCAGGAAATCCGGGTTTTTTCTGATGAAAATGTTATTCCTCAGTCCTCCTTCACGCAATTGTTGCCTGGATTTCCGGACTTTTCATGTTGTCAATATGTGGATTTCCGGGTTTTTAAAGCAACACGTCTTCATATCCTCTATGGGGGGAGGGCATAGTTTATCTGGAATAGCCCATTCCATTGTTAAAACTATACTCTGATCATACATGTTGGTTTATTATATGCCAATATATGGAATTTTACCAATTTTGGCGGCCATTTTGGCGGCCATCTTGGATTTAGGTGTGTTAACAAAGCAAAAGTTCTGGATATGAGTGTCTAGTGGTCTAATACATACATCCCACTATTAAAACTATACTTTCACAGTACAATTTGATTGCTATATGTCATTTTATGAGATTTGAACGCATTTTGGACGCCATCTTGCATAACCCCTTAGCATTATGAAAATATTTTTGGTAACATCCTGATTATGTCTTAGGATCATAATAGGAAGTTTAAAAAAGTTGGTTTGGGGGTCCTGGGGGGGGGGGGGGGGGGGGGGGGGTGGGTGGGGGGGGGGGGGGTGCAAACAGTGATGGAACTTCAGAATTTTTTCAACTAGCCAGTCGGGCAGGTAACTCACAGAATTTACCTGCCCGACAAACATTCTACCAGCCCAAGGTTTTTTCATAACATTTTGCAGCAAACAATTAAGAGCAAGACTACTTTTAGACTACATTTACATGTTTTTGTCTTTATTGTACGATGTTCCACTGCAAACCTAGCCCGTAACAGCTCCTCGTATTCATCATGTTCATCAATCCAATACTCTCTTTAATCTCCTATTAACCTGATCGCCTCTATCATCATGGCACACGATCATCTGATGATGAAATTACCCTGAACTTAATGTTACTTACACTTTGAGCTTCAAAAATGTTACCCGCCAGTCGGACGGGTACCTTTGTATCTTCACCCGCCCGACACGAAAGTTACCCGCTATGGGCGGGCGGGCGGGTCTTATTTCCATCCCTGTGTGCAAACTAACCCTCTGTATATACCCGACTAAATTGTTGACAGACAACACAGACACAGACTACACATACACAGACTACACCGACTACACAGACGAAGGATGCAGCAATAAGGTCTCTTTCCTACGGACGACCTAAAAATGAAATTCCACCCCTGGCTAAAATAGAAAGAGAGAGTGTGACTTATTCATCGACAATGACTTTAATCATTTGGAAGTGTGGAATCATGCATTAAAAACCAACTTGGGTATACGTATACTTACTATTATGTTCAAATACCCTGACAACAGCTCCAGAAAGCCTACTACCTAGCACCAATGAAGCGTGATTTAGTCTATCACTAAGTACAAGGCATCCCTGAAATGAAGTAATTTTATATATAAATACAATAAATTGCTAAATATAGTAATCCCATACCCAAAATCATGAAACTTCTAACTTGTTTGAAGCTGGATAAGTATTATTACACTTGATTTAACAGTGTTGTGAAGCTAAATCATATTCCCATATTTCGTACTAGCTTTAATGTTTGTGAATTAAGATGAACTACTGTGTGAAAATTATCGCACTACATTTATTTTCGTGCTTTTTGCTCTAAAATCAGCAAGCGCGAAAATAAAAATGCGCAAATATATACATTTTATATGTAGGTCTATGTGAGGAAGCTCAAAATCGCAAAAATAACAAGAAGAGTCTGAAAAAAGACAAACAGCGCTCAGAAGGAGTAAAGGTATATGAAGAAGGAAAATGTGACGCAATACTAGTAAAAGGGGTTTTGTTACCTTTTAAGATAAGACGATTGCTTTTTAATCTAAAAGGTTGCAAGATATTGGAATTGTTCAATAGATGTGATAAATGGGAATTCTAAAATGTTAGTATTTGTAATGATCCTTCGTGATAAATCCAAAGTATTGCAATTTGGGTAGAGCTGACATAGTGATGGAATATGGTATGTAGTACTTTCAAATTGAATAGGATTAACTGTTATTCTGCAAAAAATTGTATTTGACATTGAAAGCATTGCTGCATGTGAACTTGATACTTTGATGTTATGCTGGTGGGTTTGTAACTGGATTTTCAGGCAATGATAATAAACTGGAATACGAAGAACAAGTCGGTAGGCTTTGTTTAGTTATGTTAATTTTATTGCTTCTTATTTAGTTGCTTGTGTTGAGTATAAAAAGAATACAAAATAAAATATGTAAACAAATAAATATGAAAATATACATAGGTGTAATATGATACAATGGTAGTTTAAGTAACACAGCAGTATCTTGCAAGTGGTTTCGCCAGATTAAATCACTTATGCTTTGAATACAGGTAATGGAGAGATGCAACATTTAGGGTTAATTATGTAAAGACTATGGTTTGCATATTTGATGAAATCTGGAATAACCTGTTGGTGATATGTTTTGAGACAAAGACAGTGTATTAAATCGTCCTGACTACTCTTTAAAATTGCACTATGGGATTTGGAGTACATGTAGTAATATAATAAAATAGAAAAAGGTATTTTGGTTGCAGATGTAGTAAAAACAAGGTGTGTTTTATACGGCAGAAAAGTTGATGAGTGTTTTTATATATCAACACATTATTAGTTAACATTATTATTTTTAGTGACTAAAATTAACAACAAGATACATACAGATTTAAAAAAAAAATAGTTAAAACAAATATTAATAACAAATTAAAACATCTATTTACAATGTACACTGACAGAATAACTTAATGTAATAAAGTAGACCCAAAACAATTTATCTACGATGTACAGCTGTGAAATTAGGGTAAAGTAATAAAAAAGTGGTGGACACTTGAGTTTTGAAAACTTGGACTGTAAAATACTTGCCTGCTTCAGTGCTTTGATAATTGTCAACTCATTTTTTTTAGTTCTTAGAAAACAACAGAAGTATGAAAAGCGAGTTAGGCAAGTATCGAAGGAGGATGAAAATATGTTGGATAGCAACATAAATAGTGCAGGCGAATTTCAACAGGAGCAGTAACTGTTAGAATTAGGTATGGGATATACTTCTATGTGAAATGTAGCTTGCTATATGACTAATATGAGTTAATGACTTATTAAAAAAAAATCATCATTAGTACACCTGCCTAACTCGTAATGCTGACTTATTTTCGCTGAAAAGTGAGTTGGGCAATTATTGAAGCAGGTTGACGATATGCAGCTTATTTGTAGCTGAATCATCTTTTTGATTATTTGTATTAATCAATCTTAATAAGCATGATGAACGAGACAATTGGTAGTAATTTAGTCTGTTGAATTTGCTTCTTAGCAAAACTTCACTAAGATATCAATCACTGAAGAGTCAAAATGTTGATTGTTATGCAACACATTATCAGTTAACATTATTACGTACAAATGATTAAAATTGAGACTAGAGGTGTTTTTTAAATAGTTAAATACAAATATAAACAATGACATCTATCTACAATGTACAATAATGGAATAAGCTCTAAAAACAGAGGTGAAATATTTTTTACGATGTACAGTGACAAAATATGGTCTATTTTTTTTAGTACCGGTTTTGATTTTCTGTAATGATTAGGCCAATAACCATGTCAACAAGAGAATTGGTGGCAACTGAATTTGCTGACTTTGGACATTGGCAAAATTTAATTGCTAGTTAAAACTTGTTGGCTACAGTTGTCGGTTTTCACTGTTTATACTAAGGGTATGTTTGAGGGAATGATTGTCAAAATAGGCTGGTGATGTCAAGTAACATCCCACCAATACGTAAATTATTGATAAGAAATGTTGAAGAGTTGTTTTGTTATGCAACACATTATCAGTGAACATTATTATCTAAGTGATTACAATTAAAACAGATTAATGTACTTTATAATAGTTAATATAGATATGTACAATGTACAGTTACAGAATAAGGTGAAAGGAATAAAATAGTCTTAAAATAATCGATGCAGACATTATGTTACATGAAAGCATGAATACGAGGTGAATCTCCATCAAATAGACAGTACAAATTGTACAGGTGAATCTATGGCCAATCTGCACCTATATTTTAAACTCTCACATATTACTATGAATGTATATGGTTTAGGTTGGTCAATCTTTGCTTTACAAATTGCAGGATAGTCTTTACCTAATTTATATTGAGCTGGACATGTTGGTAATTGAATTGTAATAGTTGCGCTGACAGACTTTAAATACTTTGGAGCTCTGGGCACGCTTTTAACCTGTCATTGGTGTACTTTCCATCAGACCAAATGTCGTATTTAGGGTCAATTGTGATACTAATTTGATATGACCTACATTCCAGGCATGTATCAACTTACAATGGGAGAACTATTTGAGCAAAAAGAGGTATTGATATACAAGTTAGCCGGCCTAAGCCATATGTCTACATGTAATGCATGCCTGCATTATGTCATAGCAGTGTAGGGAAAATTAGCATATAACCAGTAAGTATCCTGATATGTGATTGGATGTCAGCGTTGGGTGCCAGCGGTGTACACGTAAAGGCTGAACCAACACAATCCAAGTTTACTTGACGTTTCGGGTGACATTTTTTCACACTATGCTTAGAGTGCCAAATGCAATATATCCATGATGTGACCTTGCTAGCAATTAAGTTGATCTCTGCAACGAGCACAATGACCATGTATCAGTACAGGTATGGTCAAGTGGTATCAAACAGACGCGCCAAGCGCGCTGAAAAACAAGCAATATTGTTCAAAATGTGCAAAAAATGAACAATTACACGCGCACAAATGCCTACTTAAAATTACAGTACTGCATATCATATACTCACATAGCTCAGCCAAACAAAAATACAACAACACAACTTTTATTTGGTTAAAAAAGACTTGTTGGAAAATATCACATAACCATAACAAAGGCGGCAAGCAATTAGAATTCTCTCACAAGCAATGTCATCTCTTAATTCAGTCTTTATGAGATGACTACTCGTAGGCTCGAATACTGTGTTTGGTAGCATGATTCTGATAGGTCCATTTTTGGTGGGTTTTGTCCGTATGTGTTGTGTTATCACGGACCAGCTACTGCCTTATAACGTGGTTCGTTTGTGTCTCCGAAATTGTGAAAAGTAAGGGTGTTGGTTGGACGAAAATTTGATATGTTGCGTATTATATTCATACCTACTGCATGAGCATACTTTTGTGGTCCAACATATTTTAGAATTTGGCGTTACTAAGGTGTTTTGGGGCCCGTAAACAAGGCACGTTTCTGTTTCACTTCACATTTGGGTCTCACGCTTAGCCATGGCGGATTAAAAATCTTGGCCATTATGTTATGCTCCTAGTTCTATATTATTATCGCGTGTAACGAACTGGTCAAACCGCAACACCTTTGAACGAACAAATGATGCTCGCATTTCAAATTTATCTCCAATATAAGTTTACATTAAATAATCGTGATCTAGCCGAAAAGGTGTTTTTTAAGTAAGCTTATTTTTATTACTTTTGTTTATTATTTTGATGAATGAAATGATGGATAATTTTCAAATCAAATGTTTAGAGACATTTCGAGAATCAAACTATCCATTATAACAACACGTCGCTAACAATGTGACAGTCATCGAATCTGGTTCCGCTAGGATCCTAAAGTACCAACAACAAATCATGTCTACCGAAACCGCTCAACCAAAAACCATGCAACCCGATAACCGCAAAACCCGCGAACCTCGAGAACCGCTCTAGTTTGGTTTTTAAAATCGATTTATCACTTGCACATTTCCCTCTCGCCCTTTCTGCCTTAAATCAGTTTAATATCTGTCATCTCCTGGCTGGAATTCATCACATCAATACAGTCATCAAAAAAGTAACTATACAGGTAATAAATGGGCTTCCAACTCTAAAAATATATATCTTACCTTGAATGATAAAGTTGTTGAGAAATTCATCATCTTTAATATGAGATATTGCACGCTAGGATCGGGTGATTATTGAGGAAATGAAACTCCCAAATGTAAGGTGAAGTCCGATTTTCATTTTCACATTTTTATTTTCTACACGCGGAGAGATCTACGGGTACCTTATCGATTACCGGTAGTGCAATTGGGGGATGCATGCGCAGGTTGGACAGTCGGACGTATTGTTCCGATGGAACAATACGCCACACACACGCTACCTGTCATACTCTCCCCCGTGTTGAAATGTAAAATGTGAAAATGGAATTGTGAATTAACCTTACAATTTGGATTGTCACTTCTTCAATATTCACCCGATCCTAGCGTGCAATATCTCATATTAAAGACGATAAATTTCTCAACAACTTTATGATTTAATATTTTTAGGTAGGATATATATTTTTAGAGATAAAAGTCAATTTATTACCTGTATAGTTACTTTTTTTTATGACTGTAGTCTATTGTACGTAACACAGTCACATTTACATTTTTACCTGCCTTGTTTTTGTTAAAGGTTTGGCGATAGGGATATTAAATTAAAGACATGGACTATTTGTAGCAAGAAATTAAAGTATACTTTTAAAAAGATGAATGATAGATTGAACCGTGTCAAGTCAATGGGTCTGTTTGTTTGTGAGAATTTATGAACATCCACAAGAATTTGCAAGGAAGAATCAACACACCTGGCAAATAACATGGAGACAGGTAACAAAAATGGCTGTCATAATATTCTCTACCTATCGTAGTGTCCTAATTTGACAATGACAACGCAATACAAATACTCCCCAATCGGAATTAATTTCACTTTTTTTTATTGCCTTAGGGTCCTTTTATTAACAATACAGCACACACAATATTTCCAGTCTGTTTTCAATAAGGTAGTTCTTCCTAGTTTATATTGGTTCTACTTCAATGAGCTGGAGAGACTTTTAAAAAAGGCCAGGTAAAAATGTACATTTTTAGTTTGGGATTTGTGTTTGTTTGTGTAAGTTGTTGTCCATACCAATTTATAAACATCATATTTTCTGAAATGAAAATGTTACGGCCAAAAAACGAAAAGTTAAAAATACTCCTACAGTTCTGGCAAAAAAGGAAATGGTCGGGAAACTTTTCAGATCAGTTAAAAAAATAGAATGGGAAAGAAGCTGACAACAGTTTTTACTTGGCCTCTAAACAACGTAATTGCCAATATCTTACCTTTTGAACAAGTGATGGAATGTTGAGAGCATTGGTAGAAAACCCCTGGCCAAATGTAAGCACTGATTCTTGGCCTACAAATTCACCTATTACTGATTCTAATTCATTGTGAATGTCAAGATTCCCTGGTGAACACAAAATGAGATAAAAGTAAAACGAGATGAACAAATGGAGTTAAAAGTAGGTCATATTTTACTACAACCTTGAACGATTCAATAATAATTTTAAATGCATACCAGAGGGAGGGAGATATGGATCGAAGCAATGCATTGTAGATATAACCAGGGGATCTCTAACGGGAGAAGAAATTTGAATCGCTAAACAATAAGCTTCCCATATATGAGACTTCTTAGAAGCGTCTTTGAAATGGTGAAAAAGGGGGTTATTTTCAACCAAAATTTCGGCGCTTTTGGGCAAAAAAGGGGGGAAAATTAGGCAAATTGTCCGCGAAACACCGTCAAATAGGGGGGTATTTCAAGATCCTGGAACGACCATGTGTTACCCCTCTGAATACGAAGAGAGAACACTGGGAAAATAGCCAGAAAGAGTGTACAGATTAGTTCAATACAACTTGAGTGAAGTAACTGAACATCATAATCATTAATGCTATCTGCTATACTGATCCACTTATTACCATGAATCATTAAACAGACTATAGAACTTCACTTCAATATTTGGATACCATACAAATTACAAACTTAGTACAAATAACTTGCCTCTGAGCTTGTATCTATAAATAAGATACTTACCTAATTCTTGTCTTGAGCTGCAGATACCGGCGCCATATCTCTCTGTGATGGCTTGTACATCTCGTGTGCGAGGCCCATCGTTTTCTGAAAATCCTAAGTAGTCATAGGAACCCAGGTTGATAGCCCTGTGCTTTTTACCTGTAAATCTACATTATTAATGTAGGAAAATTATATGGAAACAAGAAAATCCAAAATGTAATGGGTTCAAAACGTGAGCACCAGCTTAGAGGGGGAAGGGCACAGAATGCCCTCTGTCTCTATATTAATTTTGCCTATGAAAGGTCATGAAGGTAGGAGATCATCCTGCAATGTTCCCTCTTTAATAAGTGGCGTAACAAGGGTCTTCAATTTAAGGGTTCGGGGGGGGGGGGGGGGGGGGGAGGGGACATGAGGGGGACAGGCCTGTTATGGGGGTTTAGCGTTAGCATAACTGACAATTTTTATTAATGTACATAGAGTTTGTCATTTCATTGTATTATCTCTAACTCCAGCAGCTATTTCGACAACAAAAGAAGAAGACTATTTTTCATGTTTGATTTTACAACTGCTTGTTGATGAATGAATGCTAGACAAACTTTATGAAGACACTACTGAAGAAAAGACGTGAAAAGACCAAGAATGGTCAATTTCCAAGATTGAAGAGACGATGAACCGAGGATAAGATGATGTCAGGGATGAAAAAACATTTAAGAACTGATATTATTTGTGCTTTTTCATTTGTGCTATGTTTATTGTGTAGAATATGCATGATGAACACAGCTTCACAGAAGCTTACCTGAACGTTTTGTTAAAATCATTTGAAACTCTTTCGAGCAAATCAAATTCGGCTCCTGGCTTACTACATATCGTTACGTTCCAGCAATCCCTAATCCTTACATAAACATGCCGCGTGTAGAAACTGTCAAAGTCTTGATATAATTCTACAAAACCCTGTGGGAATAATATGTGGTGGTGTGCCCAGACAAAAATAAAAATAAACAGAACGGAAAGAGGAACTGCTATTAGTAGGTATAGCAGACACAAAATTCAAATGCACTGCACTGAAAGTGTACAAAATTAGTCTCATTTTGTAGATATTTGCAAAAGTAGAAATTGGTAAAAAAATCATGCAAATAGGTTGTACGGTTCTCAAGATATTGTCCGTTGATTATTGGAAAATATGACCGGAAATCTGCCAAAAAGTGCCATTTGGGGCCAAAAATGAAATTTTAGCAAGTTTACACCCGTCTAATCATAAAACTATGTACATACAGTGGCTACAAAACACAGAGGCAAGATACTGGCCATAGGTTTATTCATTTCTATTAAATTCAGACATGATATTTATTTCATAATTGTACAGCAGACTCCAGAATATGCCATTTTATTCAAAATTCATAATCGCAACTCAGAAAAGTCCAGCTAATTAATGTGCGTAACGTGAATATCTGAAGTTCTACAAGCAGTAGAAAGATGAGCTTTAGTATACTGGTTGCCTTTGATAAGATGTATATAAAAATGTAAAATTTAGTTAATTATCTCGTTAAATATGCAAATGAGCTCATTATGTATTCAAATGCAAATTAGGTCAGTTTGACTTGCATTTTATTAGTTAATTAATTATTAGTTTATTCCTTAACATATTCTCTAGCCATTTTCAGTATGTTGCTATTGATCAGTTCTATTGCTGTGGAGAGGTCTGCAGTAAGTTCACCATAACAAGGATGGTAGTTAGTATAATTATGCCTAAATATTTACGTAGGTGCAAAAAAAAAAATTGACTGTTCCTCGTTTTATAATTCGAATCAGCTATAAAAGCTATAAAGTGTTAGTCATATTTTTACAAAATGGTTGTATTTATTTAGACCAAACCTGGGCAGTCCGCGTTACATGGTCCAAAGTCTTTCCCATGTAAACAATGCATAATTATATTACTTAATACTATAAGGAGATCTATATATTATTGGTTATTTTCACGAGTTTTACTTTTGGTTATTGCCAAATGTTTATAAAATAGTGGCTAATTAATGGAAAGAAACCCCACTAGTCTGAAATTAACAAAATGTGTACATTGTATGGCAAATTTTTGCTTAAATTCAGGAAACTCAAAAACGGCGATATATATATAATTATGCAATTAGGCCAAACAAAGGAGGTTTGTCTCAGAAACATTTTGCAAAAAAGCTACATGTAAGTGCTGTGCGATTTTTTTTAAAACATTTTTTTTAGAAAAAAGGCTATGAGGTATGCGATTCTTTGATTTTTTTTGCTAATTCAAGCTTACAGAGACCTTTTTTTAAAAAGAAATTGTAAAAAAAAAAAAATTAAATAGATAAAAAAAACGTAATTTAAAAAAATAAAATTAGGCCTCAGCGCGTAGACCTACGCGCCGTAGCTCATTTCACATACCAATGCGGGCGGGCTTCTGAGACAAACAATCTTCTTCTTTGTTTGACCTTAACCCATATGCCAGGCTAGACTGGGTCCCCACGTCCCTCTATATGGCCGCCATCTTTAAAAATGGCGGACCAAAAAGAGGGACTGGGAAAATAGTATGTCCAAAAAGTGTGTGGTTTTCACGTGGAATTCCACGTAAACTTTGCATATATGAATATTCATACCAATACCGAGTAAGAGCATGCGCATTTGTACACAGCAACAACAGAAATACCACCCGATTGGTCCGATTCAAAGGCAGTGCATCGAACGATCGTCACGCTGCGCCACGGGGAGGCATGATTGATCGTGCGCCTATCGCGTCACGCGGTGTACAACACCGCGTGAAACTACCGGCGCACTGTGGCGTGATGGTGCGTGAATAAGCTCATGTTTATTCACGAGTTTATCAGCGCACACTTTTGGAACTGTATTTTTCCAGTCTTCACATTTGAGCACTCTCGCAGGGGCCGTGTTTAAATTAGGGAAGATATGAGGATCGAGTCTAGTGCCAGACCATGTAGTCATGTACTTTGAAATAATAGAAATAGTTCAAATTTACAGCCAACTCTTTACTAACTCTAGTCTGCTTGAATCTGATTTTGAAATGTATTTTACAGTATTTGTTAAAATGTGCAGTTAACTTATTTTATTCCTATTGAAACAAATTTTAAAACAATTTTGCTCACAATTTGATTGGTGATATGACAGTCAACTTACATATTGTGAAAAATATCATCAGTTATTACTTCTTCCACATTTCCCTCAGTTTTGAAAGAGGATACAATACAATACAAGGTGATCAATAATTGCATGAGTGGTGTGAACAAAAAGGGGGGGGGGGGCGTTGCGAGACAACTTTCAAAAATTGACCCTTGCAAAAATCAAATTTTAATTGGATATAGGGGTCATTGAATGAACAAATGGCTGGACAAATCAGGTTTAAAATGAATCAAGATAATTTGTGTAATTTTTGAAGAAAATCCAGCTGATTTCATACTACCTGACCAGCAGGCACAATCGGGAAAATGATTTAAAATCGATGTTGTACCAATGTTACAATTGACTTGCAACATTGGAGCATGGTCAATACCACATCATTTAAAAAGAAATTTGTCCATTGATTATATAGAGAAAAAAAACCTCCAAAAAAACCCAATTATAATAATTAATAAACAAAAAGAAAAAAATACATAGTTTAATGTTATACCATACCTTGTGTTTTGGGGAGTCCTTTGGCGCCGATATATGCCCGATTCCTATCGATACTAGGCAATCTTTGACGTAACCAACCAGGGCCAACACAACATAACATAAATATATGAAGACGCTAATGTGCAATGGAGTCTCTTCATAGTCCTCATGATAACAACTCTGATAATCGTTCTGGAAATTTTGTAAATAAATAAATGGATAAATAAGAAATTACAATAAAGGACGTGTGAGTAATCATAAGGGCTCAAAAAATTACACCAAATAATTGCAGCTTAAAATGTTAGTACGGTATCAAAATGTAACCTAATTCAGCGACCTGCGTGCACACAAATTTGGTTGAATTTTGTCAAACACATTATTATGATGGCTACTACAGTGTGTAATATTAATGCAAGTGGGGTGGGGAGGGGGTGGGGGGTGGGGTGGGGAGGGGCTGATGGGAAATATCCGCTTAAGTTAAGGGGTGGTGTTACTAATTACTTACTGTTAACAAACACAATATGAAATTTATCAAGCGCTATAACTTTTGAATTATAAACTAATGTGATGTATACTATATATACAGTCATCAAAAAAAGTAACTATACAGGTAATAAATGGGCTTCTAACTTTAAAAAAAAAAATCCTACCTACAAATATTAAAAGATTTTGTGGAAAGGAATGAGTCAGAGAATCCAATTTTAAAATGCTGATTATAATTGAGGACCCTAGATCTAAAACTAAAGGGGGTTAAGTCACAATCTTGTGAAATTGTAGTTAGTATCAGTTTCTGCTACAAGGAGGATCTCTGCACCCTCTGTTCAAATGTAACAGTTAAGTCATGTGGTAAAGCTATGTAAGAGTCCATGTGAGGTACAACCCGAGTGGGTCAAGTCCACACATGGACACAATGAAACCCAGTTTTTGCCATTTTTCTCAATGTGACTTAACCCCTATTAGATCTAGGGTCCTCAATTATTTTGACCAATAAATAAATTTTACAATTTTGTTCCGTTCAATTAGTGACACATTTAATGTTCACTCCATGTTAGCATATTAAATTGGTAGGTTTTTGATTTTTTGACCATTACCTAAAAAAAAAAAAATTGTTAAAAAAAAAAAAAATGTGTATGTTAAAAAAAAAATCAAAATGGATTCTCTGGCTCATTTCCTTTCCAAAATTGTATATTTCTATATAAAGGCCATGACACACCATGGCGTCCTGAACGTATGCCAAAAATATCAAAAATACGTTGGTGTACGCTGATATAAGTTAGGGGTAAGTTGGGGATACGTCGTTTACGTTAAGAGCACGCTGTGATACGCTGTGAAAATTTGGAACACATCGAGCCCGCGAAAAATGATTGAGCATGTTCAAAATTTGTCGGCGTACTCAACGTGTGCTTAATACGTTCTGCATAAGTTCCCTGTACGTTCGTGGTACGTTAGACATACGTTGACATACGCTGACATACGTTAGAGGTACGTTACTCGTAAGTTGGTATAAGTTGATGTACGTCGGCTGAAAATATATAGCTATCTAGCATTGATATAAAACCAAAATATTGCAATTCGTTGTGAAGTTGGACGTTCTTGTACTCTGACAATTTTCGAGCTATGTTTTGTATACGTAGGCCCTGTCACACCATGGCGTATCGCCTGAACGTATGACAACGTATGCGAAATATCGAAAAATACGTTGGTGTACGTTGGTGTACGCCGATACAAGTTACGGGTAAGTTGGGGATACGTCGTAATACGCACGCTGTAATGTTCAAAATTTCTCGACGTACTCAACGTGTGCTTAACTTACGTTCTGCATAAGTTCCCGATAGGTTCGTGGTACGTTAGACATACGTTTACAAACGCTGATATACGTTAGACATACGTTGACATACGCTGACATACGTTAGAGGTACGTTACTCGTCGTAAAGGCCCTGTCACACCATAGCGTATGGCCTGAACGTGGCCTGAACGTATGCCGACGTATTCAAAAAATAGCTCGAAAATTGTCAGAGTCCAAGAACGTCCAACTTCCCAACGAATTGCGTAGGAAAAGTCGACATCGGTAATGGAATGGACGTATCCATAGCGTAATCATAGCGTATTAAACGTATACATAGCGTATTAAACGTATACATAGCGTATGACTAACATATTAATAGCGTATCACTAACTTATAACAAACTTATGACAGCGTATCACAGCGTATGCGATCGGCGAGCGTATACCAACGTATGATTAACGTATTCGAAGCGTATGTCTGCCGTGTTCGACGTATCCTCAGCGTATCCTCGGCGTACAACGAACACGTGACTTATGCCGCTGCAGAAATTGAGTTTCGTACTACACGGCGGGACAAGTGTTGCCAGTTCAAGTAAACGCAGCCTAGATGATAACTATTAAAATATCTAGAAGGGTAAATCTATAGGTCCAACCTATAACTTACGACGAGTAACGTACCTCTAACGTATGTCAGCGTATGTCTAACGTATGTCAGCGTTTGTAAACGTATGTCTAACGTACCACGAACCTATCGGAAACTTATGCAGAACGTAAGTTAAGCACACGTTGAGTACGTCGAGAAATTTTGAACATGCTCAATCATTTTTCGCGGGCTCGACGTGTTCCAAATTTTCACAACGTATCACAGCGTGCTCTTAACGTAAACGACGTATCCCCAACTTACCCCTAACTTGTATCAGCGTACACCAACGTACGCCAACGTATTTTTCGATATTTCGCATACGTTGTCATACGTTCAGGCGATACGCCATGGTGTGACAGGGCTACCGTACAGCTAGCGTATGTACCGTACAGCTAGCGAGTATTCGGCGTTTTGGGAACTTATGGAGGGTTTGAGTATATAAATGGGTCCCTTGAGTATCTCATCCTCACCTCTTCATGGTCTGTCGTGCTGAACACATCAACCCATCATCATACGCTACGAACACGCTACGCTACGTTAAGTATACGTTAAGCATACGTTAGTCATACGCTCGCATACGCTGTGATGCGCTGTCATAAGTATGTTATAAGTTATTGATACGCTAGCGCTATCATATCGATACTGAAAGGGAAAAAACCAAGCCAATGGTCTGTGCTCAACATTGTTCCAATTCCAAAATCAGGGAATCTTAGCCTAGGAGGCAACTACCGAGGTATCAGCCTAAGTTCTATCGTTGCCAAAACATACAACAGAATGATCCTGAACAGAATCAGACCAGAGCTGGATCAGCATTTGAGAACCAATCAAAACGGCTTCAGGGTTGGAAGGACGACAGCGGGCCACATACTGGCACTGAGGAGGCTCATAGAAGGAGTTAAAGCCAATAACCTAGCAGCAGTAATCACCTACATTGATTTCAGAAAGGCCTTCGACACAATCCACCGTGGCAAAATGCTGAAAATTCTGCGAGCTTATGGAATACCAAAACAAGTCGTTGAAGCAATAGGAGGAATGTACGAGAATACCATGGCTAAGGTAATATCACCTGATGGAGAGACTGCACAGTTTGAAATATTGGCTGGAGTTCTACAGGGAGACACACTTGCCCATATCTGTTTGTGATTGTGCTGGACTTTGCCCTGAGGATAGCCATAGAGGGAAGAGAAGAAGAGCTTGGTTTTCATCTTGACAGGCGTAGAAGTAGGCGGATCGGGCCAGAGGTGGTGACAGACTTTGACTTCGCCGATGACATTGCATTGTTGTCAGAGAAATTTCATCAAGCACAAGATCTGCTGAAAAGAGTTGAGACATCAGTAGCAAAGGTCGGTCTCAAAATGAATGCTAAGAAGACCAAGTTTATGTCATATAACCAGAGCCAGAAGGGATCCATACAGACAAATGATGGCAACAAGCTGGAGGAAGTTCAAGATTTTAAATATCTTGGTGCCTGGATGGAGAGTACGGTAAAAGACATTAAGCAACGCAAAGCAGCAGCATGGAGAGCGTGCGGCAAAATGAACAAAATATGGAAGTCAACTCTATCTCGGAAGTTCAAACTTCGCCTGTTTGCCTCAACGGTGGAGTCAGTTCTGCTATATGGATGCGAAGCTTGGACCATTACCCCCAAGCTACAGAAAGAGATAGATGGCTGCTACACCAGAATGCTGCGAGTAGTACTCAATGTCAACTGGAAACAACATATACCAAACACCCAACTGTATGGTGACCTCCCCAAAATAAGCCAGAAGATCCGGAAGAGAAGAACAAGGTTTGCTGGCCACTGTTACAGAAGTGAGGAGCCAGTATCCAAACTGGTGCACTGGATCCCCAAACATGGCAAAAGAAAGCCGGGACGACCTGCCCTGACATTTATCGATCTACTCAAGCAAGATACTGGACTGGAGACGAGTGACATAAAGACAGCAATGAACGACAGAAGAGTGTGGAGAAACATCGTACACTCTTAGAAGGTCAGGATCAAATACATGAGTAGATTTCCGGCTCACTTTGTTTTGATCCTTTAAGGATCATTTTCGGATCGTTTTGATCCGTTTTCGGATCGTTTTGATCCGTTTCCAGATAGATATCAACAAACGGATCAAATTCACCTTGATCAACTTTGATCTGATTTCCGGATCAATTCGATGAAAAAGTTCATTGGTCAATAGGTGACTGACGTCACTCTTTCGCAAACCGATAGACGACAAGCAGACGATCTTTTGAATTCGGTCGCCATTGAAACAAGGGTGAAATACCGCGGTAAGTTATCCAGTCTAATCTGTAAAATGTTACATGATTTTGTCGGTAAAGTAGTTTTATTTTTATGTTTGAACATTCTCTATTCTTGTGAACAAATTTCTTGTACCTGACCAGTGCCATCAGTACGATTTTCGGTCAAAATGCTCCTCACAAAATGTCACGATCACTGCGATGTACTAGGCCTAGACGATGTAGTAAGCTTACTGCACTCGATATATAGTCTGCAGTGGGTCTCTTAGAAGGTCAGGATCAAATATGAGACGAAAAGGATCAATTTTGATCCAGAAGCGGTATCACATATGAGCTTACCCTTTCCGGATCAAATTGATCCGACAAGCAGGATCATTATTTTGATCCGTTTCAGTATCATTTGACAGAAATATTTGATCCCATTTCGGATCAAACTTTTTGATCCTGCTTGCCGGATCACTTTGATCCGGAAAGGGTAAGCTCATATGTGATACCGCTTCTGGATCAAAATTGATCCTTTTCGTCTCATATATGATCCTGACCTTCTAAGAGTGTAGATCGGGGACACGACCCGAATTAAGCAAGCAAGTAAGCATCGATACGTTAGTCATACGCTATGTATACGTTCAATACGCTATGGATACGTGACAGGGCCTTACACGATCGCCCGGCATTAGGTGAATACGTGAGAATACGTCGACACTCGTTGGAAATACGTCAGGCATACGTTAGACATACGGCACATATACGTTATCAACTCGTTATCACTACGTTGGCTGTACGTTTCCCCGTCAGCCTACGTTCATCAACGTATACCAACTTACGAGTAACGTACGAGTAACGTACCACTAACGTATGTCAGCGTATATTAATTTAACGTACCACAAACTTACCGGGAACTTATGCAGAACGTATTAAGCACACGTTGAGTACGTCAAGAAATTTTGAGCATGCTCAATATTTTTTCGCGGGCTCGACGTGTTCCAAATTGTCACAGCGTATCACAGCGTAACGACGTATCCCAAACGTACCCCTAACTTATATCACCGTACACCAACGTACACTAACGTATTTTTCGATATTTCGCATACGTTGGCATACGTTGAGGCGATACGTTATGGTGTGACAGGGCCTTAAGTTATAGGTTGGACCTATCGATTTACACTCTTAGAAGGTCAGGATCAAATACATGAGTAGATTTCCGGCTCACTTTGTTTTGATCCTTTAAGGATCATTTTCGGATCGTTTTGATCCGTTTTCGGATCGTTTTGATCCGTTTCCAGATAGATATCAACAAACGGATCAAATTCACCTTGATCAACTTTGATCTGATTTCCGGATCAATTCGATGAAACAGTTCATTGGTCAATGAGTGACTGACGTCACTCTTTCGCAAACCGATAGACGACAAGCAGACGATCTTTTGAATTCGGTCGCCACAGTTGAAACAAGGGTGAAATACCGCGGTAAGTTATCCAGTCTAATCTGTAAAATGTTACATGATTTTGTCGGTAAAGTAGTTTTATTTTTTATGTTTGAACATGCTCTATTCTTGTGAACAAATTTCTTGTACCTGACCAGTGCCATCAGTACGATTTTCGGTCAAAATGCTCCTCACAAAATGTCACGATCACTGCGATGTACTAGGCCTACACGATGTAGTAAGCTTACTGCACTCGATATATAGTCTGCAGTGTGCACCCGGGGGTGGGGGCACTCAATCAATATTAGGTTTCAAACCAGGCTCCATCAAAAATACCCCCCTTTTTTTGGCCCGGTGTCAACGAAAGACCCTTGCATGCATGCTTGTTTTTACAATCTGTCACCCGATGACCCCCTATGTTTTCACTTTTTCTTTGATTCAGTTTGATCCTGGAGTAGGATCATAAGCTACAGGTACATCCGATTAAGGATCATTATTTTGATCCGTTTCAGTATCATTTGACAGAAATATTTGATCCCATTTCGGATCAAACTTTTTGATCCTGCTTGTCGGATCACTTTGATCCGGAAAGGGTAAGCTCATATGTGATACCGCTTCTGGATCAAAATTGATCCTTTTCGTCTCATATTTGATCCTGACCTTCTAAGAGTGTAGCGATGTAGCGCTATTCTTCAACTACTCACCATTACTATTAGTGCGAAAATATATATTTTAGCTATCGGTCCCACATTACAATATTAAGGGGGCAGGGCTTTGTCAATAGATGGGGCCCAATCATTTATAACGAAGTAATATATTTTATCTATCGGTCCCACATTACAATATTAAGGGGCAGAGCTTTGTCAATATAGATGGAGCTTTTAAAGAACGACCAATCATTTATAACGAAGTAATTTGTCCCGATGTTCAGTCCCGTTGTCATGCTAAACGTATAACAATTTGTCAGAACGGGGCTTTTAAAGAACGGCCCATAATCTGTTTTGAGCTTTCGGTAATATTCAGCTGCTCGCCATTAGTGCACTCAGCCGAAATTACATATTACCAATCATTTATAACGATGTAATATATTTTAGCTATCGGTCCCACATTACAATATTAAGGTGCAGGGCTTTGTCAATCCCGTTGTCATGCTAAACCTTAACAATTTGTCGGAACGGGGCTTTTAAAGAACGACCCATCATCTGTTTTAGCTTTCGGTCCCACAATGCAAGAGGCAACTTAGCTAAAGATACCTCCACGCGGCCTCAGTTACTAGCGATGTAGCGCTATTCTTCAGCTACTCGCCATTAGTGCACTCGGCCGAAAATATATATTTTAGCTATCGGTCCCACATTACAATAATAAGGGGGCAGGGCTTTGTCAATAGATGAGGCTTTTAAAGAACGACCAATCCTTTATAACGAAGTAATATATTTTAGCTATCGGTCCCACATTACAATATTAAGGGGCAGAGCTTTGTCAATATAGATGGGGCTTATAAAGAACGACCAATCATTTATAACGAAGTAATTTGTCCCGATGTTCAGTCCCGTTAACGTTAACCATAACAATTTGTCGGAACGGGGCTTTTAAAGAACGACCCATAATCTGTTTTAGCTTTCGGTCTCACAATGCAAGAGGCAACTTAGCTAAAGATACCTCCACGCGAAAGATGCCTCAACCATTTCGACTAGGCTTTTAAAGAACGACCCTTGTATCTTTCATATCATTTATATCGGAAATATCAAAAATATCACTTAAATCATCTCTATCTTTTATATCGTCAAAACTATCGTTTGTATCTTTTATATCATTTATATCGGAAATATCAAAAATATCAGATATATCGTCGCAGATACACAATGCACTCAAATCCTCTCTATTAAACTATCGTTTGTATCTTTTATATCATTTATATCGGAAATATCAAATATATCAGATATATCGTCGCAAATTCACAACTCACTAAATCATCTCTATCTTTTATATCGTCAAAACTATCGTTTGTATCTTTTATATCATTAATATCGGAAATATCAAAAATATCAGATATATCGTCGCAAATTTACAATGCACTCAAATCCTCTCTATCTTTTATATCGTCAAAACTATCGTTTGTATCTTTTATATCATTTATATCGGAAATATCAAAAATATCAGATATATCGTCGCAAATACACGACTCACTTAAATCATCTCTATCTTTTATATCGTCAAAACTATCGTTTGTATCTTTTATATCATTTATATCGGTAATATCGGTAATATCAGATATATCGTCGCAAATACACGACTCACTTAAATCATCTCTATCTTTTATATCGTCAAAACTATCGTTTGTATCTTTTATATCATTTATATCGGTAATATCAAAAATATCAGATATATCGTCGCAAATTTACAATGCACTGCAAATCCTCTTGTATCTTTTATATCATTTATATCGGAAATATCAAAAATATCAGATATATCGTCGCAAATTTACAATGCACTGCAAATCCTCTCTGTCTTTTATATCGTCAAAACTATCGTTTGTAACTTTTATATCATTTATATCGGAAATATCAAAAATATCAGATATAGGCCCTATCGTCGCAAATACACAACTCACTTAAATCATCTCTATCTTTTATATTGTAATGACCCGACTTACAGAATGCGGGACATTGACTTTCACCCTCTCTAGTTCATTGCACTCCACGTCCTTGGCCTACAGGCCGAATAAAGTAGGTAGGGTAGGGTATACACGATGTCGATGGTAGCTTGGAATACTGAATGGAATGTTAAGTAATATAGGACCACCGGTCACGTGGCTTGATTTGCATACTAACTTGTCTTTAGTATCCAAAAGTGTATAAATAGGGCTGAAATCAGTCAGTCGGGATGAGTCGAGCTGGAGAGCTCAAGCGAGGTGCCTCACAGAGAACCTTACGATCTACCCCTAGGCATATGTAGTACTCCTTCGTTCCTTACCTACTCACCGTCTTTAAAGGCCTGGTGCGGGTATTGCGGCGTAGGACGGGGCATATCCCTGCCTTAACCCGATACAGCTTTGTGGTGGGTTGTTAAGGCGTAGTTCATTTGGTAGGATAAAACCCCCGTGGAATCAGTAGTACTCCTGTGTTCTTTATCAACTTACCGTCTAGAGCATCTACAATCTCGGCCAATATTGTTGGAACACTTTTATACGTGTGTTTAAAAACTCCCCCTCTCCCCCTGGATCAATGTTGAAACATGATTTTTGTGTTACGGGATACTGGGAAGGGCCAACATTGCCCAGTGGGGAGGGGGGAGTTATTAATGTTTAGGAAAGGCTTTAAGCCTTCCGTCAAAGACAGCAATGTTTTGATAGTGTACATTTTGCGCAAACGGGAACGCACGAAAGGGTCATTATTACATGGATGTTCCAACTAATTATGGCCGCGATTGTCTGAATCATCTGTTAAAAAAATCATCTGTTTTAAGGGTTTTGGGCATAACTTTTGATTCAATAAAGCTTTCTTTACCAGATTTGAAGGATAGATAGGTTATGTTATTGGTCACGTGGCAAACTACTTAAAAAGGTCATGCCTCAACTTACTGTTAGGGATAGGTCACTTTTAATTACAGAGGTATATTTGGCATACTAAATGCCCAATAAATTATGGATGTTGCCAGTAATTTAAATTTAAATGGTTTCTCGATCACATATACCAACAGCTAAACATGCTGGAACACATTCTCGTCGCTTACGCGACTCCTGCGTCATTCAAAATGGATTACATAACAAGGAAGGGGAAGGGGCGCTATCGCCAACAAGTTAAATTAATTGTTATATGGTATTTTTAAAAGTCTACGGGGGAATTGGACATTATTTTTAAAAAAATATTCAAAACATAGTCCGGTGCCAGGCTCGAACTTACAACATTTGGTTTGAAAGCATGAAAGCAACGCAACAACAGCGCTCTTACCCACTACACCACGGATGAGACCATACCACGGAACAGCGTTTTAAAAGATATCAGGACAATTATAGACATAATCGATATGGTCAGTCGTTATTGTTAATGCACTGTATATAGTTCAATTTGACAACGTATTTGGATAGGCCATAACAGTAATCCATGGGATATTTTCAATCAGGAGTCCAAAATATTACGGGAATGTCGAGTTTCAACAGTATGCCATCATTTTCAGATAAAAGTCTTTGACCTACTTCTCCTTTACTTATCGTGGCATACTGTCGCGTCAATTGATTTTGCGTGTAGTGTTTTGGCATACTGTGAAATAGCCTCGACATGCACACAAAGTTCCAGAATTACATTGTAACCTGTTATATCTATGATTTGTTGACACGAGATTGCATATCATTTCACTGCGAGCGACGCTTAATATGTATCTCTATGTAAAGGTTGGGATGGGGCGGGGGGGGGGGGGGGGGGGGGGGTGTATGTTTTACTATGCATTATAACGCAAGGAGGTATAATACCAATATGTTTATGGTTGACATGTCAATAAAAGAGAGCTACGAGTTCCTTTTTAAATACAATCATAACAAGTCCTGTGTGTTTTACATATTTTATTAGTCTACCGACTATGATTTTCACATGCTTGATATCAACTTCTATGTTGGGGAGGGGACTAAGAGCGTTGGTGTATAAGTTATAGAACATGTTATGATTAGTCTGCAATTTTAAACATTTTGTGAAAATTTGGAATGTCGTCTACAGACGACTGCCGCGTGGAAAGTGTCACTTAAATAGAGCTACATGAATATGTACAATTAGGTTTATTTGTTATTTGTTTATTTGTTTATTTATTTATTTATTTATTTATTTATTTATTTATTTATTTATTTATTTATTTATTTATTTATTTATCATATTTAAAACAATACATAAGTCGATTGTTAAGATTGCGTGAAGTTTGTTGAAAAAATAGAACAAATTCATATAGATAATCACAACTTTCCAATTTGACATTAGACCTAAACTATCTAATTCCAATTCAAATGTGACCGTTTCTCCAAATAAATTAAACACAAATGTTTAAATTAATAGTATGAACAGTAGGCATAATACTATTATCACATTCTGCTAATTTTACAGCGATCTGTTAAATAGTTCTGGACATAAAGTGAATCCATGTGACCATTTTATGAACAAAAATACACCAGAAATAGACCTTATATCTAATTAAAAGTGACCGTTCCCTAAAACCGTTAATGAAAAGATCAACTTTTGTCATTCACTTTTATCTATGGTATGTAGGCAAAATGATCTCCAAGTATCAATAAAATCGAATTAGCCGTTACGAAAATACAATGATTTAAACTAATCGAAAACTTTACATTTGTCACTCGAGGAGACAATCTCGGCCAATATTGTTGGAACACTTTTATACGTGTGTTTAAAAACTCCCCCTCTCCCCCTGGATCAATGTTGAAACATGATTTTTGTGTTACGGGATACTGGGAAGGGCCAACATTGCCCAGTGGGGAGGGGGGAGTTATTAATGTTTAGGAAAGGCTTTAAGCCTTCCGTCAAAGACAGCAATGTTTTGATAGTGTACATTTTGCGCAAACGGGAACGCACGAAAGGGTCATTATTACATGGATGTTCCAACTAATTATGGCCGCGATTGTAGGCCTGGTTTGATATCGCGGCATAGGACGGGGCAGATTTCCATTCTAACCCGATAGCTCAGCTTTGCGGTGGGCTGTTAGAATTAGGGTTCTTATTCGCTCTCTCCGAGGAAACCTCAAGTCGGCTCACAAGTCGTTTACCACTGAGCAGTATATTGCCAAGCTACCGAACGGGATCGTGGATAAACACCAACCAATATTATATATACATGTTTGAGAATACCAGATATTATAGTCATTAAATAGTGTAACAGAATAGAGAGTGTCTCCATCACCTGTCGTTATTCGAATTCCTTGTAATCCCTGTAAGCCCCTGCTCGGCGAGCGTTACAATATCGTCAAAACTATCGTTTGTATCTTTTATATCATTTATATCGGTAATATCAAAAATATCAGATATATCGTCGCAAATTTACAATGCACTGCAAATCCTCTTGTATCTTTTATATCATTTATATCGGAAATATCAAAAATATCAGATATATCGTCGCAAATACACAACTCACTTAAATCATCTCTATCTTTTATATCATCAAAACTATCGTTTGAATATTTTATATCATATCAAAAATATCAGATATATCGTCGCAAATTTACAATGCACTCAAATCCTCTCTATCTTTTATATCATCAAAACTATCGTTTGTATCTTTTATATCATTTATATCGGAAATATCAAAAATATCAAATTTATATCGTTTGTATCTTTTTTATCATTTATATCGGAAATATCAAAAATATCAGATATATCGTCAGAAAATCATCTCTATCTTTTATATCGTGAAAACTATCGTTTGTATCTTTTATATCATTTATATCGGAACTATTAAAAATATCAAATATATCGTCGCAAATTTATAACTCACTTAAATCATCTCTATCTTTTATATCGTCAAACTATCGTTTGTATCGTCAATATCAGATATATCTTTTATATCAATTAGGTACGATATATAATGATATTTCCAAAATGACCAATTGTGCACCTTACTGACGTTTTGGCCATCATTTTGGGTTTTCACCCTCGAGAAATTAACCCAGTGAAATTGCTGTGTAGCACTCATCTTCTTATTTCTAATGCTGGTATAGCGTATGGCCTGAACGTGGCCTGAACGTCATATGAATTTGTTTTGGCCTTTTTGGTCTGCTAACCAGCGGGTTTTAATAGCAACCACAACGCCCCAATTGTATATATCGATTGCCCGATCGATTGGCTGTTGTTTACATTTACCGAATTGTGTGTAGGAAGTTAGCACACACACCACGCACTTATAAAACTCTATTGTATATTTCACGGACATAAATTATGCTAATGAGCTCAATGACGTCACTCGCATCATCGGGGTTTCCCGATGATTGAAATACGTTGATTGAAATTCTAGGTCGAGTAAAATGATGTTCTTATTTGTTGTCTGTGAGCTTTTCTGATTTTTTCCCCGTATTGGAGTATTTTTTTATTGAAAATAGACACTTCAAATTAAACGTTGGTTCCAAGTTCAAATGACAGCACATGTATTAAAGGCGACAGCAACGGCAATATGCAAGCAACATTTGAGAAAAAACGATGCCCGACTTTGCAAGAAAGTGTACGGGGAAGTGTACGGGTGAACATGACAAACCAAAACAGCCTAGTAAATAATCACCTCCGTGGCGCAATTGGTTAGCGCGTTCGGCTGTTAACCGAAAGGTTGGTGGTTCGAGTCCAGCCGGGGGCGTTGTTACTTTTTGCATTTAATGCAGATCGACAAATCACAGTAAAAATATAATATTGACAAAATCACAGACCACTTACACAAAAATCGCATCTGCGCATGCTCCTGTCGTGATCGAAATCTACCACACAAGCAATGGGCGAGTTTTATAAGTGCCACGCATACAACTACATGGTTTCTTCGACATTTTACAACTATCTAACTTTAACATTTACATATATTTCTGCCTAAATCTTAGTCTAAAATTACATCACTGTCTGCCTTATTTATTCCTCTCTCTAAAACTGTAATTTATACGATCTAAAACGAAGGAAACCGGGTGTAAGCTTGCTGTAAAGCGGACACTCTTCGTTCCGCGAGCAGTGAGTTGTGCACACGTAAGTCAATGGGTCAAATGGCATTCCATGGATTTTCACCCCGAAACCCAAAATTGTAGTACAGACCTGATGATTGGATAAATTAAAAGACGGTATGTCATGTTGGCCAATCAGAATATATCTTATATCAAAATTTAAAGGAATGCGAATCCTTCGTGATTCCGTTCCTGTCCGTCATTTATCTCGCTTTGTTTTCTCGAGAGAACCATGGAACGCCAGGCGGGACAAAAGTACTGACATTTTCCCGAAATATCTGCTTAAAATCGTTCAAATATTGAACTTTTGCGGGGAAGAAATATCAATTGACGGTACCAAATATTTTTTCTTATGAAGAATAAAAATATGATAATAGAAAGAGACATGTATGCTTCATATAACTCTTTCTGTTGTCATTTTACAACACTTAGAACTCATATGGTTGACATGAAAGCAAAATTGGTGTGAAGGTCCTAGTAACTGAGGCCGCGTGGAGGTATATTTAGCTAAGTTGCCTCTTGCATTGTGGGACCGAAAGCTAAAACAGATGATGGGTCGTTCTTTAAAAGCCCCGTTCCGACAAATTGTTAAGGTTTAGCATGACAACGGGATTGACAAAGCCCTGCATCTTAATATTGTAATGTGGGACCGATAGCTAAAATATAATCATTAGAAATGATTGGTCGTTCTTTAAAAGTCCCATCTATTGACAAACGGCCCTGCCCCTTAATATTGTAATGTGGGACCGATAGCTAAAATACAAAGCCCTGCCCCTTAATATTGTAATGTGGGACCGATAGCTAAAATATACATTTTCGGCCGAGTGCACTAAGGCGAGTAGCTGAAGAATAGCTGAAGAATAGCGCTACCTCGCTAGCAACTAGCTGAGGCCACGTGGACGTATCTTTAGCTAAGTTGCCTCTTGCATTGTGAGACCGAAAGCTAAAACAGATTATGGGTCGTTCTTTAAAAGCCCCGTTCCGACAAATTGTTATGGTTTAGCATGACAACGGGACTGAATGACATCGGGACAAATTACTTCGTTATAAATGATTGGTCGTTCTTTAAAAGCCCCATCTATATTGACAAAGCTCTGCCCCTTTCGCGTGGAGGTATCTTTAGCTAAGTTGCCTCTTGCATTGTGAGACCGAAAGCTAAAACAGATTATGGGTCGTTCTTTCCGACAAATTGTTATGGTTTAGCATGACAACGGGACTGAACGACATTGGGACAAATTACTTCGTTATAAATGATTGGTCGTTCTTTAAAAGCCCCATCTATATTGACAAAGCTCTGCCCCTTTCGCGTGGAGGTATCTTTAGCTAAGTTGCCTCTTGCATTGTGAGACCGAAAGCTAAAACAGATTATGGGTCGTTCTTTAAAAGCCCCGTTCCGACAAATTGTTATGTAATAAAGTGAAACTTATCCCAACTGAAAGTGGGGGATGAAAAAAGGGGGGGGGGGGGGGGGGGGTAGAATTGGAGAATAACGACGTTTCGACTGGATATACCAGTCTTTATCAAGTTTAGTAGAGAGCAAGACAAAAGTATTTGCTATAAGCAAAATACAAGTCAAGCTAAAAGAAAGTCAGAGTGCACACATAGGTATGTGAAACACACTAGGGCAGTTGTTGTTCCCTTGAGATAGAGAGACATACTGCAAAGAATAAAATAGTGGCAAAAAGTACGAAGGAGGCCAAGAGGATTACAAATTATGCATGATAAAGAGATAAGTATATACACTGTAAAGAAAGTTAGCGGGTTATTAAGAAAACCATAAACAGATCACTTCAAGTTTGTTGAAATGTTCGCCCTGCCCCCAGACAGTGGAACGGTGTGAATGGTATGACATAGGAGGTCTATCATTTGGATAAAATAGATGATGAAAGATGCAGATGGGAAAACATTCAGCCTGCGTTAACCAAATTGTTATGGTTAACGTTTAGCATGACAACGGGACTGAACATCGGGACAAATTACTTCGTTATAAATGATTGGTCGTTCTTTAAAAGCCCCATCTATATTGACAAAGCTCTGCCCCTTAATATTGTAATGTGGGACCGATAGCTGTGGCGGTCACGACAAAATCATTAAGGGTAAAATATCACAATGTGCAATTCAATTTTACTCTAAATTCGAGTAGCTGAAGAATACCGCTACCACGCTAGTAACTGAGGTGTGGAGGTATATTTAGCTAAGTTGCCTCTTAATATTGCATTGTGGGACCGATAGCTGAAACAGATTATGGGTCGTTCTTTAAAAGCCCCGTTCAAATTGTTATGGTTAATGATTGGTCGTTCTTTAAAAGCCCCATCTATTGACAAAGCCCTGCCCCTTAATATTGTAATGTGGGACCGCTATCTAAAATATAAATTTTCGGCCGAGTGCACTAAGGCGAATAGCTGACAAATAGCGCTACCTCGCTAGCAACTAGCTGAGGCCACGTGGAGGTATCTTTAGCTAAGTTGCCTCTTGCATTGTGAGACCGAAAGCTCAAAACAGATTATGGGTCGTTCTTTAAAAGCCCCGTTCCAAAAATTGTTATGGTTAACGTTTAGCATGACAACGGGACTGAACATCGGGACAAATTACTTCGTTATAAATGATTGGTCGTTTTTTAAAAGCCCCATCTATATTGACAAAGCTCTGCCCCTTAATATTGTAATGTGGGACCGATAGCTAAAATGTATTACTTCGTTATAAATGATTGGTCGTTCTTTAAAAGCCCCATCTATTGACAAAGCCCTGCCCCATTAATATTGTAATGTGGGACCGATAGCTAAAATATATATTTTCGGCCGAGTGCACTAATGGCGAGTAGTTGAAGAATAGCGCTACATCGCTAGTAACTGAGGCCGCGTGGAGGTATATTTAGCTAAGTTGCCTCTTGCATTGTGGGACCGAAAGCTAAAACAGATGATGGGTCGTTCTTTAAAAGCCCCGTTCCTCGTTTGTATCTTTTAGGGGAGGATGGGGCAACTGGACCGGTTAAGCATATTTCGTGATATAAAAGCTTAAAGCTCGTGTAAATATTTATGGAATTGCTATGAAAATATCACCCATGTAACCGTTTACATATAACATATAATCAATGTTAAAAAATATCCAAACAAAAGGCCAATTACCACTAACTAAACACTTTACTTGGCACGGTCCAGTTACCCCATCGTTGGGGCAACTGGTCCTATATGTTCCAACGGTTAGAATACACAGAAATCATTGATTGACAACACGGTAACTAAGCAGTATTTTCTTTACAAACTCATTTTCATATTATTTAACGTGTAAAAATGATACAGGTCTCATGAAATCCATGTTTTATACAGTTTTCGTGGTTAACGTGTAAAAAGCAGTAATACTAATGGTGTACAAAGCAAGCGCAATTTTCGACTGCACATTTATTATAGATAAAACGGTATGAACCTAGTTAAATGGTTACATGGTTGTGATATTCAGACGCCCCATACATTTGTCTATATATACCCCTTTCTTTAATGATTTTATTTACTTCATATAATCATCATTTAGTACTTATAATAAACCATCTTGATATTTAGCCAGCTTTTCATGTTACAGGGGAAGTTAGTCAATATGACAATGATGACCCAACGGTTGATATACACAAAAAGCAGTGGATAAAATACATAAATCATGATATTTCGTCATAGCAAATACCTTTACAGACACCATTCAAAATATAATAAAGATGTAATTCATAATACCGAGGTTTTAAACCATTCTAAAGCAATTTCATGTCATATTGTAATCCTTCAATATCAGAAATAGTGGTATTAGACCCGAAATGCCTCAAAATGTCTAAGAACTTGAAAGAATGTGAATTATTTCATATTTTATTCACATTTCAATACCGAGTCATGTTTTATTGACACTAACAACTCATTTTCAAAATGAATTTTACAATTTTGATTTAAAGTTTTAGCAGGCGGACCAGTTGCCCCATACCCCTTCGGACCACTTGCCCCAACAAATGACTTCGCACTTTGTCGAGATGAAACGTTATTAAAACACGCCTGTGACGTAATACATTTTACGCCAAAATGTTTTAAAACATACCACCATTTGTCATAATAATCAATAACTTCAATACATTTCAGAAAAAAAGTCAAAACTGTATTTTTGTTTTTAGCCATTACACAGATTTCTGTAGCCAGTGAGTATCTTTGAATGCGCAAATATTACGGCGTTCGGGTCCTACAAGTAGACGAGTGTCTTTAGATAAGTAAGAAATGGTGTACTTTGTTATTTGCAAATTCATAAACTAATAACCCTACCAAATGAATACCCGTGATGATAATGATTTAAGTTGAAGCATTCTTTAAATGATAATATTGATCGGAAATCCAAACCACCAATGTCCCAAATTAGCAATATGCGCCATTTTACGGTCATTTCAACCACAACCTATGGTTTTAATCATATTTCGGAAAGTCCCTAAGCACACTACAATATAGCACCCATCAAATGCAATATGCACCTAGTATCTTAAGACGACTGTACTGCATGTATATATTTACTGTTGCATATCTGTCAATCATATAAAGTACATTAAACATGATCTAAACCCATCTTCATATATCGCCCATACTATCTGTGAATTTTCAATCAGTCACTCAAGGAGTTAGCTTCAAAGATATGGAGAAAAATCACATGTGTAAATACCCTAAAGTTCCAAATGTTTTGGATTGTAGAAGGTAAAGATATATGTCAAGTATCAACAAAAGTCGTATTGTTCAAAAGAAAGCAGTATGCCCATACAATTACAAAATCCTTCATTTCGGACCACTTGCCCCACGGTCCAGTTGCCCCATATTCCCCTATATCAAAAATATCAAGAATATCAGATATATCGTCGCAAAAGTACATCTCAGTCAAAAAATCTCTATCTTTTATATCGTCAAAACTATCGTTTGTATCTTTTATATCATTTATATCGGAAATATCAAGAATATCAGATATATCGTCGCAAATTTACAACTCACTTAATATATCTCTATCTTTTATATCGTCAAAACTATTGTTTGTATCTTTTATATCAAAAATATCAAGAATATCAGATATATCGTCGCAAAAGTACATCTCAGTAAAAAAATCTCTATCTTTTATATCGTCAAAACTATCGTTTGTATCTTTTATATCAAAAATATCAAGAATATCAGATGTATCGTCGCAAAAGTACATCTCATCTCATCTCTATCTTTTATATCGTCAAAATTATCGTTTGTATCTTTTATATCTTTTATATCAAAAATATAAAGAATATCAGATATATCGTCGCAAAAGTACATCTCAGTCAAAAAATCTCTATCTTTTATATCGTCAAAACTATCGTTTGTATCTTTTATATCTTTTATATCGGAAATATCAAGAATATCAGATATATCGTCGCAAAAGTACATCTCAATCAAAAAATCTCTATCTTTTATATCGTCAAAACTATCGTTTGTATCTTTTATATCTTTTATATCAAAAATAGCAAGAATATCAGATACATCGTCGCAAAAGTACATCTCATCTCATCTCTATCTTTTATATCGTCAAAACTATCGTTTGTATCTTTTATATCTTTTATATAAAAAATATCAAGAATATCAGATATATCGTCGCAAAAGTAGGCTACATCTCAGTCAAAAAATCTATCTTTTATATCGTCAAAACTATCGTTTGTATCTTTAATATCTTTTATATCTTTTATATCAAGAATATCAGATATATCGTCGCAATTTACACCTCACTTAATATATCTCTATCTTTTATATCGTCAAAACTATCGTTTGTATCTTTTATATCAAAAATATCAAGAATATCAGATATATCGTCGCAAAAGTACATCTCAATCAAAAATCTCTATCTTTTATATCGTCAAAACTATCGTTTGTATCTTTTATATCTTTTATATCAAAAATAGCAAGAATATCAGATATATCGTCGCAAAAGTACATCTCATCTCATCTCTATCTTTTATATCGTCAAAACTATCGTTTGTATCTTTTATATCTTTTATATAAAAAATATCAAGAATATCAGATATATCGTCGCAAAAGTAGGCTACATCTCAGTCAAAAAATCTATCTTTTATATCGTCAAAACTATCGTTTGTATCTTTAATATCTTTTATATCAAAAATAGCAAGAATATCAGATATATCGTCGCAAAAGTACATCTCAGTAAAAAAATCTCTATCTTTTATATCGTCAAAACTATCGTTTGTATCTTTTATATCTTTTATATCAAAAATAGCAAGAATATCAGATATATCGTCGCAAAAGTACATCTCATCTCATCTCTATCTTTTATATCGTCAAAACTATCGTTTGTATCTTTAATATCTTTTATATCTTTTATATCAAGAATATCAGATATATCGTCGCAATTTACACCTCACTTAATATATCTCTATCTTTTATATCGTCAAAACTATCGTTTGTATCTTTTATATCAAAAATATCAAGAATATCAGATATATCGTCGCAAAAGTACATCTCAATCAAAAAATCTCTATCTTTTATATCGTCAAAACTATCGTTTGTATCTTTTATATCTTTTATATCAAAAATAGCAAGAATATCAGATATATCGTCGCAAAAGTACATCTCATCTCATCTCTATCTTTTATATCGTCAAAACTATCGTTTGTATCTTTTATATCTTTTATATAAAAAATATCAAGAATATCAGATATATCGTCGCAAAAGTAGGCTACATCTCAGTCAAAAAATCTATCTTTTATATCGTCAAAACTATCGTTTGTATCTTTAATATCTTTAATATCAAAAATAGCAAGAATATCAGATATATCGTCGCAAAAGTACATCTCAGTAAAAAAATCTCTATCTTTTATATCGTCAAAACTATCGTTTGTATCTTTTATATCTTTTATATCAAAAATAGCAAGAATATCAGATATATCGTCGCAAAAGTACATCTCATCTCATCTCTATCTTTTATATCGTCAAAACTATCGTTTGTATCTTTAATATCTTTTATATCAAAAATATCAAGAATATCAGATATATCGTCGCAATTTACACCTCACTTAATATATCTCTATCTTTTATATCGTCAAAACTATCGTTTGTATCTTTTATATCAAAAATATCAAGAATATCAGATATATCGTCGCAAAAGTACATCTCAATCAAAAAATCTCTATCTTTTATATCGTCAAAACTATCGTTTGTATCTTTTATATCTTTTATATCAAAAATAGCAAGAATATCAGATACCGTTAAACTTCATCTATAAGCACCCATTGACTAATAGTAAATAAGCAGAGAATAGATAAAAAGGTATGAGCGCCCTCTATAGATCTAGAGAAATTATCACGAATTTGTTTAGTGTATTCGATATTCAATAATATAAAGTTGTATTACTCTCTAAATAATTTCATGGACAGACGAATTGCTCAATTGGTAAAGCGCCCGGTAAAGCGTCAACTTCAGTATCACGAGGTTGGTGGATCAATTCTCAACTACACCTTTTGCAATTTCTTTTGAAATCCAAGTGATATAGAAATTAATGCAAACTTGAATGTAAAATGATTACTCAATTATACTAGCTTTATTGTTATTTTTCAAAAACAAGCGCATAATTAATTTGATTGTATAAAGTAATGATCTTAATAGTCCAACCTTTTTATAAGCTAAAACACATTTATACTACAAATTAACCACAGCAAAATGTATTCATTGGCTTATTTTAAATGTTTCACACAGTAATCTTAAACGTTTCCTTCATCATGATTTAAGGGCAAATTATGATGATGCATATTAGATTGGTAGATCAAGTTAAGCAACAAAATGAAAGTAACTATGCAAACCACTATAATCCTGGTCTCACAATGAATGAATAGGTGAATGAATGGATGGCTATTCAATCAATTTATTTCCAATAAGATAGAGGGCCGTCCATTTATACCGACCCATCAATCATACATGTAGTTATAAAACAGTATCTGACACAGCAGTCTCGTTTAGATCAATTGGTTAAGCCGGCAGTTAGGGCAATTGTGATAGCGGGTTCCAGATGACAATTCCTGGTTCGAATCTCACTTCAAGACTTCTTCTTTTGGAAAGGTCATAATTTTCAAATTCTTGACAGTGTTTTATTTTTATCATGAATGAACAAGGAATCTATCTTTTTCGTTGGTTTTTTTATATATATATATATTTTTAAATGAAACAAAATTTAATCAAACTGGACACGCAAGCCATGGCCAGTCAATAACGTTTTGACTGTTTGCCTGTTGTCCTCATTGATTCGAAACGCGATATTACACGTTTGTGCCATACCTATTCTTGGAGAAACACAAAGCACAAAACAAATAAAACAAAACTGAGTGGAAATAATAAAAGAAATCACGCGAAGGACTTATTTACGGCACCTTTTTAAGTCTGTTTAAGTTTTTCGGAACTATAATACACACGTTTGACGGATTGCCTTTAAATTGCACGCCTAATGAACATGTCATAGTTTGAGCAGCTCACGTGGTATTGAAGGTCATGCATTACATTCATGTAAATGGTAGTATAGTGGCCACGTGTTATTGATTTATAACGGATTAGTTTTAGAATTACGAAACTGTGTCTATATCACTAAAGAAGTCCTCTGCCCCAAATTCGATAGACATGCTACATGCTCGATCAACTGTGAACCATATACATGTACATGTACATGTATGTGTCTCTATAAACTCAATCAGGAATTGTCATCTAGAACCAACAATGGCCAAAACCATAAGTAGCAGAACTGAAAAGCAGTGAATTGTAATCAACGTATTGTCTCATTGTACTCCATCCATGCATGTCTTCACAAAAATACTAAGTCGTTGAGGTTGATTTAAATGTTTGTACTATTTATAAACGATTGTGATAACATTAAAATTAAAATAAAAAATAGTAGAAAGAGAGGGAAAAAAAGGGAAAACCCACATTAAAGACAAAGATAGATTCACTATTTATTCATGGTAAAAACAAAGTTAAGAATTTGATATACACCGTAAATATTTATAAACTTTCCAAAAGAAGAAGTCTTGAAGTGAGATTCGAACCAGGAATTGTCATCTGGAACCTGCGATCACAATTGCCCTAACTGCCGGCTTAACCAATTGATCTAAACGAGACTGCTGTGTCAGATACTGTTTTATAACTACATGTATAATTGATGGGTCGGTATAAATGGACGGCCCTCTATCTTATTGGAAATAAATTGATTTAATAGCCATCCATTCATTCACCTATTCATTCATTGTGAGACCAGGATTATAGTGGTTTGCATAGTTACTTTCATTTTGTTGCTTAACTTGATCTACCAACCTAATATGCATCATCATAATTTGCCCTTAAATCATGATGAAGGAAACGTTTGTATTACTGTGTGAAACATTTAAAATAAGCCAATGAATACATTTTGCTGTGGTTAATTTGTAGTATAAATGTGTTTTAGCTTATAAAAAGGTTGGACTATTAAGATCATTACTTTATACAATCAAATTAATTATGCGCTTGTTTTTTGAAAAATAACAATAAAGCTAGTATAATTGAGTAATCATTTTACATTCAAGTTTGCATTAATTTCTATATCACTTGGATTTCAAAAGAAATTGCAAAAGGTGTAGTTGAGAATTGATCCACCAACCTCGTGATACTGAAGTTGACGCTTTACCGGGCGCTTTACCAATTGAGCAATTCGTCTGTCCATGAAATTATTTAGAGAGTAATACAACTTTATATTATTGAATATCGAATACACTAAACAAATTCGTGATAATTTCTCTAGATCTATAGAGGGCGCTCATACCTTTTTATCTATTCTCTGCTTATTAACTATTAGTCAATGGGTGCTTATAGATGAAGTTTAACGGTATATCGTCGCAAAAGTACATCTCATCTCATCTCTATCTTTTATATCGTCAAAACTATCGTTTGTATCTTTTATATCTTTTATATAAAAAATATCAAGAATATCAGATATATCGTCGCAAAAGTAGGCTACATCTCAGTCAAAAAATCTATCTTTTATATCGTCAAAACTATCGTTTGTATCTTTAATATCTTTTATATCAAAAATAGCAAGAATATCAGATATATCGTCGCAAAAGTACATCTCAGTAAAAAAATCTCTATCTTTTATATCGTCAAAACTATCGTTTGTATCTTTTATATCTTTTATATCAAAAATAGCAAGAATATCAGATATATCGTCGCAAAAGTACATCTCATCTCATCTCTATCTTTTATATCGTCAAAACTATCGTGTGTATCTTTTATATCGTATCGGAAATATCAAGAATATCAGATATATCGTCGGAAAATTACATCTCAGTAAAAAAATCTCTATCTTTTATATCGTCAAAACTATCGTTTGTATCTTTTATATCAAAAATATCAAGAATATCAGATATATCGTCGCAAAAGTACATCTCAGTAAAAAATCTCTATCTTTTATATCGTCACAGCTATCGTTTGTATCTTTTATATCATTTATATCGGAAATATCAAGAATATCAGATATATCGTCGCAAATTTACAACTCACTTAATATATCTCTATCTTTTATATCGTCAAAACTATCGTTTGTATCTTTTATATCAAAAATAACAAGAATATCAGATATATCGTCGCAAAAGTACATCTCAGTAAAAAATCTCTATCTTTTATATCGTCAAAACTATCGTTTGTATCTTTTATATCTTTTATATCAAAAATATCAAGAATATAAGTTTCTTTTCATCAATTATTGTTGTGATCATGATTAAATAAATGATTAATTAACGACAGTATTGAGTTTGACTTTGAGTATTGATTGAGGGAATAAATACTAGCTTGAAACCGAAATATTAGCTTGAAACTTCACTACGGGGAAGATTAAATCCCCCGGAGGACGGTCAGTTAGCATTCATCGTGGCACAATCTCACCTCAGGTTGTTCTGGTGCTAATTTCGTTGTCGGTATGCCATTGCTTACGCAAGTTACGGGATGATGATGACCATTTGCTGTGCCATTTGCTACGCCGTTCGACACGCCATTGGATCCATTAGAAACGCCATTTGTTGTTTTGTGTGATTTACAGTGCCCGTTTATGCCATTATTACTATGTACACCGTTTACTCCATTTGATATGTTATTCTTCGATTCGGCGATGAATGTTTGTTGCCTCTTGCTCAGAGCCATTTTGAAATGATTGTCTCCTGGGCCTTTTTACGGCTGGCTGGTTCTGTTTTTATTAAACAAGCGCTCAGTCGTTTTAAGCCAGTCATCAGCCGATTCATTGAATCATGGAATAATATAAGAAGGTCACGCGTACTGATGTGGTTCAAAAGACTTGTCAACTATTTGTAACAGGCCATGTGTTTTGAACTGACCACCCAAAAAGGGTGGCGGCGTTGCATTTTTGGTGACGAATCATTCATCTCTCTCTATTCATAGGCGTGCGCAGGATTTTTTTACCCGGGGGGGGGGGGCTTAAAAACAAATTTCATTGAGCGTGTTGAGTACCGTAAAATGGGGGTGAATAGGGACAAAAATGGGACAAAAATGGGAAAGGTATTTGAAATCTCTATGTTTTGTATTTGACGTATAGGCCTACTATTTGTTTTCTTTTGGCAAATATTTAAAGAGCAATATTATAGTGTTCAGGAAATGATTCAGTGGATGGGAAAAAACACTGACAAATAATGTTGTCAAACCTGTCCTGTTTCTAACTGCATAATTCGAGCAAATTAGCTGGAAATGCACCAGGACCTAACTGTAAACATGGTAAAGGTCCTACAGCAATTTCAAGCTTGTTCACATTTCTTACTTAAAATTTGTAAAATCTGGGGCCAATCGGGACACTAACGTTTTCAATGAAAATATTATACTTACTCCATATATTTATTTTATAGAGCAGTTTTAAGGCTTATTATCTATAACTAGCGGGACGCCCGTTCTTCGGACGGGCTCTCCCGCCCGCTAGGGAGTAGGGCCTACCAGATAGAACACCTACAAAATGAAACAACACATAAGTGTTGGAAAATTTATAACGAAACACATAGGAATAGAACAATATTTAAAACATTTTTGTTTTAAATCAAAAGGTGAATAAATAAATAAATAAATAAATAGGGGAATTCAAAAATCCCGCTTAAATCAGGATAGGGCGAATAGCCAAAATAATATATGTGAAAACTCTAATAAATATGAAATGTAAACGTTTGCGCTCATTTACTTCCCAATATAGTATATTTTAACAAGTTACCCTTAATAACCATTATGTGTTGATGGGTAAATTGCATGAGGAACTAATGCACAGTAAAATGATGATTGGGATAGGAAGAAAACAAAATTGAACTTTAATCAAAATATGAACAAAATCGATATTCTGTGAACATTCTTATTCACAAGATAGGTCCTATGAAAATTCCAATCGCATATTTGGATTTCTTGGGAGATTCAGAAAATATATACTTTTTATGGGGTAGAACAAGTAGTTTTGCGATATGTTAATTCGAATCTCAGATGGTGTAAAATGTAAAAATCTGGACATAAACGGGAAGGGTGGCGAGTTCAAAACACATGGCCATATACTCGTATATAATTGAGTGTATTGTGTATGGTTTAAAGTGTATTTTAATGATGATTAAGTTGTTTTTTAATCCCGGTTTTTAATATTAGAGCATATTCGGTGTGCTATTAAAATGCCCAACGTGACACTCTGTGCGCTTACAAATTCATTTTTATTTTAACAATAGAAACCATTATGACGGTGTATTGCCAAATGAAATTTGTATGAAAGCAATTTTAGGCCTAAATAATTGATATCCCTGGGCATCTGTCAAAGCAAGGGCGTTGAATTTGCAATGGTTTCTATGATATATAATTGAGTGTATTGTGTATGGTTTGGTTTAAAGTGTATTTTAATGATGATTAAGGTGTTTTTGTGCTAGCCTATCAAGGCTAGTACTATATAGCCGGTATTGGTCAACAGGCAACTTGGTGCTGTGACGTAGATGAAAGGAACCCGGTAGTTTATTTTAACGGAATAAATCGTATTGAAAACTGGACACCATAGCTGGTGACGTCGGAGCACCAGGTTGCTGTTAAGCGTTGTAATTTAGCCGCCGGGAGTCGTTTCAACGTACTTCAACGGAATAAACCGCATACTCCCATACACGGTTTATTCCGTGAAACGACTCCCGGCGGCTGATATACAACGCTTACTAGTCGGGTATCTACAGAGGGTTAGTGTGCATCCCCCCAGGACTCCCCCAAACCAACTTTTTTTACTTCCTATTATGATCCTAAGACATAATCAGGATGTTAACAAAAATATTTTCATAATGCTAAGGGGTTATGCAAGATGGCGTCCAAAATGGCCGCCATAACTGGTCAAATCTCATAAAATGACATATAGCAATCAAATTGTATAGTGAAAGTATAGTTGTAATAGTGGGATGTATGTATTAGACCACTAGACACTCATATCCAGAACTTTTGCTCTGTTAACACACCTAAATCCAAAATGGCCGCCAAAATGGCCGCCAAAATGGCCGCCAAAATGGCCGCCAAAATGGCCGCCAAAATGGCCGCCAAAATGGGTAAAATTCTATATATTGGCATATATAAACCAACATGTATGATCAGAGTATAGTTTTAACAACGGGATGTATGTGTTAGACCACTAGAAACTCATATCTAGTATTTTTGCTTTGTTAACAAACTTTAAAACCAAAATGGCCGCCAAATGAATGGCCAAAAATGGTCAAAATTCCATAAAATAGCATAATATCAACCGAAATGTATGATGAAAATATAGTTTTAACGATGGTATGTATGTGTTAGACCACTAGTAACTCATATCCAGTATTTTTGCTCTATTAACATAGTTCAAAATCCAAAATTGTTGCCAAAATGGCCCCCAAAATGGTTCCCGAAGTGGCTGCAAAAATTGTCAAATTCCATAAAATGGGATAATATCAACCTAAATGTATGATGAAAATATAGTTTAAATGATGGGATGTATGTATTAGACCACTAGTAACTCTCATCTAGTATTTGTGCTTTGTTAACATACTTAGAAATCCAAAATGGCCCCCAAAATGGGTCCAAAAATGACTGAACAAATTGTTCGAATTCCATAAAATGGGATAATATCAAATAAAATGTATGATGAAAGTATAGTTTTAACATTTGGGTGTATGTATTCGACCACTAGTAACTCATATCCAGTATATTTGCATTGTAATAACATACTTTAAAACCAAGTTGGCCACCAAAATGGCCGCTGTAAATGTAAAAATAGTCTACATGAGTGTATGATAACCTCCCAATGGTCTAAATAATTACCACATGTGACCACCAATTGATCAAAATATGGAGTCTACCATTCAATCATACCTTGTCACATACAGATACGTTTACTGGGTGGATTAAAATCTATAGATATAATATTTTGTTCATATCTAATGTAACACTAACAATAAATCTAATACTGTTTTTCAGTTATTTTAACCTTTTGGATATTTTAAAATACTCAAACTAGATCTAGGCTTTATCATAGACATATATTGAATGTTGTTTTATTAGATTTGGGGGTATTGGTATTACATAGTATGGTCATTTACAATACAAAACAATTGTTTTTGGTCATTTAACATCAACTTAACCGCTCTGGAAGCCATTTTGGAAAGTGATACAGAGTCAAAATTGTCACAGAGGGGGACTTATATATATCTAAAAGCAATAGCTTAGCAGTTTCAAACATACTACTATTTGGTGAATGTGATGTAATATACACTCTTACAATATCTATTGTGGATTATCATACACTCATGTAGACTATTTGTATATTTACAGCGGCCATTTTGGTGGCCATCTTGGTTTTAAAGTATGTTATTACAATGCAAATATACTGGATATAAGTTTCTAGTGGTCTAATACATACATCCTAATGTTAAAACTATACTTTCATCTTACATTTTGGTTGATATTACACCATTTTATGGAATTTCGACAATTTGTTTAGTCATTTTGGGACCCATTTTGGGGGCCATTTTGGATTTCTAAGTATGTTAACAAAGCAAAAATACTAGATATGAGCTACTAGTGGTCTAATACATACATCCCATCATTAAAACTATATTTTCATCATACATTTAGGTTGATATTATCGCATTTCATGGAATTTGACAATTTTGCAACCACTTTAGGAACCATTTTGGGGGCCATTTTGGCAGCCATTTTGGATTTTGAACTATGATAACAGAGCACAGATACTGGATATGAGTTACTTGTGGTCTAACACATACATCCCATCATTAACATTATATTTTTATCATACATTTCGGTTGATATTATGCTAGTTTATGGAATTTTGACCACTTTTGACCATTAATTTGGCGGCCATTTTGGTTTTAAGGTATGTTTACAAAGCAAAAATACTAGATTTGAGTTTCTAGTGGTCTAACACATACATCCCATTGTTAAAACTATACTCTGTTCATACATGTTGGTTTATATATGCCAATATATGGAATTTTACCAATTTTGGCGGCCATCTTGGATTTAGGTGTGTTAACAGAGCAAAAGTTCTGGATATGAGTGTCTAGTGGTCTAATACACTATTAAAACTATACTTTCACTATACAATTTGATTGCTATATGTCATTTTATGAGATTGTGGTAGAGCTATGGTTTAGGTGTCATTTGAAAGTTTATTTATCTAGCTACAATGTGTGAATAAATCAGGTATTTCTATAACTGCTTGGCTGAGATATAATTGATTATATATCGAAAGTCAGGGGTGGCGGTGGCGGCAGTGGCGGTGGCGGTGGCGGTGGCGTTGTGTACAATCTATGGGGAATATAGAAAATGTTCCCAATTCTATGTTCAAATTACAATAACTCGTCATCTCTGTATGGAACAAACATGATTTTGCTCTCATTTTATAGATTGTTTTATATTCTATAAGTTTCTGTTTCAACAAACGTGTCAACTATTACGCAACAATTGTAATCACGATTCGATTGAATTTTCCTTGGCTTTTTCCCTATTCACTACACAGTGAACTTTACCCTAATTCATTGGTTTTACATACATGACTATAACAATAGAATTATTCAACCGATGATAGCAAAATTATACATTTTTGGAAAGCTCTCAAATAGGGGAGTTCAAAAATCTTGCTTAAATCAGGATATGGTGAATATCCCAAAAAAAATATGTGAAAACTCTAATAAATATGAAATGTAAAAGCTTGCCCTCATTTACTTCCCGATATAGTATATTTCAACAAGTTACCCTTGACAACCATTATGTTCTGATGGGTAAATTGCATGAGGTACTAATATGCACAGTAAAATGATGATTGGGATAGGAATAAAAAAATATTGAGCTTTAATCAAAATATGAAGAAGAAAAAAAAAATCGATATTCTTTGAACATTCTTAATCACAAGATGTTACCATTAGGTTCTATGCAAATTCCAATCGCATATTTGGATTCCTTGTGAGATTACCGTTCAGAAATATATACTTTTTATGGGGTAGAACAAGTAATTATTGCGATATGCTAATTCGAATCTCAGATGGGGTAAAATGTAAAAATCTGGACATGCAACGGGAAGGATGGCGAGTTCAAAACACATGGCCAACAACTGATTAATTATGGATAAGACCATGATCATCAGCTTTCTTCCTATTCGCTACACAGTCAACATGAATAATCATCCTCAATTTAGCGGATTTATAAAAATGACTATAACAGAAAAGTTTTCAACCGATGATAGCAAAAGTATACATTTTTGGAAAGCTTGTAACTAGGGGAATTCAGAAATGCAACTTAAATCAGGGAAGGGTACATCCTTAACAAATATTTCTGAAAATTCTAAAAATATATAAAATAAAAATGGAAGATATTCACTAGCCGGTATAATTACCTTACCGACGTAGTAACCTTTGACAATTATATATCATCTGATGGGTAATTTCATGAGAAATTCAAATATGTAAAATAAATAATGATAGGGTAGGTATTAAAAATATATGGATCTCAAAATAATAAAAAAAACCTCTGATATTATTCCGAACATTGTGAATCATACCATTTTAGTCCTTGGTCGTACTATAATTTCAATGGCATATTTGGTTTCCTCATGCAATTTCCCAGAAAATGTATGCGTTTACTACTTCAGGGGGTATACAAGCAAATATAAATGTGTAAAGTTAAAATCATGTCGCGAAAGCCAAAATCCGTGTGTAACGCAAAAGGAGGCGAGCTTAAAACACATGACCAGAACAGAAAGAGATACACAAGGGGTTAGAAACACCATACTGCCAAGGAGAACAGCTAAGGAGAAGACACTTGATTTACAATACAACACTGATACGGGCTCATACGCCCTCAAAACCGCCAGGTCAATCCAGTTAAATTAGACTACGTTGCAATGGCCCGCTTGAAACTTAGTGTATAAAGTGTATGACTATTTCTGGGCGTAATCCAAAAGAGGTAATTAGTCTTACTCTTTTAATAGTTCGGTACAATACAGTTTGTTTGTTTATTTGTTCGTTAAACGGTCGGTCCGTACCGGGGTCCGTACAGACACACGCTTGGGACCTGAAGGGACCAGACTCAAGCAAATTGCTCGGGCCAGGCTTAATAAAAACCCTTTAAAGGGGAAGTGCTAGTACAAATGAAAGACTTTGATATTTTTTAGGAAAGCATTTGGTAGAATAATGACATGTAATTGGGTAATCAGTATTGGCACAAGAGCAGGCAGTGAACGTATTGGCAAATTTGGGCATGATATCAAGTAATGAATATGAAGACAAATTTGCAGTAGTTGTCCGTACTGTATGTGAAAATCAGACACAATTAGGCAAGATATCAACATTGAGCTTGTATTTGATTATTGTAGTAGAGATCTTCCGCTTAACAATGGTACTCTTTTTTTAAGCGGAGTTATATAATTTTTCAGTTATAGTCTTTATGAAAACTCCAAACTGAGATATCATCCTTTAAAGATGTACTTATAATGTACTAACGATGTACTTTTATTTTTATTTTTTTATTTTTTTATTTTTTGGTTTGAATTTTTAATCTGAAACTTTCACATTAATGTTATAAACACTCTGAAAATTAATTATTTACAAGAATCACCTCCAATTAGGGTTTGGGCTGTACTCGTTTTTTAAGCGGAGTTATATAATTTTTCAGTTATAGTCTTTATGAAAACTCCAAACTGAGATATCATCCTTTAAAGATGTACTTATAATGTACTAACGATGTACTTTTATTTGTATTTTTTGTATTTTTTGGTTTGAATTTTTAATCTGAAACTTTCACATTAATGTTATAAACACTCTGAAATTAATTATTTACAAGAATCACCTCCAATTAGGGTTTGGGCTATTACTCAGTTTGGAGCTCTGCCCAATTCGTGAATTAAAAAGAATCTTGTTGTGTGCATTCATTGGCGGCGTAGCAACAGGTAACCCACCAAGGGTCATTCGGGGGGGGGGGGGGGGGGGGGGGGGTGCAATTAACAATTCAGGGGAGTTAAAGGGTTTTATATATACTTATCTCCAATTTCATGGCGTTTCTCGTCGTGGGGAATCAATACCAATCCTAATCACCTAAAGGCTTTGTCCCAGGACCTACCGGGCCGGGGCTCTTATGTAATGTGGGCCCTGGACCCCACGCCACTCTCGTGCCCCCGGGATGACAAGCCTCCTGGCTACGCCCATATGTCGACAACAATTGACTTCAAAACTCATAAAACGACCGCCAATTTTGTATTTAATTTATTAAGCCTACCAAAGAATGGAAATTAACTACCCAGTATGATTTGTTTGTGTAGTTATAAACGATATCTCCATCTTTGGCAAACACGAGAGTAAACATTTTAGAACCACCCTCTCCATAGGCTTTATTGGTATAAGTGTTGTAAAAATCAACACAGATTGTCAGAGGTATATTTGCTCAATAGTAAATTAAAAAGTACAATAGTTTTTACCTGTTTACCTGTTTACCTGTCGTCACGGGCACTAAGGGAAGGCTTTTTAGCCTATAACGCCCAACCACTTTTATCATTACTTGACTGCAATGGAGTTAATATACTTAATTTACTTTGCATGAGATTTGCTCCAAAGTAGTGCTTCCCATGTAATCGTAACTGTTGATGTGTTTGCCGAGGAAGGAATCAATTGCAGACTTAAAACAGTTTGTTGTCTTGGCTTCAACAATATGACCTGGAAGTCGATTCCACAAGTTGATTATTCGCTGGGAGAAGCAATTCTGTCGGGTTCTTTCCTTTATGCGGTTCTTTTGTATCTTTAGGCTATGCCCTCTCAATCCTTCAACTCTTGCTTCAAGAGTTAAACGGCTTTCGTTGAATAACAAAATAACAGACATAAGGGACACTTTCTATGCGGCTAGTTTTACCAGAGTGATATTACCTATTACACCTCCCTGGTTTTGCCATATAAAAAAGATTTTGCAAAAACCTTTTCTAAACTTTCAAAGTCTTATCTCAAGAATAACTGACCTAATACTAGACGTGCTTGTACTTATGTTAATTAATTTCTCATGGTGATTCGAAATATATGATGATGAAAGCCAATAAATTAAATACGTTTGTGAAACATTTTGTGAATTGTATTTTGCGTGTGCATAACCGCGCGCATGGACAGCGTTAATCTATTCTATATTTGCCTAAAATTCTCAGTTTGCTTTCCCCCCTCCATTTCTTTACATTGCCACAAGCTAGTGGATATTTATCGCTTTGTTTACCTATCGGAGTAAATATACTTTACACAGGCTAGGCAAACAACTGCGGACATCATCTCAAAATTTCACCCCGGGCGCTAAACAACTAAACACATCTCTCGTCCAATCAAAGCCATGGACAAAGATGGATTAGGCGGCGCTTGTAAGTGACCCTGATGCAATACACATAGCATCCCAGCGTCACACTTCTCGATCAACCAATATACCCGTATGAGAGTGTCATTTGGCTGGACCCGTTCGATAATTATACCGATTTGGTCACGGTTTCCTGAACCAAGTGACTCGAAGTCATCGCGTACTTGGAATATTGATTTTGAATTCAGGCTATAAGAGCTAGCTATCGTGATAGCTAGCACAAAAAGCTATAAGCATGCTGGTTGAATTATTATTAAAAACAGCCACTCCCAACAAATAAAGTTAACAATTTTGCTGTCAGCCGTCAGACATGAGAAAAGAATAGTCTTGATCCAAAGGGGGGAATTTTTTTGTGATTTTTTCGAAAAATCAACATTTTTGGTCAAAATTGATGCCAAATTGGGATTTTCTAATCCATTACCTTTCCAAAAAGGTATACTTTTATATACATTTGAGTTCAATAATTACAGCACTAACAAAATTCAACAAAAAAACTTCCTTAAGTCCCCCCTTAAAGGGACGCACTATATATAGATAACCAGGGTGGGTAGGAATATTTGAGAAGAGAAAAGAATAACTTCCAAAGGAGAGGGACTCGGAAAGAAATCCTCTCCTGATAGGCCTATATTTTAATATGATATTCATCATATTTAAGATTGAATAAATAAAACGATCACCATCAATTTTGTTTTTTCAAAAATCAACCCTTACCCCAATTTCCTACACTTCGCTAAATAACTATGGTGCATCCTTAAGTTCAGCTAGCAATAAACGCGACATTCTTGTCAACCAACCATACACTTTCCGCGCGGCAAGTCTTCTGCAGACGACATTCCAAAATGTAACCATATGTTGCAAAAATTAATGAATTTCATTATTATTTTGGAATCGTATTTTGCAGCCGGTATAATTATTAGTGTATTTATTCAAATCAACGTCAAAAGACAGACATAAAGGCCTAACAATGACGGTTTCGTGTATTTTCATACATGGAATTTTGTTGGTTTGTTTAGGTGATCGGTTCATGGGCATCACTAACCCGCCCCGAGCAAACAGTAAGATTTTAAAAGGCAACCTAGAATAAAACTAGGATCGTGTGATGATTTTTTAAGGTTTATGTAATCTTTTCCAGGTGTCGCCCTCAATCCTGGAAAAATTTACATTTCTGAGCATCGTACATACATTCCAAGTGTACAGGGCAATACGGTTCTTAATTACTTCAAAATCATGGTTTTAGAGTGAAAATAAACTGTCAGGCTAACGGACAGTTTATTTGTTTACTCTAGGTCTAAATTCACTTTATAAAACTATGATTTTGAGGTAATTCGGAATCTTATTAAGTTGGCTATATATATGATTGATGATCAGAAATGTAAATCTGCAAGAATATCTGCTTCTATTTTTCTGGGATGGAGGGCGTCTCCTGGAAAAGATCACATATAAGTAATAAGCAGCGATGCAAATAATTCACCAAATACTATTATTTTATGTATCGCTTTCTCTTTATTTAAACACATAAGACTCATCCACAGGTACACGTAGTGCAAAGAAACAAGTAACAGTCATAACAGTATAAATCAAATCAAACAAGTGTAATAATAGATAATATCATGACTATTCATTATACGCAAGAAAAGGTTACAGACACCGCTACAAGTACAATGTATTGCGTGTTTGCTCAATGCCGCGTGGCGTAATTCTAGTCTCCAATTTCCATAGACATAGCACACAATCATGGCTTCATATTATCATAGCGCAGGCGGCGATTCTTTTTTCCTTCATGAGTTTAGCAAAATGTATTTTTTCCGTTTTAATATGAAATTACGCAAAATTCACTGAATAAAATGATTTTTTTAATTTTTGAACATATGAACTAATTTCCCTTAACTCACCTACAAAAAAAAGTAGGAGCAGTTTTTGCTGTCCCGTGGAGCTCATAATTATGTTCTAGTTTATTAATGAATAACTAATAGTTATCACTGTTCCTTTTTCTTATTTTTAAAACTCGACCAATGCATTCAAAAAGGCTTTAGTTAACTGGCGTTTGCGCAATTCGTTGTGGGAAGAGTTAACATCTTATGTGATCCATTACGTATCATTAGATTGGCTCATCTCCGAGGATAGGAGTAGGTACCTTGAATTGTCGTATGTAGGCGTGGTATAGGTTATAGTGTAAATAGCACGTGCGGCATAGAGTGCGTCAATAATACCATACAAAACGCAAACAAATTGACGGATGGGATTAACTTTATGTATGACGCCGCGATACGCCACTTTTTCAAAAGAGCTGTTTTTGTTCAATGGCACTTTATTACCATGACGAATGTCGCTGTTTTTACCAACCAACTACACCAAACAAAACTAGTATACTAAATACTTGCTAATAAACAGACCCGACTCAAGATGTATCGATATACTAAATGAGCAAATAACGTAAAGATAATCATCAACATACATGTAGCCCAAATCCAAAATGTCATACAATTCCGACATCGGCTTTCATGCCAGATAAGCAAATAACGGCACTTCCGGGTCGAGATTTGCCGCGAAAGGCTGCATTAAAATGATAGCATACCTTCCGAATTCAGCACCTAGTTTCGATATGATCATATCGAAACTCATGAAATTTTATATGATAAACGGCGAATGTTGGTAAACTGTTTCAGATGGTAGTTAGTATGCCTAAGTATTACTTTGATGCCAAAAACTGATTTCCAGGATAATTGAGGGCACACTACCATGCGTATCTCTCAATGCCCCTTTAAGCCCGGTCGTTTGAGATGCTGGTCTTCCCGGTCAGAGCCCCGGGTCAGAATCGTCAGGGGACTCAGGGGGCACTCTTCCCCCTGACCCCCAGGAGATACGCACTGTACGGTTGCACTAAACCCTCGAAATGTTTCCATATAGAAAGCGACTACAATTTTAAACTATACTTTACATTTACATGTTACATTTACATGAATCGCTGCAGTTTACTTTAATTTATAATAACTCATGCGCGACAGATCGTTCGACCACCGCGGTATACGAGCAACTTCAAATCGTCACGACCAACGTCTGTCACTTACGATATGTGTAGCGCGCGCTATTATTTAGTTCGAGTGCTATAATACTCTGTTTGGCCATGTCGAGACAGTGACGTAACCGCGTATTCTACTAATTGCATCACATAACGCGCGCATACTCGCGGCGCTGGCGTACAAACACGAGCGTTGAAAGGCGGAAGATACACACGCGTGCGTAAAAGCTGCGCCTGTGTTCAATTACGTCACTGTCTCGAGATGGCCAAACAGAGTATAGTGTAACAGTTTGAATCTTGTTTTCTAAAGTTATTATTCAACTTTCACAGTAGAATAAGCTCTAAAACAATAATTAATGTATCTAGTTATATAAACAATTCATTTGACTATTCATGATAACCTATAATTATATTATACTAAAAACTAAAAATCATATATACCATGTGACATCATATCCTATGTGTCATTTACGTAATGTAATCAACAGAAAACCACTACATACCAATACAACGATTTCCTATTCAAATAATTCTTAAAAAGAATCAACTTTTAAAATACATAAATGCTTCTCATGTAAACGGGTGTATTAGCAGTGAGCGTACACGAATAGAATTATTGGCCTGCCATTACCATATTCATGATGTACCAGTTTTTGAACGTTTCTACTCTAGGCTTCACACTTGTTCCCAGGCAAAGTAGGAGAATAGGGCCGCAGACAATTACAGACCTTACAAAATGTTTTGCACGGTCAACAAAAAACACACAGTACAAAAACAGCAGTCAACAACTAATTGCTAATTGGCCAATCCTCCGGGTTTTAATCAGTTTTCGCTATAACTTTTTCCATTATTTAGCCGACTGCTGCATATTGATTTGTCGACTACATGTACATATTTGCCGACTATTTGACTATTTGGATTACACAACCCCACATACAAACCCTTTAGCGACGGCCCTGCCCCCGACTGGCAGTAGTTTCCCCCGACTGACAGCAATTTCCCGGACTATAGCCCCAGAGGGACTATGGCTTCTTTTAAACCGGGGTGAAAGGATATGTAGTCCCCCTTGAGCTATAGTCCGACGTCCATAGACGGAATAAAGCTCCGGAATAAAGCGTGAAACTAGTGTTGCGTGTATAGATAAGTGTCCTATGTTTTACTGTACAGGCCGGACTTTATCACCAGGGGACTGTGTCTCTTTCTACACCTGGTTGGAAAATACACAAAATAATCACTGATATTTCGTTGGGCGAATGATTGACAGAATATCAAGCAGTTTACCATAACGTTAATATGTCAATTACGGACGATCGTAGTATATTGTATAAAGGTCGAATAAACTTAAAGGGACACTTAGTAGAGTTGAAGAATTTTAAAACAAATATAAATTACTTCAGAATTCAAGATGAACATAAATAATGGTCATTTTTGCTGTTGCCACTCACGAAATCACAAATGCAGCCTTTATACCCAGCATATTTATATTATGACTGTTTAAATAGAGCTATATCTGGGGAGCACACATGGTTTTGAAACACACTGAAACACATGTGTGACCTGACCCTTCCACTCTAAATCAAGGTCAAGGTCAATCAACCACCCAAGTTAGCAAGGATGTCCACTTAGGTTTTAATTTTACCAACTTCAAAGAACATTTAGGTATATAACTCCCTGTGTCAGCCTGGACCGGGACCCTTATGCTCCCCAACTATAGTGTGCAATTCTGATCTAAGCCGTAAATCAGAATATTTGAATTGATGTTTTGTTGTACAAAGAGGGCTGATTTTTCTGAATTTCAAGTTCATACATGTAATACAATTGTAAAAATGTAAAAATCTCAGTTTTTATCAAAATTGACGACGCAGCCTCCAGCACATCTCTTCGTGTCCCTTAATTTGCGAATATTGTTTTGCCAATGATATAATCATGATAATGGGTATCAGTAACCCCAAATATCCGGGCCCAAATAAGTGATTGACGAGTACGATTTATACTATTTATAGTGTAAAAATCGAGTTTGATGTAACCGCAATTATCAATGCCGATTATATGGCTCCAATGTGGATGCACGAACTTTATAGACATGGTAGATGGAAGTAAAATATAAGAAGTAACTCTCAAAACTGTACAAGCTTATTATAAAATATCTAGTGTAAATACCTAATGACAAAATGAATATTTTGGAACAGCTATCTACATTTTTATAATTAGCTATCTGTCAAAACTGGACAACTTTTGTAATCGTCAACATATCAAAGACGAAGAAGTCCAGTTGAAAATTCTGTCAATTTGTAAGTTAACAATGACTCCATAGTCCATGGCTATCAAATACAGGGAAGAGGACCCATCGGATATGCAGTATCCATGGCTGACAACGGTTGACTCAATACAATGGTTGAACGCCCTGTAAAAGGAAAATGTAATAAACAATAAAGGAAATACATCGTAGTTTTGTTGTTGTTTGCGTTTGATAATATTGATGGCTAGGATCGGGATGGAGAAGTGGGTGATGGTAATCGGTGTAATACATGGATTAACATCAGGTTTGTGGCAACATTCTTTGAATCTATCATCGAAAATCCATTCGTCCAGAGGAAATTGGTATAAATTAAAGGTATATTATGTGATCTTTCCAGGGAACGCCCTCAACATCGAAAAAAAAAATGAAAGCAGATTTTCTTGCAGATTTATATTACTGATCATAAATCGTACATACATTCCAAAGTTACAGGGCGATACGATTCTTAATTAATTGATTCTTAATGGTTTAAGAGTGAAAATAAACTGTCGGGATAACACGACAGCTTATATTTTCACTCTAAATTCACTCTAAAACCATCGCTCTGTAACTTGGAATGTATGTACGATTTATAATCAGAGATGTAAATCTGCAAGAAAATCCACTTTCTAAAAGAAATCATGAATAGAGGGCGCTCTCTGGAAAAGATCACATAACAGACGACGGTGGCTACGAACGGCCGTTAATTTTGAATTTCCGTTGGTTTCAATGTAACAATGGATTTTGATTATATGACCCCATAAAATTCATCATAGGTTAGAAGAAAATGTTTCCAATCCAAAACCGTTCGGGGTGGCTAATCATCCCAATTGTAAATGCTATTTTTTGAATTTAAACCGTTGTTAAGCGGTCGTCCCATTCACTTGATCAGGTAACCTCGTTCGCATATTTTAACCTGCATACTCGTGAATACGCCTATGTCCAGCGTCGTCTGCACATAATATGCCTTTAATGGAGCGATGGAGCCGAGTACAAACTTTCAAAACGGCACGCATTTACAAACAACATTTGAGAGGTTGTATTGCGCAATATTCGGGTCCGGCTAGATTGTTTTATTTAAT